>CM045894.1:9100000-9210000 GCA_025169545.1 Anguilla japonica
GCCGTTCAGAGGGAATGAATACATAATATTTAACAGGAGGGGGAAAGTGGCTTGCTCTTCATGTTGCTTATATGGTGAGGGAACACAAGCTGTTTTAATAAACACAATTTGAGATCCCCCAATGGAGGTTTTGGGTGGAGGTGGGTTTTGCAACGATACATAAAAAAGTGCTAGATGTGTATGAAGCCTTTCCCATTGAAATTCACACCAGTCAAAATTAACACAGCGTGCCTTATAGCACAAGCACTGCACGAGTTACAGTATAAATGCTTTCTCCCCCCACGAAACATTTATAACCATATTTGAACTTACACTAGGATACTATTTAGCGAGGTGTAGGACACAGAAACCGTGTTTGCTCATGTGGTAGGTCTCGAGCTCGGAAAGGCCTGGGAACCGCTGTGCTAAATGGCAGCTTTTAATCTTCATCTTCAGCCTCGACATCCTCTTCTTCAGCCTCGACACGCTGGACTCCAGGGTGGGCAAACCCCACACCCTGAGCCCTGCCCCACACACTGCTGGGGTTTCTGCAGCATACCAGACCTGTCGAATTTCAGTGAAACTAGTGGGCGCGTCGGTCGTGAGCGGCAGTTTCCCCGTCACAGCACGTGTATTTCCGGAGACTTCTGCACACTCCCGGGTCACATGTGTGATCAAGGACTTCTGGCCTCGGAAATTTCCGCTGAATTCATGGGACTCTGCCCACGCTGAAATTTCAGAGCGTGTCCTGAGACTTGGAAGGCCACGTCTCTGGTCATTTATGCCAAGTGTCTGGACAAGAACGACATGCACGGAATTGTGTCTGTGTCCGAGACAGGACTGCGGGGTCCGACACCGACGCACGCCGCACACGGCAGGGAATGCGTCGGTTTTCGGATCTGTGTCCCCGTTAACGCACCTTTTCATGCAGTGACAGCGTCCTGCAGAGCGAGAGGTACCTGCCCTCCCTGTCTGATATCAGCCTTCTGACTGCCCCCCCCCCCCCCCCCCCCCCCCCATTACTCAACCTTTAACCACAGCAGCATGTTCAAAAGCTTGCTGTGTGACTGGACTGGTTTGCTATTCATCTCCTTGACAATCCTTGAAAAGTCTTGAAATTTAGAAAAAAAAGCATCCAGGGCTTAGTTGGCTTCTTGAAAATAAAATTTCACTGCTTTACTTGAAATTTATTTTGAAAATTTTTATTTAGCTGTGACTGTTGATTGGTTGGTTTGAAAAACCTGATCCTGAGGCAGGATTATATATTATATTTTTTATAGATATTTTGAAAAAACAGTAGTGAAGAGACTGTTTCAGACATGGCCTGTGTTAGCAAATTAGTCACAGCTGGGTGGGGAGAGGTGAAGCCCCTGACAGTGATATCAGCAAGAAGATTTTCCATCTCGTATGAAACTGTTTAATTGGCTAAGACTGCTAGCCAGTCTACACACCTGGGTTTGGCTCTACTCTTTGAGTGGGTACACACACCTGGGTTTAGGTCTACTCTTTGAGTGGGTACACACACCTGGGGTGGGCTCTACAGCCCCCCCCCCCCCTCTCTCTCTCCCTCCCTCCCTCTCTCTATCTCTCTCTCTGTCCCTCTAGTTTTTAATAGACTGTGGCAGTTTGCAGGGCACTCTGGGTATGATTAATTACCCCTCATGTTTGCTTCTCATTTTTTTAACACAGCGAGGAGATTCTGCCCTGTAAGCAATTACACCCAAACCAAGGAGTCCCTGGCTCCAGCAAACTGACCACGTAAAGATAAATCAACCAACACACACACACACACATACACACACACGCACACACACACACACACACACACACACACACACACACAAATCAGCTCTAGCCGTTTTTCACTATGCAGCAGTTATCTAGTCCTGTAGTGGTGTTGCCTACATAGGAGATGGGATGATTTATAATATTTTATTACTTTTTCCATAACTGCTTCATAAACAGCACAGATACGCACACCGTATGCACACACATTTACATGTATCATACTGTAAACACACACACAAGCACATAAACACGTAAGTATGTATACGGTTTGGCGAAGATCTGTATGACACCGGACCCATGGTATTTACGGTAACCTGTCTCTGGCCCGCCCTGAGAATCGTGTGAAGCATTTTGCTTCTTTGCAGAGCATCACTCTGGATTGTTCTTGTCTAGCTCGGTTTTTTTTTCTTCTTGCTTCTCTAAGGAAACGAAAGTAGCGGCTAAAATTGGCACTGGGCCCTGATCTCGCTATATTTCACACATACCTGCCTTTATATATTTGACACACACGCGCCTGAAGTGTGTTCGTGTGGCTGGATGCTAATTAGGGAGCGCTGTCAATATGAATACGCATTCGGAATAGCCTCGGCCTCGCGAGAGACCGATCTCTCTGTCTATAACCGGAACACACGGCAATTCTGTGAAATTAAAAGTCAAAGTGCCGTTGCAATGAACCTGCTGTGGAACTGATGAACTGATGCACTTGTTGTACGTCGCTCTGGATAAGAGCGTCTGCTAAATGCCTGTAACGTAATGTGATGTAATGGAATGACGGGCTGTTTTCAGTATTGCCGATGGGAAAATGTCACTTTTCAGATCTTTGTAAGGCCAAACAACCATATCAGTCTGCCAACCATGCTTTAAAGCAGGGCTGCCCAACCCTGCGCCTGCCCTACCGGCCTGTAGGTTTTTATTCCAACATTAATTTAGCACACCTGATAATATTAATAATATCAATAGCTTAGAAGACTGTATAAACAGCAACATGTGCATAAAACCACCTCATACATGGCACAAAATCATGCATTATATAACACTATATAAATACATACCCCATTCTTCTAACATGGACAAACACATTTTAAAATCAACTTTAATTCTATATTGCACTGTACTGTATATTTGTGACAAAGGCAAGAATGAAAAAGAAAGGAAAAGGAAAGCAAAGGGGAAAAAGAATTGCTTAAAATATTGGCAAGTTCATAAACTGAGGAGATTCTCTTCCATTGCAAAATCTGTCTTTACACAAACTTTATTTAGAATTGTATTGTGCTACCAATTTGCAAAGCACCTAGGCAAATGATAAAAAAATTAATGAATAAAAACAACAACAACAACAACAAAAAACATCAAACCATTCACAAAGGCAAAAGCTGAACCAACAGTTAATGTTCACAATACCATTAGAAAATCAAATAGCTAAGTGAAAACCATTAGCAAAGAAATAACCAAACCAATAGCCAGGCCTGCTCTCAGCAAGTTCGCAATATCACTGCACAACGCAAGGGGCTAAGTAGCAAAACCAGTAGCATTACACAGTGCAAGCAGCAAAACAAACTGCACATGTGAAGGTTATGGCCCTAACCACCCCCTGTAATGATGACACACTTGCAGTCTGTTCAATTGGACTGCAGTGCCACCTAATGACCATTGTTAACATTGCATGACAGTCTTTTTTTTTTTTGAAGCCATTTGGAAAATTTTCATCAGTTATTTCCAACCAGAGGGTGGCACGGTGGTGCAGTGGGTAGCAATGTCGCCTCACAGCAAGAAGGTCGTGGGTCAGAATCTCGGCTTGGGGCCTTTCTGTGCGGAGTTTGCATGTTCTCCCCATGTTCGCGTGGGTACACCGGTTTCCTCCCACAGTCCAAAGACATGCAGGTAGGCCCATTGGAGACCCTAAATTGCCCATAGGTATGAGTGTGTGAATGAATGGTGTGTGTGCCCTGCCTGTCCAGAGTGTATTCCTGCCTCTCGCCCAATGCATGCTGGGATAGGCTCCAGCACTCCCAGGCCCTGTGACCCTGCTGAGGATAAGCAGGTATAGATAATGGATGAATGGATGGATGGATCTCCAACCAGAGCTTGGAAATCCATCCATCCATAGTCATTTTTTTTTCATTTGTGCGGCTTTTTCTTTTTTAAAAAAAAAAAGCCACACAATGAATACATATAATAAAACCCTTTGATTTCAATGACCCTGTTCAATGTTGCATATAAGCACCTCCTCTCCCCATTTAATAGTTAATGCTGCCTTTAAAAGTTAACGCTGCCCAAACACACACACACACACACACACACAAACACAAGCACTTTCATTGCCCAATGCATGAAGCAATGTCACCTCCACAACCACCACTAAGCACTTGTATCTTGTTTCCAAATTCAAATATGAAGCCTACATAAACCTTGCCTATTAAATAATAGGTAAATGTCATGGCTAAATATGAACCGCCACGTGTGAGTTTCAGTCAGCAGGTTAACTGTCAAATATGAGATGTAGCCACATAAGATGGTGATATTCTTTATTTGAAGAAATTCGTCGGAACAACATTATTGGCATTACTAGTTATGCTCATTGTTGACAACAGCACTTAGAAACAGTAGTTAAATAGTTGTACTTTGTCCTTTTGACCACCAGAAGCCACTAATGTGCACTGTGTTTCAAAGCTTTGAGAAATGAATCCTTTGTCGATACAATTCAGAAGAAAGCTTCATTGCTTCAGAAAGAATCGCTTTGCCATCACTACCATCCAAAAAATAAGTAGAAATCTTTACACTAGGGTCTGGTTGACAGTGCATTTAAACATTAAATGATCTAATTATATAACGTACATTACACATAATCTTCCATACAGAGCAGGGCTGTCCTGTCATATGAGGGATTGATACAAGGTATCGATTGTTTGTATATTTTTGTATCACTTTGGCATGGTACCCCTTTGGTGATGATGTCTGTTTTGAGTCGTTTGTAATGACATGAATTTAGGAAGGTCTAGTATGGGATTAGAATGTTCTCAACTGAACATTATAATACCGATGTAACAAAAGCAATGGAGTTCTAAAAGAATGGCTTAGAATTTTGAAATAACATTCCAAAACATATTCTTCAAAGGGTTAAAACCGTTGTAGTGGGCAACGTGGGCATGGCTAAGGGATCCAGAAGAGTTTTTTTGATGCAGATTCTCCAGATTGTAGATTCTATACAATAACCACAATATTAAGCAACAGAAAATCCAGTGAGTCACCTGGACTACGAAATTTTACGATAAATGGAGGTTAAATGGCTCTCAGCTACGAATATTTCCACTTCTTTAGGAGAAATCATGTTTTTGTTTGTTCGGTAGGCCTACGTCAAATACTACAGTACCCATAATCCTCAGTGCCTGTTACTATGGCGATAGCGTGGGCAAGAGCCTATGACCAAAGCACGTGGAATCAAGGAAAACTAGGTAGCATCCTCCGTGTCTGGTGGTCTAACTAACTTTACCTCAACAAAATGGCGGACCAGATAGAAATATGAGCTCTATGATTGGCTTTCTTAATGCAATGCTCTTTGGGTTTGATAGTTTGTGTATCCTCTAAAATTGTTATGTACACGGTCTTGTAACCTTTCCCTTTTTCAACGCTATTGCTAATTTTTAGGAGAGTGTCATGCCCATCCAAGCTTGGGAAATGGGCGAACAGTGTTTCACCTTAGACTATCAAGGTACATAAAAGGCGAATGGAGTAAGCCCCTCGAAATAACCACGCCCACACTTCCACTATATTATGATAGCGCGTCCACCGTAGTACTAATGAAGTACTAGAAGCACGCCCATAATGCTTTTATATTTAAAAACACAAATCGGTGTATTGCCCGTTAGCTGCGATGCGTGCCTGACGTTGCCATCCACCAGCGCGAGAGTGGGGAATTTATGAAAACTGAGCATTGAAACAAGGTTCCATAGCGGCTCTGGAAGGAGCGCTTCCGTAAAGAACATGCGGAGAAGTTGAAACAAAATGGCAGGAATAGATTATCCAGTTTCAACCCGTCCGCGAGAATCCCGTCTCGTTGCTGAAACCATCGCGAGGTTTGATCAGCTGTTGGATCTGTTTTTAGAGTCTAGTGCTAGGACGGTCAGCACGTGGGGAGGAGAGAGACTTACAGAGGGGGACACGTTGGGATTGAGTCGGGCCCAGGTTATAGATATCGTTTAACTATAATTCACGGTGGCGGTGCGGAATAAAAATAATCACGGTAAGTCTGGACTTTTCGCATGTCGTAATATGTGTCAGCTAATATCTACAGTTAACTAAACTAGACAGTTACAGAAAGGACGATATCGAGCTAGCGAACTTGCTGTAGCTAACGTTACTCAGTAGTTAGCTAACTTGGCTACCTAGCCAACCTGCAGACTGATATAGCTTGCTAGCAGGCAGTTAGCACAATTGGCTGTGATATTAGCCAATCTTACACTCTCATTAAACATGCTGAGTGTTAGTTTACAAGTCCCCTAATTTTCCTTGATGCATGTCCACAAATGTGTGTTGCTTTCGCATAACACATTACTGAGTCCGTGAACTGAAATAAGGTAACACACTAGCCAGCTTCCTTGCGGGTTAATTCTAGGGAAATACGTCGGTGGAATTTAGCTTGCTAAATTCGTTAGCAAGCTTAGTATATCTTACCATTTTTGGTTAGTTGGCTAAGGTTAGGTCTCAGGTCAGAGAACAGGTCGGGTCTGCGTTTAAAATATTTAGCTTGCGGCGGACAGAATCTGATTAAGTGAAGCCTCGCGAAAGAGTTGGGTAGATGCTAGTGGGAGATTGGGAGTTCGCTATTGCGCTGTTAGATGCACGCCGCGGCATGATGGCCAACGTTTGCTAACTGGATTGTTTCGTGGAGTGCAAACCGGACCACCTGCAACATGTATGCTGGCTGCCAAACATGGCTCGAACACCGATCGTAATCGCTGGATAACGTGGTCACGTTGACTAACGATATCGGTGTGTTTTCTGTCGATTCCTTTGCTCAGATGAGTATTAATTTGACCAGCGCCGCGGCCTAGCACGCTTTTATAACATAGGTTATACGGTTGCATACATTTACTTAATCAGCTGTTTCTTATTTCAGCATTGCAGTCATGGAGCAGGCCTGTGTTTATGGAATATAGGGTATTATTTTACGTGCGTTTTATTGCGGATAATGTCTGGGATCAGAGGATGTATAGTATCGAAAGGAGAACGGCCGTGCACAGTAGCCGTTCGACCGCTAACATTAGCTGGTTGCTTGCTATGATCCGGACTTAGCTAGCTAACCTCCGCTAGCTACGCATCTCAGTTAATGCTAGTATGGACAGTATGCATTGCATTGTCTAAAGGTACTCGTTTGGTTTTTAATTATTTATTTTGCTGAAATCAAACCGTTTCGTTTGCATGCTAACCAGGCACAATTTTAGCAGTTTGGTATTCTGTTGCTGTGAATTTATTAAATGTTTGGAGACTGACTAGGCTTCGAGCTAGTCGCTGCTTCTGTTGCAGGAATATTTGTTGGAGGCGCGCTTTAGAGGTTGCTTTGTGTTCTAAATGGAGCTACACGCGTCTAATAAGCCTCTTACGGTGCTTCTGCCCACCGCACTCGCATGGTTTGTGACATGTTCCGCAAATATAGTGTGACCCTTCAGTTATCAACCGCCCAAGGTCGTACAGCGACGCAGCTTGATTCATGACTTCAGTCTTCTCGCACATACAGGTCTCACACGTACACGGAGGGGAGGTGCGGAGGACTGGAAAGCGTGCTGATGCGTTACGGGCTTTTTTTTTTAAAGTTTGGGTGTTGGTTTCACCTTATCGGCTAAGGTGAATGCTGTAGGTGGAGCCTGTAACACCTCGCTGGGGGCGCTCAGTTTTCACTTTTGGCCGTAGGTATGACAAGGTGAGCCATTTCCTGTCTGGCGTTAAAACATGTAAAGTACTGTCGGTGTGTGAAACAAGTTAAGGTCACTCGGGTGGCGCAAGCAGACACGATGTCAGACGCGCCTGTCCGACTTTGTAATATTAGAAATGTCGTTCAAAAGTTTGACGTCCCTACAGCACAAGGGCCTTCCTAACCTTTGACAGGATTTGCTAGTAGTCAAATGAGGTCTCCAAATTCAGTCATGACAATGCTGTTACCAGCGGTTCTGGTTGACCTGTCACTACACGTTTTTTCAAGGTCAACTTTGTTTTTGCACAGGTGGCTTCTACTGCTGCTAATTTTGGGGCTTCTTCCAGAAACTACTGCTTTTCTGATTTGGTACTGAATTACCAATGTCTGTACAGTTTAGTATTTTTTTGAATGTAAAAGAGTCACAGTATTATTTTGCTGTCATAAACCGTAGTGCACTTGGTTCCTAATATAAAAAACAACAACAAAAAACGACTATCTGCGTTGGTTCCAAAAGCAATTTTGTTATGTGAGCTGTTGTATTGAAGCATTGTTGCTAGGTTTTGATGTTGGTTTGACAGGAGTTAAATATTTGCATTGGCCACGTTCAGATATCTAGCCTTTATCCTTTTTACACCACCAGAAGTCAAATTGTCTGACCACAGTCACTTATCCTTAGATGTTAATGAATGGCACTTTAAATTGTAATGATGACAGGTTTTCTGTTCCACACACACATTCATCAAAACAGCAAAACTACTCTGTTTCGAACCAACTATACATGTTGCTAAAAGTTTCGGCATTTTATTTGTTACTTTGATTAGCATTTCCCCTATTTCGGACTGTGAGTCGCATATTGTTGTCTTCAAGACGGCGTATCCTTTGCAGATGAATGGTTTCCATGGGGATGAAAAGTATATGCCGATCGGTGCTCGTAATAGTAGTTTGTTTAAAAACCCGTGGAGGGTGCGCAAGAGGAGCTGCGGTGGTAGCGCTAGTACGGTTTTGTTTCGGTGTGTTCAGACGCGTGCCAAGGGCTCTGGTTTCATGTCCTGGGCGCGTGACAGTGTAAAGGCTTTTGAAAGCAAGCTTGGCCTCACTTCTTCAAGTATAGCTCTTATGGAAAGGCCATGTCACACTGTAAAATGACTTGCAAGTCCTTTTTTCTATTACGAAAAGTGACCCCTCTGATAAAATGCGAGTATTCGATCGCATAGCGTAAGATGGTTTAGTATAAACAAATTTCTCTGCTGCGGAAAATTGACCCCAAATTTAGATTGCAAAATGTGGGTAATTTATGTTATGTAAAATTAAATTTACACCAAAGTAAATATGACTGCTGGACATTTTCATGTCACAATACAAGGGTCATGTTTCTATGCTTTAGAAAATAAGCACCGTACGTACATTTATCCATGACCATGCAATTACATGCATACATTTACCATGTCTTCATTAAATTATTTTACATGGTCCTAATTCGGAAGAAATTTCCACATTTTTATTATTCTTTTTGTCGGCGGGTGGTGGAGGGTAGGGCTGGGTGGTGTACCTTAGTTTTGCCAGTATGAATTCACACACCAGTATGCTGATTTGCGGTACCGATGTCAGCAGTATTGTTTTTAGTCGGAAGTAACGGATATTAAAATTGCACACTGCGACCGTATGATGATTAATTCGTGACGTGAACATGAGGATAAACACTGATTTGTATGAAACTCGCTCCACTTCATTACAAAATAGGACGTTGCAAACGGCACGTGCAGAGCAGTTTGCGGAGGCGGTGCTGAATGACACCTGTGGTGAAACTTCGGGCTTCGTTTGTGAAGCTCACTTCCTGGTCTTGTTGCTAAGCGCTGTTTTCTCGCGCCAGCGTGGTTTGCTCCAGTATCGGTCTTTCGGCCACCCATTTCAGTGCAAGACAGCGGTCAATTAATTTTTTTCCCCCCGCAGGAACATGTAGTTGCAGTAGGCGTTTTTTTCTAACTAATGTCTCCCCATGTGCCAATAGAAGTTATTGTGTAATTTTGACACAATTTTATGGCCGGGATATGGATATGGCCATTTTTCCATAAAGGGAGGGTCACTTTCATAAACTAGAAAAATGTTTTTCACGGTCCACATCCTCACTGTTGTTTTGCTGAAGGTATTTGCCACCCTTTTGAGATTTGAGTTCATTTCTAACCGGTAAACTTTTAAGAAACTTATAGGAAAATGATGTAGCTGTGACTTAACATAAAAACACGGATGCAGTGCTGCTGGTGCAGAATGCCTGTTGTGGCAGCTCGAATGCGAACATGACATCCCTCTGGATTAAAACCAGACTGTACACCCGGGTCCTGCCCGCATTTAAAACTCCTCTGCGCTTTGATTGGTCGAGCAGAGCGGAGGAAGTTTGGGCATATTTTCTGGGTGTCCGCTCAGAACCACGCGCTGTGGAATCACCCGGCCTGGAAAAGCGGGGGCTTTCTATGACATCATGGCTGTGAGTGAGACGTGTGTCCCGCGACAACCTGACGGACCTCCGGCTCTCTGTCCGCCCGGACCCTGACCTTCAGAACGCGGGCGTGGGGCTCGTCTGACTTCTCCTAGGAAGTGCCACCTTCCTGGGGTCAAGGATGGGGTCAGTTCTAATTCAGCACAGGAATTTGTGTAATAAAAAAATGTTATGGGCTTTTTTTTTTGTTTGTTTGACCCTGTAAACCTTCCACTGTTCTCCATGTGGTCTTGGTTTCTCTGTCTCGGGAGTAGAGAGGCGGTCCTCCTTGCGCCAGGCAGGGATGGGTCGCCGGTCTCCAGCAGGGGGCAGCGCAGGGATTTGAGAATACAGAATTCTGAGGCAGCTGCCTCCTCCTAAATTTGCGCCGCCTCCACATAGTTCTTCCCGGTGTAGGCACGAGTGAACATCAATGCTAGCGCTGCGCTCGGTGCATTTGTATCGTTTGTGACTGCAGCGGCGGCATTACTCTGGTGTGGCGCTGTATCGTAACTGGCGCGGTGCCCCAGGAAGGGCCCTACTGAAGAACGCTGAGCTCCAGCAGCTGTGTGCATGGGGCGCGCGATCAGACATCGCCCTGAGTTCGCTGTGTTCGGTCAGGTGGCCTAAACCGTGCTTTCTTTTGCACCAGTGTTTTTTCAGAAAAGTTTCCTACGTCCTATCAGTTTAATGTTTTCAACTATGTGGATATGGCCTGTAGAATAACTTTTTTTGAGAGAGAGAGAGCGAGTTTGTGAGGAGGAGCGGGTGAAAAGACAGTACAGTCATCATCTGATGGTCACTGGCCGTTTAGAAAGTGTAATTCACAATGAGGAGGCGTGGTCTGTTTGATCACATGATCCTGATTGAAGCCTCAGAGTAACCTCTGCGTTACTCTGAGGCTGGAAAAACCCCCAGGGGCTTATGGTCTAGCAACGTGGGCCTGTGCTGGTAGGCCCAAGAGAGTCCCCAGCTCTGGGGTAATACTGCCGCGTGATTGGCTGAGCTACGCCCCCCCCCCCATTCTGTCACGTGTGAATGGCCATTTCTGCCTCGCTGCCCTCCAATGACAGCCCTCCCCCGTCCAGGGGAATGCTGCCGCAGGGCAGTGGGGTTGTGAGGGAATTACCGTAGGGGTTTCATTTTTTTGTTGTTGAAGGAATTGTTGGAAATTGCACAGCACATGGGTAGTGAATCTGCAGTACATGAATAATGGCAGCCTTTCCTGGCCTTTCCCTTTCATCTTTCTCTCTTAATAATAACAATGATAATAATATCTATTTGTATGTAGCACTTTTCATGCAGTTTTTTGCAGCCCAAAGTGCTTCACAGAAAGAGCATTTGCAATTCCAAAATCGGGGGGGGGGGGGGGGGGGGGGGGGGGGGGGGGAATAAAGAAATGGGTAAATAACAGAAACAACACAATGATAAGAGGCAGTGTACATAAAATACGCGAATGCTAAGATGAAATGATGATAATAAAAACAAGACCAGGTCAAAACCTAGTATATGGCTGGACCTCTCCGGCCGACCAATGGTGTAACTTCATCACTCACTCAGTCACAGACATTTGCGTTTGCAGGGCTGGCCCCGCTGTTGCGGTCCAGCCAATAAAGGGAGATACTACTGTAGAAGATTCTGTATTTTTGTATTGCTGAGAGTAACACTGATGTTCTCTGCTACTGTGCGAAATTCCAGCGATTGCGATGCAGTGCCGTTAGCGTTCTTTTCACAGGTAAGGGAATTGTAGCTGCAGAAATCTGCTGACTTCGTCAACTGCTCTAGTAAAGGAGGAAAAAAAAAAAATGCGGGTGTCGTGTTCTTCTGCAGATATGCCACGAGGCTGTTGGTACTCGTCAGACCCTCTGAAGTTTACGATGGGCTGTTTTTCATACCCCTTTACTGTGTCTTCACTTTGAGGGGCAAAACAAACAAGCTTTTTAACTCTCTACGTTTGGATGTTTTCACAGCAGTCGCGAACTTTAAATAACTTTAAATATGAACTGTTGCGAGCTTGTGCTGTGAACTCTTTGCTCATTGTCTTTGACTTTCATCTGTTCGTTTTAACCGTTCCCTTTGTACTATTTTCTCTTTCTTTCATGCATTTGTATCACTTCCATGTAAAGAGCACTTCTTTAAATAAGAATTTTTATTTCTGTTTTCTTGTTCATGTATTTGAGACCCGCATGCATGTTTCAGTGTTACCAAATTGGTCGTCGTCTCCATGTGACGGCCAGGTTGCATTGTCGTTATCGTAGTTTTTATCGACATTGGCATTATCCCAGTGAGGGGGCTTCCTCTGGGACGTCCCGACAATGAGGGGGCCCAGATGTTGCCCAGCCTGTGCTGATGGTCTCGCAATCCCTCATCCCTTCAGAATGGGTTTCCCCTGGTGTGTGATCCCAGGGAGTGGACCCCTGTACAGATGGCAGTGTAGGTGGGGGTACAGGTTGCTGTTGAGAAGCTCTGGATCAGGGTTCTCCCCTTCTGTTCCGGACCAAAGCCTTTCCCTTTGACCCTCAGCTCTCCCCCCCCCCCCCCTTTTTTTTTTAGGTGTGAGATCACAAATGTGTGATTAGAATGTTCTTAACTGAACATTCTAATGCTGATGTCACAATCACTGCTGGTAATTGGAAAGCAGTGGAGTTCTAGAACACTGACTTAGAATGTTGGGGAAGAAAAAAAAAAAAAACATTCCAGAGAGCTAACTCATCGAAGGGCTAAGTGTGGTTTCAGAGCTCGTGGGACTCATAGGAAAGGAGGGGGCCAGGGAGAGGGATCCGAGGGGTGCTTTGGTTTTGCGTTGGAATTTTGACGAAACGGCCACCATGCGGGGCGCCTGGACGCCGCTGTCCGTTTGTGGCTGTCCCTGTTCACAGGGGGGATGTTCCCAGCGGGGTGGATAGAAATGCACAGGTGGAAACTGTTGTTGATTGATTGGTGCTGCTTTTCACGGGCGTGGTTCTCGCTTTCACTTTCCTTTTCCGTCATTTTTTTTCCCGTCTGACCCAACACCCCTCCACCTCCTCTTGCTTTCTGTTCGCCCTCCCACGCTTTCTGTGGAAATTAAAAAAAATTTTTTTTGCAGTCTTCACCCCTCCCCTCTTCCTCTCACTGTCTTGTACTGTCTGCTCTCGTCTCCAACTTCTCTCCAAAGAGGTAACTAAACTTCTAAATGAATATTAGGGTGAATAAGAGCTAAATTAGGCGATAATAATTATCAATAAAAACTGTTCAATTATTAACAGTAATTATCAAACGCAGTAGTGATCTTTGCCACCATCTGGTGTGTTGGCTTTCTCCATTTTTTTTTTTTCTATAATCGTACCTGGTGCCGTAGTAAACGTCCAAACTTCAGAGGTCATGTTACGTGATCCCAGGGGAAGAAAAACACCACCACTGTTATCTGTTGGGCGTTGATAAGACGGCCAGTCAGCAGCAAGATCATACAGCTCCCGTGTGGTGCGTGTGTGTCAATTACACGGAAGCTGGGAGGCCTCGCCGCTGATTGGCTGACTAATGAACACTCAAATCATACCAGGGGTGATGTTTTTTTTTCCCTGGAAGCAGTTAATTCAGCCGTTGAAGTTTGGAAGTTTATCAGCACACCAGGTTTGATGAAAAGAAAGACAACGCACCACCACACAGTGTGGCGATGATCGTTATCGTACTCGATGGTTATCGTTGCGGCGCACCGCCCAGCCCCGCCCGGCTCTCGTAGGAGCGCGGCTACGCCGGAACGCGACGGGGTCGAAGTCCGGGTGGAACGCCGCGCCGCCCCGCGTGTCTGCGGCCTGGTCCGGGGGGCGCTGCGGGACGGGACGGGCGCGCGCGTGCTCTAAACGCGCTGTACGGGCGCCCTGTCCCGCGGAGCGGAGGGAGAAGCCCCGCGGTGTATTTTGGTGAGACCGCGTGGGCCAGGTCCCCCGGGGGCCTGCCTCGGCCCGCTCTCCTCCACGTCTCTTATGGAAAGGCATCTCCCCTTCCCTTTTTAACTTCTGGCTGGCCAGTCACGGGGCCTCGGGTCAGGCAGCTGGCCCTGTTAAATAGTAACTTGGAGAGAGAGAGAGCAGGAGTGTGTGTGTCTGTTCACCTCTGTGTACAGTATCTGCCCATCTCAAACACACTTCACTTTCTCTTAGTGTACCTATCTCTCTCTCTCTCTCTCTCTCTCTCTGTCTCTCTCTCTCTCTCTCTCTCTCTCTCTCTCTCTCTCTCTCTCTCATATCATACAATACATACGTGTGCACTGCCAGAGCTGGTGTGGTTGTAACAGTTACACTGTCACGACAGTTAAAACAAATGTATTAGAAACGGCAACGCAAAGATGCCAATGAACAAGCGGCGGCGTTAAATAGGTTATCAGACAGCGTCTCTTATAAAAGGCCTCTCTGTTGCGTTGGGGTTGTTGTGAATGGCTGTGGTTTCGCAGTCGCCCTGCCTCCCGAGGAGTTTCTCCCATTGAGATGTTGAGTTTCCTGTGCTCGCTGAACCCTGCGTGTGTGGTGGGGTTTGAATGCGTTCAGGACACGGCTCATTTAATGTTTGTTTAGAAACCGAATCGCAGTTTCTCCGGTTGTTTAACGCGTATCCTTTTCTGGTACTTTGTGTGTTTAGTAGGGCTGGGTGATAAGGACAAAATGTCATATCCTTGTATATTTCATATTATTGACTGTATGATGGCATTTGATTTTCCAGTTACATATTACACCATGAGTAAACTGAGATACGCTGTAGCTGTAGAAAAAGGACTGATCAAAATGCAGTAATCAATTTTTATTAGTTTAAGTTTATTTGACATGGACATCACAGTTACATTGGACAAACCAGATGCATTGCTTAAGTGTTTTAGCATACATGCTAATTCTCAACACTTGTCCACAGGAGGCTTTGAAAAAAAAAAAAAACACACAAAAAAAACAAAGTAAAATGTACAATTAAAACACAAGGGGGAAAAAAAGCATTATAGTCAGAATTAAATACATCAGCTATAGAGCAAAGACAACATGATCAAAACAATAAACTAGTCACAATTTATTCACGTGAGCACTGTTTTGATTTTAGCCGGAATTTGAGTCCTCTATTAAAAACACTGCCATCGGTCTCTAGTTTTCGGTCAGTGGGTAGAGAGTTCCAGAGTTTTGCCCCCTTTACCGAGAAGACACTGACCAAACGAGGTCTTGTAACGGAACGTTTTTGGGTCTGGATTGTGGGTGATAATTAAGGCCCTAGCGGACTGCCGTCCGTAGTTAGTAGTTAGTAGTTAGTATTTATTTGCTATGTTATTGTAAACGCTCAAGATCCTTGCAGAGATGGCTGCAGTTCACTGATCGTTTAGAGAGACTTTGATCTTTAACAATCTTTTGATTTGTAATGAGTTTCCTGGAAAATCTCAAGGACCTGCAGTAGGGTGTATCACCTTTTCCCAGCATCTGTAAAGGTGGAATACGTTGTGTGTTTGGGACCCTTGCCTGGACGGTTTTGGGGAGGCGTTCTCGGTTTTGGTTTTCTAGGTGCCGTACTCGTACTCGTGTCCTGCGTCTGAAACCAGGCTGTTTCTCACCACTGCGTTTTCCCACAATTCCTTGCGCTGCGTTGGTTTTCTTAGGCGTAGATCGGACCTGAGTCGGCGGTGATGCGTGGAAGGAGGGGATGTGCACGTTTCGTCTTTGGAATGAACACTACGTCAGCCTTTCAGTCGGCTCCGCACTTCCTGTTTGTGGGACGTGCTTTGTGTAGCATGACGTCAGACGCCAACTTGCTGGTAAAGATTGTGTCATTAGAGACATTGCTTATCCATGAGCTAAAAAAGGAAGCAGGGTTCTGCGGAAAAGTTTTCCCAGGGAGCACTGGTGCTCCTGATCTGGGAAAATACACGGAAAGTAACCAATAGGGGGCGCTACAATTTTTACAATCATGTCTCGTAAACCAAATGAAACAGAAATCGGCACACGTGACTGGACAGATATTAGCCAGACTGATCAAGTTTGGTGGAAATCGGTCCGAGTGGGCCTGGCATATGACATAATGGCTTATAAGTGTCTTGTTACGCAAAGCAATTTTTACACACCTTTGGTTGCTCTAAGGCATTGCCTTGAGTGTCATTTCAAGCAATAGCACAAGGCAGTTGGCTAGCAATATAAATTGTAGTTAGTCACCAGTCACCAGAATAAAGCGAGTTTCGTAATCTTGTCCGATACATTCTAATGGTGTTTATTTTAGCCTACTTACATTACATTACTGGCATTTAGCAGACGCTCTTATCCAGAGCAACGTACAAGTGCATCAGTGCAAGGTGCAGAGGTGCAAAAGAAACACACTAGAGTGAAGTAAAGATCGTAGTGCCAGAAGTGACCACATAGATCAGGACTCCAACCCTGTAGAGTAATCTGTTCAGCAAACACAAACAATCCTGCCAAGTACAAACTAGCACTGAAATCACATTTGCCTAATCAGAATCAGACAAAAACAATCCTGCCAAATAAAAACTAACGTGATCGTATTAGCCTAACTAGGTACATTGAGCTAAACTATAGGCTAGGGAGGGGTGGGGAGAGGTGCAGCCTGAAGAGATGAGTCTTTAGTCTGCGTTTGAAGGTAGTCAGATTCTCTGCTGTTCTGACCGCCCCGGGAAGGTCATTCCACCAGCGAGGGGCCAGGACAGACAGCAGACGGGAGCGGGAAGCACAGACACGAAGAGGGGGAGGTGCCAAGCGTCCAGAGGTGGCAGAACGGAGAGGTCTGGCTGGTGTGTAGGGTCTGATGATCCTCTGGATGTATCGTGTACTTGTCAGGGAATTTACGGGAAACGGCATCATCTTGACTGGTTTCCTATTCCTGTGGGAAGGAGGGGCAAGTGGCCTGTGTCCAACAGCCAAAAACTGGAATTCCCCCGCCCATTCCTTGCTCTTTGCCGCCTGTTCCTTTTCGGGGAATTGCAGGCTTTTGAGATTGTGGTGCGCTCCGTAATACAAAAACACGTCACTGGCTGATTTTTCTAAGATTGCAGACCGTTATCTTCACGTGCCTTTCTGGATACTTTTATCTGGCAAGTCTTATCAACCGACAAACCATTTTTCATTCAGAAATGCCGTTGTGGGTGAAGTTCACCTTAAAGCTTGTGGAAAAACACCCCTTCTTCACAGGCTTGTTGGGATTTGACCTTAGTTGCTACCCCACAGTTCCCTGCAGTGGGGGCGAAGGGGCAGGGGGGGGGGGGTGTTGGGGGGGGGGGGGGGGTTAATGAGGCCGTGGGGCACTGAAGCACCTTCAGTATTCCCAGCACGGGACACAGAGGGGGCGGCTCCTGGTGTGCCGGTGCGGGGAGCGGTGTCCTTGCGTGAACCCGCCGGAGGTCGCCGTCAGATGTGGGCCGCATTTTTCCACAGGGCCTGGAGCCCGTGCCTGTGGCTCCGTGGGGGAAATGTTTGTGTGTGGATTAAGGGGACATTTACCTGGCTGTGCAACCCTGTGACGCACACGCACACACACACACACACACGCACACACACACGTATACACATGCGCGCGCACACACACACACCACATATACACACACACAAACACCAGACCTGAGTAAAGTATGTATTTGAAATACTTTAACCCTTTAGACACTGATACAGTGCGGAAACATTCCAGGTCTTCTTGTCCGTCAGTTTTCAAAGCGCTGTGACTAAACCCTGGAAGAATTTTGTCGTGATTACTGGCGGAAATGGACATTTGAAATGGATGTTTTCTAAGCGGGTGACTGTGGGAACGGGAGTTGAGGTGGGAGAAAGCCGACGCAGGGACAGAAAGCAGCGTGGAGACGTGCGCTCTGTCGGTCCTGACCCCCTGTGCTCTCTCTTGCAGGTGTAGTTGCTAGGGTCCTGAGGAGATGCCGCTGAGGTTCCGGTCCTTCGTCCCGTACACACTGCCAGGGGTACTGGCGCTGATTGGCTGGTGGTGGTACATCTCCCGCAAGAAAGGACGAATCACCAGCCACGATTCTGAGGAGGGGGCGGTGCCGGGGGCGCTGGGGCTGCTGTCGTCGCCCAGCGAGGGCAGCAACGGGACGGCGGAGAGGGGGCCCCGCAGGAAGCCCAGCCGGGGCCGGTCCCGGGTGCAGGAAGAGCCACCGCTGGGGCAGGAAGTGACCGCCGAGGTACACGCCCCCCTGCGCGCGGCGGTCGAGAGGGCGGACGTCCCCGCCCCCTCTTCCTCTTCCTCTGCGGTTCCCCTGGAGACCGGCGGAGGCGAAGCCGCCGGACATAGGAACTCCGACCTGAGGCCAGTCGCCGCGGAGACGGTGGAGGCGAAGGTCGCGCCCCCGAGGCCGGAGCAAGGGGGCGCGGGCGCGGGCGAACTGCCGCCCGACGCCCAGGAAGCCGCTGGCACGGCTACGGGCGACGCCCACTCCGCCGCGGTCGCCGTTGCCGGGAGCGGCCGAGTCCCCGTCGCCGAGGCGGAGTGGTCGACGGCGGCCCCGCCCCCACAGGCGCCCGACGCGGCGCAGGCCAACGCCGTGAGGCCCGAGCCGGAGGGGGAGGTGGCGGCAGACAGAACGCCAGTGCCTTGCGCCGACGCTCCCCCTTCCAAAGAGGCCCCCAAACCCGCCCAGCAGGCCCCCAAACCCGCCCAGCAGGCCCCCATACCCGCCCAGCAGGGCCCCATACCTGCCCAGCAGGCCCCCATACCCGCCCAGCAGGCCCCCAAACCCGCCCAGCAGGCCCCCAAACCCGCCCAGCAGGCCCCCATACCCGCCCAGCAGGCCCCCATACCTGCCCAGCAGGCCCCCAAACCCGCCCAGCAGGCCCCCATACCCGCCCAGCAGGCCCCCACACCCGCCCAGCAGGCCCCCAAACCCGCCCAGCAGGCCCCCAAACCCGCCCAGCAGGCCCCCAAACCCGCCCAGCAGGCCCCCATACCCGCCCAGCAGGCCCCCATACCCGCCCAGCAGGCCCCCAAACCCGCCCAGCAGGCCCCCAAACCCGCCCAGCAGGCCCCCATACCAGCCCAGCAGGCCCCCATACCTGCCCAGCAGGCCCCCATACCCGCCCAGCAGGCCCCCGTCTCCACGGAGACATTGGTTAGCACGACAACCGCGCCGACCACGGCTGCGACGATGGCCACAGCGGTCGCCGCGCTCCCCCCCGTCGCGGCTGCGGAAGCGGGGCGGCTCGGCCCCGCCCAGGAGAACGGGCTGGCGGCGGCGGAGGAGGAGCCGGCGGAAGGAGCCGGAAGCGCGGGGGAAATCGAGCGGCTCGCCGCCGGGCTCATCACAGAGGTCATCTTGGCCGCCGCGCAGGAGGTACTGATAGTCAGCCGGGGTGAGGGCGGGGCCGGGGCCGGGGGCGGGGCCGGGGGCAGGGCTCTGTGTCAAAGCCAGAGAGATGAGGAGGAGGAGGAGGAGGAGGGGGAGGAGAGCGGGGTTGTCTGGGAGCCCAGCAGCAGCACCCCCGTAACCAATGGGAGGCCGTGCGCCTCGCGGGATACGCCCACGGAGGAGAGCCCCGCCTCTAAGGGGCGGTCCGAGTCGGGGATGGAGGAGGGGGGGTCGTCGTCGTCCGCGACTTCGAACTTGGCGACGGCGGCCGGCCTGCGGCTCTCCGGTGCCGGGGGGGAGGAGCTGAACGGCTGCCTGGCCCCCCCGGCGTGGGAGGAGTCTGCCGGCCCCAGCCGGCGGGCGGAGCCGGGGAGCCCCGCCCCCTGCGCGGAGGCCACGCCCCCGAGCCTGAGCAAGCTGCGGGCGGAGGACGGCGTGGGGGGGACGGCGGCGGGGGCGGCGGCGGAGGATTCGGGGTGCAGCACCTGCCAGTCGGAGGACGGGGCGAGCAGCGAGGACCTGCTCCACAGCACGGGGCTGTCCTGCGCCCCCCCGGCCGGCCGGGACCACCTGCTGCACCTCTCGGGGATCTGCCGAGGCAGGGCCCCCGAGGGCCCGGGCGGGCGGGGCCTGGAGGGGGCGGGGCCTCCTTGCAACGGGAAGGGGCTGAACGGCGCGGGCCTGGGGAACGGGGCGCTCCTCCCCGGCGAGGCGGAGGCGGACCACTCTGGAGGTGAGTCGGGACGGCGCCTCGCCTTGAACCGTAAACAGAACTCTCGCCTGTTAAACATGTTTCGGTCACATGCTCATTTTAATTATGAATCGCGAAGTTGATTTGCAGAAGCTTGATTGGAGAAGAGTATCCTAATAACGGCCCTATCAGGCTGGCAGCTTTTCTTTATCTCCACGGTTACGCTGGTGAGATTGAGGCATGCGCGGGGTATTTCCTGGCTCAGGATAGGGCTCACAGACTATTTCTAATTTCACTCAACATTACACATTTACTTTTACAAGACAGCAGAACAAAAAAAAAACACAAAAGCAGAACACTAAGAAACAGAAAGCTCCGAGCAGCACACAAATTTCGACAATGAGACCAAAGTTCTAAAACTTTCCCAAGGAGAAAACCAAGGAAACTAAAAAAAGACAGAAACAGAAACTGCAAATACTGCAAGAAAAACAACAAAAAGGCAGCCTTACCATACAGTTCAGCAGAGCAACAGCGGTCTAAAAAGCCTCCAAAACCGAGGCAGTGGCTCTCTAAATCTCACTCCTGTGCGTTTGGGAATGACAGCAGCTGTGGCCACCATTCCCTCCCAGAGGTAGATCAACACGCGTTTCCTACTTTACAGGTTATTTAGCGCATAATTTCTCCTATAGGTGCCTTAGGAGGCCCGTCTTAGACATTTCAATGCAGGGAAATCCCCGGTGCAATGTGAGTGCACGCCTGCAGGGGGTGCTGTTGTGCATTCTGTGTGGTCGGGGCCTTGACGTAGGAAACGTGTGTTGATCTACCTCTGGGAGGGATGGTGGCCACAGCTGCTGTCATTCCCAAACGCACAGGAGTGAGATTTAGAGAGCAACTGCCTCGGTTTCTGAGGCTTTTTAGACCACTGTTGCTCTGCTGAACTGTACGGTAAGGCTGGCATTTTGCTGTCTTTCTTGCAGTTTCTGTTTCTTTTTTTAGTTTCCTTGGTTTTCTCCATGGGAAAGTTCTAGAACTTTGGTCTCATTGTCGAAATTTGTGTGCTGCTCGGAGCTGTCTGTTTCTTGGTGTTCTGCTTTTGTGTTTTTTTTTTTTTTTTTCTGCTGTCTTGTAAAAGTAAATGTGTAATGTTGAGTGAAATGTTTTATCAATGAAATCACTGTTGGTGTTATCTCTTAAGTACTGTCAGACTAATTTGAGATGGTATTTAAAAGATTCATGATTAAATGAAGTAATGTAAGTACGGTATATTTGTACTGGTTATTCGAGTGAAGGCGAGACTGTGCTGCTGGAGTTAATCAGAGCTGACACAGAGTAAACACAGATGACTGCTTCTGCTAATCCTGGAGTTTAGCCTAACCGTTGTCCTTGGGTGCGGCGCACTTGGCTCCCATGGAAGTGTCTGACTGATCTGTGAAAACATTACCTTTTTGAAAAAAAATAATTTCCCCCCCAATTTTTCTCCCAAATTTTGGGTGTCCAGTCGCATGTATTGGCTCGCGTTTCTGTAACCTCCACCGTTGGGCAGACAAGCGTGTCGTCCTCTGAAGCGCGTTGAAGTAGTCGCAGTTCTTGTAAGGCCACAGTTAGCAAGTGAGGCTCTAGCATAGGAGTCCGGGGCTGAACAGTTAAACTTGCAGTCCCCTGATTGACCAGTGGGGGGTCACTAGTGAGACGAGACTGAATCCTCCCTGGGCAGCGCTTGAACCGAATGCGCTTGGCCCCACAGGGCTGCTGGGCCATGGTCAGCCCTGGCACGGGCCACAGAAAACAGCATTACCTGCAATTGCTGTGCGTCCATGGTGGCACTCGGTTATTAAGAGTTGCTCTGTAGAGTTCACAAACAAGTGTCTGCAAGGGCGATATCATGCTGTGTGGAGTTCACAGTTGTTGAAGTGTATAATGTAGTAAGTTAATGTGGTGGGGTTCTTGTTATGTGCTGAAATACCTGTCAATGTGAAATGGCCTTGAGGTTTTCAGGGTGGAAAGAAGTGTGTGTGTGTGTGTGTGTGTGTGTGTGTGTGTGTGTGTGTTGTGTGTGTGCTGTGTGTGTGTGTGTGTCTAAGTGAGGTTTAACAGAAATGTTGCAGGGTATGGGAGAAGGTCCTGTACACTCTAGATGTGTTGGTTTTTCCACTGCTGATAAGCTCATGGTGAGACATGGAAATGCTGGTTTTTCTGTCACCTGTGCTGAGGGATTGTAAGGATTCAATTTCAGGTTCAGGTGTGAACAGTATGGATTCTGTTTCAGGTTTACATGTGAACAGTATGGATTCTGTTTCAGGGTCAGATGTGAACAGTGTGGATTCTGTTTCAGGTTTAGATGTGAACAGTGTGGATTCTGTTTCAGGTTCAGATGTGAACAGTGTGGATTCTGTTTCAGGTTCAGATGTGAACAGTATGGATTCTGTTTCAGGTTTAGATGAGAACAGTATGGATTCTGTTTCAGGTTCAGATGTGAACAGTATGGACAGTGTGGACAGTGGCTGCACTCTGGGGGCAGGAGATGGTCCCAGTGGAAGCACACAGAGTTCAGAGCTCATCATCTGGGAGATCGAGGTGCCAAAGGTCAGCTCACACACGTGCGCATGCACACACACACACGCCGCACATACACTCCAGTGATTTTGTTAATGCAGGGTTCTGTGTTTTACACAAAAAGCGCCAAACCAGGAAACAATATGAACACTGATATTCCAGTTTTATTTATTTTGTTTTTTACTTTTTACAATGGGCAATAACCCAGTCTTGACCCACAACAAAGTAATGACTCCCTGTTTCTTTGAGCCAGCTATCTGACATTTGTGTTTATTGATCATAATATTATACGCAGCCATTTGTAGCATTGCAAGATTCAAAGAGGAAACCCTAAATTTTAATAAAGTTGAAAACGAGTCGGCACACTCCGGCAACCCTGCTCAACCTGTGTAAATTAAAATGGAATTAAATGTCATTAGCCTGTGTGGCAAAAATCTGTTTTGATCAGAATGCTGAAACATTATTTGTAGCTCATTTCATCCCACTAATCCTGCTGTTTCATCCTGCTTCTGTTACAAGTGTCGTAATTCAATTTTGGATGACATACATTAATTCTGTTATTATTGTGTCTTGGCATATTGTGGCAAAAGCAGTTCTTTTATCAGAATGCAAGTGAATCGGTGTCCTGTGTTCCGAAGACACAGCATTCAATGGGTTAGCGTGACCACTGTACACACATGAAATACACACGCACATTTCCATGCATGTACATGCGTCAGTACATGCATGCATGCATCTGCGCGCAAGTTATACATGTGGACACATGCAGTGTATACACACAAACAGACATACCTGTGCTCATGTGTTTACACACTCACAGACATGCACAGAGACAGATGGACAGTCACACAGATGGACAGACGGACACACGCAGACAGACAGGCACACACACACAGACGGACACACTCTCTCTCACACACACACACACACACATTGAAATGGCTAAATGCTAATTATAAACGGCTCAACTGTTGAACTCACCGTAATAGCTTTTTGTCCACCATTTGATTGGTTACTCTAACACACATTTTTAACATGGCAATTTGCACTCGGATTGGTGAATGCACAGCCTCTCTGACCTTGTGCCCTCTGTTCCTCCGGCAGCATCTGGTGGGCCGATTGATCGGGAAACAAGGGAGATACGTGAGCTTCCTGAAACAGAGTTCCGGAGCAAAGATCTACATCTCCACCCTGCCTTACACACAGGAGTTTCAGATCTGTCACATAGAGGGTGAGCATCTTTGTGTTACACACAGGAGTTCCAGATCTGTCACTGAGGGTGAGCGTCTTTGTGTTACACACAGGAGTTAGAGATCTGTCACATAGAGGGTGAGCGTCTCTGTGTTACACACAGGAGTTACCGATCTGTCACATAGAGGGTGAGCATCTGTTACACAGGAGTTACAGATCTGTCACAGAGGGTGAGCATATGTGTTACACACTGGAGTTCCAGATCTGTCACTGAGGGTGAGCGTCTTTGTGTTACACACAGGAGTTAGAGATCTGTCACATAGAGGGTGAGCGTCTCTGTGTTACACACAGGAGTTACCGATCTGTCACATAGAGGGTGAGCATCTGTTACACAGGAGTTACAGATCTGTCACAGAGGGTGAGCATATGTGTTACACACTGGAGTTACAGATCTGTCGCAGAGGGTGAGCATCTGCGTTACACAGAGGAGTTACAGATCTGGCACAGAGGTGGAGCTTTTTTGTGTTACACACAGGAGTTACAGATCTGGTTTTAGGCTGCTGACGGTGCTGATGGTGTAGTTTTAGGCTGGTCTTTGTGCTGATGGTGTTGCAGGCTGGTGACTGTGTTGATGGTTTTGCAGGCTGGTGATGGTGCTGATGGTGTTGCTAGCTAGTGATGGTGCTGATGGTGTTGCAGGCTGGTGATGGTGCTGATGGTGTTGCAGGCTGGTGACGGTGCTGATGGTGTTGCAGGCTGGTGATGGTGCTGATGGTGTTGCAGGCTGGTGATGGTGCTGATGGTGTTGCAGGCTGGTGACGGTGCTGATGGTGTTGCAGGCTGGTGACGGTGCTGATGGTGTTGCAGGCTGGTGACGGTTTTGATGGTGTAGTTTTAGGCTGGTGACGGTGCTGATGGTGTAGTTTTAGGCTGGTCTTTGTGCTGATGGTGTTGCAGGCTGGTGATGGTGCTGATGGTGTTGCAGGCTGGTGACTGTGTTGATGGTGTTGCTAGCTGGTCTTGGTGCTGATGGTGTTGCTGGCTGGTCTTTGTGGTGATGGTGTAGTTTTTGGCTGGTCATTTGTGCTGATGGTGTAGTTTTTGGCTGGTCTTTGTGCTGATGGTGTAGTTTTTGGCTGGTCATTTGTGCTGATGGTGTAGTTTTTGGCTGGTCATTGTGCTGATGGTGTAGTTTTTGGCTGGTCATTTGTGCTGATGGTGTAGTTTTAGGCTGGTCTTTGTGCTGATGGTGTAGTTTTTGGCTGGTCTTTGTGCTGGTGGTGTAGTTTTAGGCTGGTCTTTGTGCTGATGGTGTAGTTTTTTGGCTGGTCTTTGTGCTGGTGGTGTAGTTTTTTTTGCTGGTCTTTGTGCTGATGGTGTAGTTTTTTTTGGCTGGTCTTTGTGCTGATGGTGTAGTTTTTGGCTGGTCTTTGTGCTGATGGTGTAGTTTTTTGGCTGGTCTTTGTGCTGATGGTGTAGTGTTAGGCTGGTCTTTGTGCTGATGGTGTAGTTTTAGGCTGGTCTTTGTGCTGATGGTGTAGTTTTTTCGGCTGGTCTTTGTGCTGATGGTGTAGTTTTTTTTTGCTGGTCTTTGTGCTGATGGTGTAGTGTTTTGGCTGGTCTTTGTGCTGATGGTGTAGTTTTTTGGCTGGTCTTTGTGCTGATGGTGTAGTTTTTGGCTGGTCTTTGTGCTGATGGTGTAGTGTTAGGCTGGTCTTTGTGCTGATGGTGTAGTTTTTGGCTGGTCTTTGTGCTGATGGTGTAGTTTTTGGCTGGTCATTTGTGCTGATGGTGTAGTTTTTGGCTGGTCTTTGTGCTGATGGTGTAGTTTTAGGCTGGTCTTTGTGCTGATGGTGTAGTTTTTGGCTGGTCCTGGTGCTGATGGTGTAGTTTTTGGCTGGTCTTTGTGCTGATGGTGTAGTTTTTTGGCTGGTCTTTGTGCTGATGGTGTAGTTTTTGGCTGGTCTTTGTGCTGATGGTGTAGTTTTAGGCTGGTCTGTGTGCTGATGGTGTTGCTGGCTGGTCTTTGTGCTGATGGTGTAGTTTTTGGCTGGTCTTTGTGCTGATGGTGTAGTTTTTGGCTGGTCTTTGTGCTGATGGTGTTGCAGGCTGGTGATGGTGCTGATGGTGTTGCTGGCTGGTCTTTGTGCTGATGGTGTAGTGTTAGGCTGGTCTTTGTGCTGATGGTGTAGTTTTAGGCTGGTCTTTGTGCTGATGGTGTAGTTTTTGGCTGGTCTTTTTGCTGATGGTGTAGTTTTTGGCTGGTCTTTGTGCTGATGGTGTAGTTTTAGGCTGGTCTTTGTGCTGATGGTGTAGTTTTTTGGCTGGTCTTTGTGCTGATGGTGTAGTTTTTGGCTGGTCTTTGTGCTGATGGTGTAGTTTTTTGGCTGGTCTTTGTGCTGATGGTGTAGTGTTAGGCTGGTCTTTGTGCTGATGGTGTAGTTTTAGGCTGGTCTTTGTGCTGATGGTGTAGTTTTAGGCTGGTCTTTGTGCTGATGGTGTAGTTTTAGGCTGGTCTTTGTGCTGATGGTGTAGTGTTAGGCTGGTCTTTGTGCTGATGGTGTAGTTTTTGGCTGGTCTTTGTGCTGATGGTGTAGTTTTTGGCTGGTCTTTGTGCTGATGGTGTAGTTTTTGGCTGGTCTTTGTGCTGATGGTGTTGTGGTCTCTCCCGCACAGGTACGCAGCAGCAGGTGGACAAGGCCTTGGCCCTCATAGGGAAGAAGTTCAAAGACTTGGACCTGACCAACCTGTACGCCCCGCCCCCTCTTCCCCTCACCCTGCCCTCACTGCCCATGACGTCCTGGGTAAGGGACCCCCCCCCCCTCCAAAATAACCCCTCCCCCCAGCCATCTACATATAAATGCATTAAAACCTCATTTTTATTATTAGTGTTATTTGTGAGGGGGTTTGTGTGTTCGGTACGGGACCCTGACTGTTCTCCCCCCCCCCCCCCCCAGCTGCTCCTGCCTAACGGGGTGACGGTGGAGGTGATCGTGGTGAACATCGTCTCGGCGGGTCACGTGTTCGTGCAGCAGCACACGCACCCCACCTACCACGCCCTCCGCAGCCTGGACCAGCAGATGTTCCTGTGCTACTCGCAGCCCGGCACCCCCGCCTTACCCTCGCCCGCCGAAGGTGACGCCCACGTGCCCGCCTGCGCTCTCAGACCACGCCCCCCTGCTGGGTCACATGCCCGTCTCTGTTTTCATGTGTGCGTGCGCGTGCCTGTGCGTGTACGTGTGCAACTGTGCGTGTATGTGTGTGTGCGCGTGCATGCATTGTCTACCTGTGTGAGTGAGCCTGTGTGTGCTGCCTTCCTGTCTGTGTGCAGTCGGTGCATGCGCTCACGGTGCCCCCTCTCTCTGTCTGTGTGCAGTCGGTGCATGCGCTCACAGTGGCCCCTCTGTGTGTGTGCGCCCGTGTGCTGCCTTCCTGTCTGTGTGCAGTCGGTGCACGTGCTCACGGTGCCCCCTCTCTCTGTCTGTGTGCAGTCGGTGCATGCGCTCACGGTGCCCCCTCTCTCTGTCTGTGTGCAGTCAGTGCACGTGCTCACGGTGCCCCCTCTCTCTGTCTGTGTGCAGTCGGTGCACGTGCTCAGTGCCCCCTCTGTCTGTGTGCGGTCAGTGCACGTGCTCACGTGCCCCCTCTCTGTCCCGCAGTGGGTGTGATCTGCGCAGCTCCTGCAGTTGAAGGTGCGTGGTGGCGAGCGCAGGTCATCTCCTTCTACAAGGACTCCGGCGAGGTGGAGATCCGATACGTGGACTACGGAGGCTACGACCGAGTCAAGATCGACACGCTGCGGCAGATCAGGCGAGTCGCGTGCACCGCCCCTCACTTCCTCTGAACAGACCGTCTTCCTTTGGTATTACTCTGTACATTTTTAGGGCGCCCCCTATTGTTCTCCAAGAAGCAACTGCAGTGGTTTGATGTAGAACTGGAGATTCTGTGGAAGGAATAGTGTTCTTGTGTTATTTTCATGGTGACGTACTCCACTCGACTGAATGTGTTGCACGGGGATAAAATAAGTGCCCCAGCAGGGGTATGAACCCTCCAGCTCTGCTCCTTCAGCCACAGCCCCACCCCTCTGTAGAGCCCCACCCCTCTGTAGAGCCCTGCCCCTCTGTAGTGCCTTGCCCTGCTGCAGAGCCCCGCCCCTCTGTAGAGCCCTGCCCCTCTGCAGAGCTCTGTCATGCTGTAGAGCTCCGCCCCTCTGTAGTGCCCCGCCCCTCTGTAGAGCCCCGCCCCTCTGTAGAGCCCCGCCCCTCTGTAGAGCCCCACCCCTCTGTAGAGCCCCACCCCTCTGTAGAGCCCCGCCCCTCTAGTGGAGCCCCGCCCCTCTGTAGAGCCCCGCCCCTCTAGTGGAGCCCCGCCCCGCTCACTGCATCGTCTTTCTCCTTCAGGTCGGACTTTGTAACGCTGCCGTTCCAAGGAGCTGAAGTTCTGTTGGACAACATCGCACCCCTCCTGGTACGGTCCCCTCCTCTCTGATGTATTTATGCTTTTGTTGGTGTGGCGGTAATGACCTGTCCGTGCTTTCCGTGGAGCGTGCAGTCAGCTGTTAACCCCTCGCTTGTCTCTGAATGCCTCCCGCAGGTGAGGAGAGGTTTTCGGCCGAGGCCAGCGCCGCCCTGGAGGAGATGACCAGGGGCGTGGCCTTGCTAGCACAGGTACGAGAAGAACAAAAAAATAAAAACTCGCCTTTCGGCTTCTGTTGTCATGGTTGCAGATGATATTATGAAACTTTTAAATTGGAAAACTTAATAATATTAATAACAAAAATAATACAAATGTTGTTATTGTTGTTATTTTTCTATTCAAATTTGTTTTGGATTCAAATAGTTTTCTACGCTTTACTGATCTTGTCTGGTGTTTTGGAACCAATGAAATACTCTCAAGAAATGCCAACCCTGCCCTCTGGTCATACTGGCAGGCTCAATTACACCAACCAAGATCAATAGAGCACAGAAAAGTATTTGAATCCAAAACAGACACGTATTTGACCCAGGTCTGCCTGTTACGTAGTTCCCTGTGGAAGAGGTTCGAGTTTTTAAAATGTCTCCTCTCCTCTGCAGGTGACTAACTATGACAATAACACCGGACTGCCCCTGGTGCAGATGTGGAACATGGTGGGGGAGGAGGTGAGTGCTGCCCCAGCCCTAAAGCCCCCCCCCCCCCCCCCCCAACACACCGGGGTGTGCCCCCCCCCCGAGCACATCCCTCTGACCCGGTCCGAGCTCTCGTCCTGACTGCTTCCGGGGTCATTTCCTGTGTGCTTAGCCGGAGTTTTAACCCCTCGGCCACCAGAACTGCGTCTCAGCTGCTAATCCTCATTCCGCTGCTTGGGACAGCCGCTCCAAATGAGATACAGATCGGTGGTCTGGAGGTTTGAAGCTGTGGTTTAAACTCTGGATAAGCACACTGCAGCTGACCCGTTAGGCCTCCTGCCTTCTCAGGAAATAGTTTGTTCATGAAGGTTGCCTCCTGACTGTGTTTTAATTTATCTCTCTGTCTCTCTCCCCCCCCCCCACCCCTTCTCTCTCTTTCTTTTTCTTCTCCATCCCTTCTCTCCCCCGCCTCCCCATTTTTTTTTTTTTTTTAAAACCCAGTTGGTGTCGGTGAATCGCACTCTGGCTGAACGAGGGTTTGGCACCTGGATGGACAGCTTCTGATCCCTGCTAACCCCGCCCTGATGCCCCCCCCCCCATCCCCCCCCCCCCCCCCCCCCCCCCCCCCCACACTCCTCTCTGCCCTGCACGCCCTCCTGGTCACCGCACACTGGAGTTTGGCACCTGTTCTGGGCAGACCCCCCCCCCCCTCCCTACTGGGAGCGTACGCACCACTGGTTTCCCCCCTCTGCAGTTTTTTTTTTTCTTTTTTCAAGTCTCTTGAGTTTGCACTTTTTTTGTTTTTTTTTTCCCTTGGGAGCAGTCTTTGTCTTTTCCTCTCCCTAATCCTTAATTAAATCCACGTCTAAGGATTATCAACAAATGAATTTTGCCACCTCACACCCCTCCCCCCACGTCAGATGTCCCCAAAAAAAAAAAAAACGAAAAACAAAAAAAAAAAGGAGAAAGAAGAAAAAAGTACTTTTGATCCTTGGTATTGTAAATTTCACAAAAAGAGAAAAGAAATCTTATAGAGTTAACTGAATAAAGGTTGATCATAACTCCGTCCTACCTGGAGTCTGCTTCTGGGCCTCTGACTCACCCGTAGGAGGCGTGTCTCACCCGTGCTGACCCCGCCCCCCCCGCTGCACCGGGACTAAACCGCCGCAGTACACAGCAGGAACACACCGCCAACCGCCCCCGTCCCGCCTCCTGTGTTCCTCTCTCTCAGGACGTCTGCTCGACGGCAGCCTTGGGGATGATTTTAAGGATCGGGGTTTCTGCCGTGTCCGCTGTCGGGGTCTCTCCGGCATGCTGGGATACGTAACGGATGTTTTTACAGGAGCGGCGGCAGGCTGCGGCGCGGTGCCGGGCGGACATTTTGGATCTGTGGCTCGGGTCGCGGGAGAGCGGTTAGCCGACTCGCTGCACGGCCCTCCTTACCCTGTGTCCCGTACGGGCCTACACATCACTGTGGCCTTATGGGTACTTCATCTGTGAGGTCAGCGACTACAGGATTGGCCGTGCTCTGAATCCTCCCCCCCCCACCCATGCACGCACACATGCACAGACGCACACCCTCTCTCTCACACAAACACGCACACCCTCTCTCTCACACACACAAACACGCACACCCTCTCTCTCACACACACAAACACGCACGCACACTCTCGCACTCACACACACAAACACACACACACTCTCGCACTCTAACACACTCTCACACACAAGCACACACACACGCACTCTCGCACTCTCACGCACACGCACACACACTCTCACATGCTCACACACATGCACACACACACACACCCCTGTGAGAGAGCTCGGTGTGTGTGTGTGAGAGCTCGATGTGTGTGTGAGTGAGAGAGAGAGCTCGGTGTGTGTGTGTGTGTGTGTGAGAGAGAGCTCGGTGTGTGTGTGTGTGTGTGTGTGTGTGTGTGTGTGTGAGAGAGAGCTCGGTGTGTGTGTGTGTGTGTGTGTGAGAGCTCGGTGTGTGTGTGTGCGCGTGTGTGTGAGTATGTGAGAGAGCTCAGTGTGTGTGTGTGCGTGTGTGAGAGCTCGGTGCGTGTGTGAGAGAGCTTGGTGTGTGTGTGTGTGTGTGTGTGTGTGTGCTTGTGAGAGCTCGGTGTGTGTGCGTGTGTGTGAGTTCAGTGTGTGTGTGAGAGAGCTGGGTGTGTGTGTGTGTGTGTGTGTGCTTGTGAGAGCTCGGTGTGTGTGCGTGTGTGTGAGAGTTCAGTGTGTGTGTGAGAGAGCTTGGTGTGTGTGTGTGTGTGTGTGACTTGCAGCAGACCACCGTGCTGTCCTTGCGCTCCTGCTCGCATGACTGTTCAGGAGGACGTCAGCAACGTCGGTTTCCCTCCTTTTTATTCCCCCTTTATTCGTGTTCCAGTTACCTTGTTAACATCGTGTGATCAGGTAGCAACCCGGCTGGTCTGCCTGGAGACTCGGCTGGGGTGATTTTTCATTGGCTCACAGGCAAGCCGTGTCATCACAGTGAGAACAGTACCTGAACAGCTAATGGGCCCAGAGTAATAATGCTCTTCACCCTGGGGAAGTGAGCACTGTCTGTATTCTGTGTGTAACCCTGCCCCCCCCCCCCTTCATCATCCTCATATCACCCAGTCACACTCAGTGTCTCGTCTCATAAGCTCCTCCCCTTCACACTAATTGGTTTGTTTCTCCCAGTCCTGTAGGAGGTTTCTTGGTGACTGTCGTAGGCTCTCCAGGTCTCCAAATCGTTTGCGTCTGTGAACCGCGTCTGTAGGTGGGAGGGTGCGACTTCAGCTTTTTTTTTTTTTAAACGTGACTGAATGTACGCAAACCAATATTTTCTGTGGTGGGACGTGCATTGCGAATGGAGGGATGTGATTGGTCAGCTTTTTTCCCTCCCCTACTGTTCCTGCGGCTGGTTCGACTGCGCATTTTTCCCGTTTTTTGGTACACTGACTGTTCTCGTGTTTTGGAGGTGCAGCACAGAACACCCTCGTCACCTGACTACTGACTCTGCGCTCCGATTGGCTGCGTCCCGCACCCTGCGCACGATTGGCCCACAGCTTGTTTCTCCTCACCTCTCTGTAGAATTTCAAGATCGTCGTTACCCCTATCGGTGTGTGTCTCACACCTAATGTTCATTTCCTGTTCGTTCAGCCCAAAATGTCCAGGAAGTGGTGTCGGCTCCACCCCATCGCACACAGTCATCCTCACTCATCTACATGTTGGCGTTCAGCCATATCTGACTTTCTGGAGATCAGCCGTTAAAGAACTCCAATTGCACGTTCCTTTAAAGACCATCCCCATGCTCAATATGCAGCTAATCCCGGGTTAGTTCGGTATTTGGGGAAACTCGTGTTAACGTGGTCAGTGTCATCCTCACTCATTTACATTTCGGCTTCAGCCACATCAGTTATTCTCGAGCAGCAAATGCATTTGTTTATTACTTTTTTTTTTTTTTTTCCCCTTGAAGATTTTGGAGTTTATCCCATTCACTCTCGTACACCAAAAATGTCTGTAGATCCAGGCTGACTGTTTTGGATCCATGGTTTGCGTGCTTGCTTGACGTAGGTCCTCCATTTAACTGGCACCCGTGTTCATGTAGTAACTGACAGCTTGGCCACGTAAAAAATCAGAACTTAAATAAGAGTTTTAAGTTCTCAAATGCTAAATGCTAAAAGCACTCTTCCCCCCCCCCCCCCCCCATGCTTGGCTCTGGAAACGCAACGGGTGTCATTACTGTGGCAGGCGTCTGCCTTGGGGAATCGGTGTCTTGGGGGGAAAAACACTATTTGAACCTTTTAACTCTAATGTACCTCTGCTCTTTCCGTAGAGTCCTTCTTAACACACAAACACTTGGTGCATTTTAATGACTGACTCTCACAGTGACTCCGTGGTTGCAGTGGAAGGTATGGGATTTTTTACTAGTGCTGACCAGAGATAGGCTTCACATATCCCACAATGCACAGAGCTACCGTGTAACTCCAGGCAACCGGTCGAATGATTACAAGGCAAAAACACTGTGATTGGCTGAAATCGGCGAGTCGCTGCTGAGGCGAGGTGGCTCCACCCCCCCGGCTCTCGCATCACTAATTTATATCGAGATCGCCCAGATCTTGCAGCGGAGGGATCTAAGTAGCGGGTTTTAAACTCTTGTGTCGGGGTCGAAGGTCAAACCGGACAAAGGGATCAGGAAATCTGCCTGTTGTTAAATGTTGTGAATACTGAACTTATTTTTATATGAAGATTTCAACTCCGTATTTGACTGAGCTGATTTGGCTTTATCGCGAGTCAAATCGGTACCTGGTGTGTGTAAAAAAAAAAAAAAAAAATAGAGTTCCCCCCCCCCATCCTTCACCCTACACCCCCCTACTCCACCCAGACCCAGTCCCATCTGATTCATAAGGCCAGGGGTCCTTGGACTTGAGCAGCTGTGTGTAAATACAATATTTCACTGTACTTTTGTAAAACACAGAAGAATATAAGGAATTAAAGGGATCATTCTGTTCTAGTCCCCCCCCCCCATTCCTGCCCACGTTGTTCTCTGCTGTAGGACTGGTTTGAAGTGTTTGCTTAGCTAGATAATGAATAGTTTGATTATTTAAAAAACGTGTGTATAAGCAATCCTGCCCCAAGCATCCACATGTACAGGTCAGATTTTGCTAGGCTTGTGAAAGGTTTGATTCTTGGTTGTACAGATCTATAAAAAAGAGAGAATAAAACTATTAAATAAGTGCATGTTGTGGTGTCTTCTGTTTATGGTGAGCAGATGTAAGATTTGTCTTTTTTTTTTTTTTTTTTTTTTTTGAGTACCCAAGGGGGGTTGATTGCCCATTGGATGGAAACTAGCCAATCACAGGATTCTCTTGAGTTTCCATATTTCCTGGATGTAGAAGACCAAACTGCCTTAGTCTGATTGCAGTGTGATCTCTAACCGCTTAGTATAGTCCCAACCGAGGGTGCTAAAGCTACATACTTTATAGACCTGCTGACGATTAAAAGTTCCGTTCTGCACTCTCAATCTGCCGACAGTGTTAACCTCAGAAACGTGCGCGGAACGGAGGAGGAAACAAACTGAAGACTTTCTGGAGCAGATAAAGAACTCCAACTGCACGTTTCCGTCAAAACCGTCCTACGCTCAATACGCAGATAATCTTGCGTTAGTTCGGTACTTTGGAAAGTCCCGTTAACGAAAAGCTGTGTACTAAAACTAACGCATTCTGCAGCCAAAACAAGGAGGTTTCAGCCTCGTGGTTCATGTGGACATAGTTGATATATTACAAATTAGAAACTATCCAATAAAAGCTCTCTCATACATGGATCTGTTGATGTTTTCAGGTTCTGCAAATCAACACCAATGGTTCTCTGTCTGGAATTAAAACTGAAATAAATCAACCCTTTTGGAAAATGTTAACTTTGCAAAAAAAAAAAAAAAAAAAAAAAGTACTTGCGCCACAAGAGGGCAGTCAGACTATGTGCTGGATGTGTCCCCTTGTTTTCATTCCACAGCCTTTCAATTGGACCATCCCGATACTTTTAACCTACAAACCCACTGCAGTGTCGGTATTGTTTATTATTTGTAATCTCGATTGATTTGGGATGTTATATTGCTAATTTACCTTGGAAAACTACAGTGGATGTTGTGGGAATTCGACTGTTTTTAAATCTGAGCAAATAAGTAGACTTCTAAGAGTCAGGAAATCCAGTTCTGATTTGTGATGGACTGCAAAAAGGCGGCCTTTCTTTCGGACAGCAGAGTCAGAAGAGTTTTATAGATCATTTCAAATCTGGGAAGGTCAATCCAAAGCCTAAATGGTCAAAACTGCTGAATGCCTCCAGCACTGGGTCACTTGGGTTCATTATAATGAATAATGAATCCAGTCACGCAGTTACGGGTCTGGTCGGGGCAAAAACCAGGAACGGCTTTGGCGCTGCAGGACCAGGGTCGCCTCCCCCTGAAGTAGAGGGTGCCAGGGGATCTCCTGCAAAACGGGGGATACTCAAATCTGGCCCTCAAGGCCAGTAGCACTGCTGCTTTTCCACCTGATTAATGCCACTAACTGGTTCGAGATTTAACTGGAAATCAAACTGACCTGGTGTCCCAGGTTTAAATCAGTCCTGATCAAAGGGGAAGAATGAAACCCAGCAGCACTACTGGCCTTCAGGACCAGATACAAGTGTCCCTGCTGCTGGATCAATAGCACAGAGCCCTGTTCCTCAAATCACAGGCCTCAAGATCCAAGAACTGCATCTTGACTACAGTCAAACATAAAACCCATTAGATGGTATGTCGTATGGTCTATGTATAGGGGGTTGTGAAGCTTTGGTTATTGCTACATGAAGATCTATTCAGGATCGCAGTGTGAGAACGGGCTGTTGCTGCTGTTCTGGACCAGCCCAGCACCTGGTTTGATGTGCTTATGATCATCATTCCATAAACCATTGCAAGGCAGCTACTTGTTTGGCTGAGGAAGACCAAGATGATTTTATTTCACTAAAATGAATAAAATTATTTTATTTTACTAGTTTAAATTTATCTCACTAGTGTAAATGGGACACAAACTCCGGTTGTAACTATTTTCCTGCTGCAAATGTACTATAAGTAATATGTTGCAGCATATTTTATTGTCATTCATACTACACAAATGAAACAATTCATTGAACTCCTCAGTTGGCTTGCAAAAAAAACAGGATTGTGACTGGAGTAGGTGTCCTGTGTACACAAGTGAACTAAAGTACAAGTGATTGGTAATAGTAATTGCAAGACGACAAGTACCAAATCTAAACCTTTTTTTTTTTTTTGGTTTTCCATTATACTTGAGTTGTTTTAGTCCTCCAATCCTTCAGATTCAGAGGAGGACCCGGGCTTGAAGAGGTAAAAAGTTACGAAAAATCTGGTGAAAAAAATCATAGACTGGGGAATAAAAGACAGCAAGGAATGGATAGCTGCAGTTTATGGAAATATTAAGTATTATACAAACATAACGCACACCCTTACAGGTGATTAGTCAAAAAGCCATTTCTTTGTTTTATTAAATAGTTTGATACAACTCTGCATCTGGAAGATATGGTCTGTAATGTTTCCTAATTACCACCATAAATAATCAAAATGGCAAGTATATATGTTTCATACAATTTAGATCTATGAGTTGTCCCTCACTAAGTTAATTGGGAGCTTATAGCAATATGCTGGGATTGTTCCTTTCCACAGTGTGTTTTTTTTATTATGAGACGCACGCCAATGGGAGTGCGTGTGCCTTTCTGAAACCAAATGTTACAAAGTAGCTTCTAAAGTCTTTTACTACACGGTTGTTTATTTACTCCAGTTGCATTTTATTTTGCTCTGGTTGTCAGGTTGAAGTATGTAGAGTGGTGTGATTTGGCTTTTTATGCCCTAGACAGAACACAAGTGTACCGTTTGGAACACAGACTGCACACGCCTTAACTGTTAGTGTGAGGTGTCCCTCCACATCTCCTGCTGATGCTGAACAGGTAGAGGGAATAACATTACCTGCACCGTGCAAATTTAATACCATTGATTGACCAGTGAACGGCGCAAAGCAAATGCCTTCATCAAATTCAGATTCTGCGTTGTTGACTTTGCCACTGATGATATAATTTGCCGTTGCCAAAGGCGTTTGTGAATCTGTCCCTCGGGCTTTCAATGACAGATTACTCAAAAAGTCATTAGTATTAAAAACCTAATCTGTATGCACTGAGTGTTTGATGGGGGCTATCCAAGGCAGTTTTGGATCCTCTCTCTGGAAGAATATTTTGCAGTCTGACAAGGGTGTTATTACTGAAGGTAGTGTGTCAGTTTACCATTACATCACTGCTGGGGGATATTTTAAATAACTTATGAGTTAAATTATTTTTATGCAAAGCTTCTTGATCAAGTATGGTTTGTAATTTTCAGGTACCTCCACGACTTGGCTCTACAGTGTTGGTAGATCTCCAGGAACAGGTGTGGTTACCACGGCATTAGGCTATACCAAAGCAAAGGGAGCCTGTGGTAAACCAAAAAATGGTTTTATTATTGCAGTAATGGTTTGTGTGTGTGTGTGTGTGTGTGTGTGTGGGGGGGGTGGTTGTGGTGGTTTTGTTACACTGTAGTAGTTTGTAAACCATTTTAGAGCTTCTAGAGTTTAAAAAAGTGAACACAAGTTGGAGAAACTTTAAGCATCAGTATATGAGCATAATTGTATTAACCCCTAAGGTATTGACCCCCAAATAGATACAATGAAGTACTTTTTAAGTGGTATACTTACTGTTTCCCCAAGGGATGCTCATATTAACTGAGAGTAAATAAAGTATACTTTTGGAATGTACTTCATGGAAAAGGTAGACAATTTAATATCTTGGTAGTTTTTTTTTGGTAGTGAGTCCAGACGATTGTATGCTTGCTTTTAGTATAACAAAAATGAACCTCAAGTATACTTGAAGTCTACCAATTTAAGAAGTAGCCTAAAGTTTAGAAGTAGTTCATAAATAGTATACTTAAACTATAGTTCCAGGAAATACTTTAAGTATACTTTAAATGTGCCATTTTAAGACAAAAAGCATAAAGGAAAATTACACAGAAAAGTATGTAAAATATATACTTAAAACAATATTGATGTGCTTAACTATAGCCTACTTTAAAATAAACTTTCGTGTTCTACTTTTTATAAGGGACTAGTAGACCATTGATCGTAGCTTTGTACGCCTTTTGAAAAGCAAACGGCACAACCAGCGGTGGTCACGGATAGAATTTGTAAACGAATACCAAAAGAGAGCGTTCGGGAAGTTAAACTGAATACATAATTGGGGAACAAAGACCTATTAAGCACAATACTTACTGCTTATGTGGGATCAGTCCAAGGTGAATTACTGACAAAGACTGTATGGCTACTATCCAGAAATGATAATACATCTGATTTAAAAAGAAAACACGAGAAATAGTCTGTATTGTAGGCTACTCGCATCTTACGAGCCAGAAGCGGATGGATAGCAGCTATCCTTTGCATGACCACTAGATGGCGATTGAGGATAATAGTTTGATTGTTTAACCGTGGTGAAGTTGGTTTCAAGTTGGATATTCCAGTTGGATATTCAATTTCCCCGACTCTGACACTCAATTTCTCCGACGCTACCCTACCGGGTTTAGAGCCGCAATGAATCCAACGGTCTTCACAACCGGCCGCTTAGCCAATGCAAATGGTTAGGGACCGTCAGCAAATTACAGATTACAAATGTCAAAAGTAAATACCTCTTCAACCACATGAATATAAACGTCAAAACAATTTTAAACTATTCAAAGTATATGTACATCAATGTTGCACAGCCACTGGTTATTCATAAGTGTTTGAATATTTTAAACAAATTTAGTTTGGGATTTTAACTTTCAATTTAAATAGCTCTTAGATATAAGGACCTAGAAACTTCAAACCACTTTTAAATTGTTCTCAAACAATGGACACAGGTTGCACGGTCTGTGCTTTGTCCATTTTCATCTCATGCTATTTTATATGAATATCCATGATAAAAGTCACAGTTTAATAATAATTCATCTTAATTTGCAATTAAACTTCTACTCTAATCTACCCACCTGAGCTCTCCAGAATCTCAGCTGTCATCTCCCGTCACTTGAATGACATGCTTCTTTCGAAGGGTCAAACTTCATGTCTTGGGGGACATTGGGATGGTTCTCCACCACAATTTTATTAAACTGTGTCTATTATCATGAAATATATATGTTTTTTTTCAGGCTTTGATGAAGACAATCAGTGTTCAGGAACTGAAGCGTGCAGTAAGGCAAGGGCATAATACCACCCCTGGAAGAGATGGTCTGGGATATGAGTTGTTTAAGCACACGGATGACTTTGCTTTGGGGGAGATGTTATGTTTGATTAATACAGTGTGGGAGGAGGGGCTAATTCCGGCTGAGTGGAAGCATGCAGTGGTCGCTCCGATTTTGAAACCTGGGAAGGAAGCCGACAGTCCTGGATCATACAGGCCTATTGCCCTTACAGCAATTATTTGTAGGATAATGGAAAGAATGGTTACTGATCGGCTTGTGCATAGACTAGAGCAGAGAGGGTATTATTCTCCATTACAAAGCGGGTTTAGACTAGGTCGAGCAACAATGGATGCAATCCTGATGTTAGATAGAGACATTAAGAGAGCTCTAGTGAATAAGGAGGCGGTGATTGGTGTCTTCCTAGATATAGAGAGGGCTTATGATAGGTTGTGGAAAGAGGGCTTGGTAATTAAGTTATATGATGCAGGGATTCGGGGAAGGATGTTGAATTGGATTAAAGATTTTTTGACATCCCCGACTATTCAGGTAAAAGTGGGGGGGAGTCTTTCTGACATGGTAAGTGTAGATAATGGGACCCCGCAGGGTAGTGTTATCAGTCCTGTCCTGTTTAATATAATGGTGAATGATATGTTTGATGAAGTGGGAGATGGCTTTGGTAGAGCTCTCTTTGCAGATGACGGAGCAATATGGAAGAGAGGCCGCAATGTTGAATATTTGATGAGGCAGATGTAGGGAGCCTTAGATAAGGTGCAGGCTTGGGCTGATAAGTGGGGTTTTAGGTTGTCAGTATCAAAGACAAAATATGTGATCTTTGGCAGAAAGAAGGAAATAGATAGTCTGGGGCTTAAGGTATATGGAGAACCCATTGAAAAAGTTATTTTTAAGTTTTTAAGTTTTTAGGTGTGTGGCTGGATGAAAAATTGACATATAGAGCACATGTGGAAAAAATGGTAACTAAGTGTGAGAAGGTTGTAAATATTGTGAGGTACTTGACTGGCTGTTCCTGGGGGGCATATAGAAATTTAATGCGGATGATTTATAAGGCTATGATAAGAGCAATCTTTGACTATGGGTGCTTGGCATATGGTTCAGCGGCCAAGTCTACGCTGGCTAAGTTGGATGTTGTTCAGGCCAGGGCTCTGAGGTTGTGCACTGGGGCATTCCGGACCCCAGCGCTGCTGGTGGAAACGGGGGAGGCTCCACTGAGGCTACGACATGAGAAAGTAGCGCTAAGTTATTTTATTAAGCTAAAAGGCTTTGGAACAGCTCTTCCATCAATTTCTCTGTTAACGGAGTGCTGGGAGTTTGAAAAGGGCGACAGTAGGATTAATAGGGGCAGCTATATAAATTCCGTAAGGAAATATTCAGAGGAACTGGGATTTAATGGAATAAAGGTAGGCTGTATGCTGGCCACCTATCCCACGATGGACGTGGACAGAGGTTGATGTGGACTTAACAATAAAAGAGTTAATACAGAAAGGTGAAATAGGAAATGTCGCAGCGTATGTAGAGGATGGGGTAACTATATAAATATTTATACTGATGGCTCAAGAGATCCTGAAAGCAGAAGAGTGGGAGTCGGCTTATACATACCCCATGTACAAGTCTGTCAGAGTAGAAGGTTGCCTGATGGGATATAAATATCCTCTGATGAGCTGGTTGCTTTATTGTGGGCATTGTGGTGGGTGGAAGAAGGAGGCTTGGGTAATGTTGTCTTGTGCACTGATTCATTATCTGCCTTGATTGGATTGGGGGGAGGTGAGGGGGGAAGAGCTAGAATAGACATAGTTGGGGAGATTTTAATGATGGTTTTTAAACTGGAGAGGCAGGGATGTAGTGTGGGGTTTTATGGGTGCCAGCACATGTTGGGGTTGAGGGCATGAGGTGGCGGACAGGGTAGCTAAGGCAAGTTTAGGTAGGGATAGTGTAGATGTGCAGGTGGCCTTTTGTTTATTTTAATTATTTATTTAACCTTTATTTAACCAGGTAAAAGTGATTGAGAACAAATTCTCATTTACAACACTGACCTGGCCAAGAAGGCATGCGTCAATCAAAAAAACATACAAACATTGCTTAAAAAAACCAAGTTCACCACAGTACATTTACAGAGATAGAAAAAAAAGACAGAAAATTGCATTAAACCTGGTAATAGAGTGAATATGCCTCAAAAAGATGAAATCAAATTGATAAGGCTAAGGCTGGGGCATTGCGATTTAGCAAGTGGGTTGGTGCTAGTGGGGAAACAGAGACAGCAATTGTGAGAACTGTGGAGTCCTGGAGTCTGTACAACATGTCTTGATGCATTGTCCGATCTATGCTGGGGAAAGGAGGGTTTTATTCATAGAGTTAAGCAAACCGGGAATTAAAATATTTCCCCTTAGATCATTGCTAGTCGACGGGGTCGTTCCAAAAGAGAGAGCTAGGGAAGTAATACGCTTCCTTAAAACTGCAGGTCTCAATCGCAAGATAGAGACGCCTCAGATTGCATAAGCAGCAATGACATTTCTACACCAGTGGGAGGCAGCAGTGCACTAAACAGTGCCTAGTCTGCCTGAAAAAAGTAAGAAGTATTAACCAATCTAAAATAACGTGAGCTTCCCGCCCTTATTAACCAATCTAAGGTAACGTGAAATCTGGTACACATCTAGTCAGCCAATTAGAAGTTACGTGATACACGATTGTAATGTAGGAGTTTCCGAATTCCGCCCTAACGTCAGTCCGGGAGAAGACGTTGAACAGATGGGATCCAGTCAGTGAGTGCTCTGATTAATAACACGTGGAGTGAATATTTGGCGACTTAAATACTCCTGTTGGCCCAAATATTGTTAAACTGTTTGAGCAAGTGTATATCCATGTTATTTTCCTACTGGTTTGTTTCTTAGTTTTCGGTTTAAGTCGTGTGTCTATTGTAGTGCACTGCGTTTGGTTCTGCCCCACGCCCAGTGGACGGGGATAGCCAGCTATTAGTATTGTCAGTGACTGAACTTGACAAACGGACGCTTTAGCAAGTTCGTGCGGGCAATTCGACCTGCTTAACTGAAGAAGACATTGGTAAGACATGAAAGTGAATGTTCGCATAAAAACATAATGAATGTGTTTGAGAGGATATATAAAACAGTTACAATCTGTATATTGGCCCGTTATATCCTGTTTGTTGCATAACAACGGTCCAGCTCCAACTACCAACGAGAGTTTTGCTTGACAACGGTAAAATAATAGGCTATGCCCAAACAGCCGCGGAAGAATATTTCAATTTCAGGTGATTAAGTCGATACAAATAAATAAATAGGCTACTAAAGAAACGATATATAGTCATTGTTGGTAACCCGTTGTATAAGTAGAATAAACCCCTCCGGGGTATCCCGTTATTGGAAAATAATGTAGGCTACTTCGGTGGCAGTATGGAGTTGCAGAAGAAAGCATACGACAGATGGACCGACGACGACGTCGCTTTTTCATACGTCAGCGGACTAATTTCCCTAATCTTCTTGGGTCTTTAGACAATGGGCTGAAGAAAGCTTTTAGTTCCTTGAAAAGTAGTTCCTGGGACTAAAAGTTCCGGGTAGGCTACTTTGGGTGGAAACGCGGCTTAAGGGGAAAGTAGGGAAGAGTCGGGGAAATAAGACGATACGAGACTGGCTGTCTGAATATCCAACGTTGTGACGACCGTTGCATTGTGTCTCTGAACCCCGGGACAAAGCGGGAAAGGGTCGGCGAGACTGGGTGTCCGAATATCTGTTGAATATTCAACTTGAAACCAGCTTCACCTCGGTGATTGTTTATATTTGTCGGCCTCAAACTTTTCTTCAGTGTGTCTTACGTATTGTGCCGTGTGCGCCCCTTTTTAGTTATAAATGTCAGAAATTGACTTAATATATGCATTGTATAATATATATTTCATCTGTTGAAAATCTCCCAGGTAGACTAGGCCTACATCAGACTGAATGTTTATTAAGTTTCATATGAATAGGGCCTATGATTAAATACGTTATATATTCAGTCAACATAAATATTTTAGGCTTTTAAATTTACGAGCGATGTGTTTATGGCGCTTGTAATCCTAATCATGTGCGCTTGCCCAATGTAAGTAATTGTTAAGGAGAACATGCTTCCCTCTGTTTTTCGTGACAGCATGTACTTCTGTATGCCATGAACCGTCCTCCAATGGTCAATTTTGGTAGTCTCACCAATTTACTGGAAAATAGCCCAGTACATAACTGACAACGATGACGGTTTTGTTTCTTTTTTCATTACTGAACATGAAAATAACTTGAGGGAAAAAAAACATGACATTACAGTCCTTACAGACTGTGTGCACGGCGTAGGAAAGGTTTGATTTAAATTTCTCCGGGAAAAACAATGATAATTTGCCTCCAGATGCAGTGCTCCAGTTGGTTCCATTCAATACCGTAATGAGTGAGGTTATTTGCAGCGATGAAATAATGTTGGGCGGGGTGCACAGGTTTCAAGCGCCCGTTGTGCTGATGAGAAAATGTTTTTGTTTGTAACACACTTCTAAGTGTCCTTCAGTAGCCTACATACAGTAGTTCAGTGCATTTCACCTCTTAAAACTGGCATGTGGCAAGAAATCCGTTATTTGCCTATGCATACCAAAAAAGCAGAAGTAGAGAATATAATTGTAGCATATATTGTGTCTGTCGCGTCAAACAATATAAAAAAAAGATATTTAAGTGGAAATTGCTAAATCAATCAGTCAACGAAAAGCTTTGTTGCAAGACCGATCCACTGCCCAGAAATCACAGCAGTTCTGGAAACCCTTGTTGACGTTAGCCAAGGTGACTGGATTTTGTCTTCAATAGGCCCACAAGTGTGGGTTTGGTAAATTAAGGGGTTGAAGGCAAAATGCACTCCTCTGTTCTGAGAAACAGAACAGTGGGAAATGTAAGATGTAATTAGAGCAACACGTCTGTTTCCTGCATTTCCCCGAGGAAGAAAGGACAGGCCAAATAATAATGGACACCTTACTCTCTGTCCCCTTTTCAGATTCACTGCCACCACCATGGTGACTGCCCCAAATGCACTCCACAGGCAGGGCAAGTGTAGAACGCAGTCATATATATATATAACAGATAAACAGAAAGAAAAACATTTGTAGTTTAATTCATGTACGAATAGGCGTCTGGCCAGTAGCTACATATCCCACGTGCACACTTCCTGTTATTTTGTTATTTTGGTGCACGTGCTTCAGCATCATAACACCGCACAGGCACATGCTGTCAAAGGGAACGAAGGCGAACTCACTTACTGAAGACGAACGATGGCAGAAAGTCTATATTTAATTGTTTTGTTTGCGTTTCAATAATTGTAGTGCACAGAAACGCAAACGGCTGGTGTCCTTTTTTTCTGGTGTTTTTGATTCATCTCTGTGGGATGAATTGGAGTTTGTGTTTTTCCTTTGTCTTGGTTGTTGAGGACAATTCCATTCTGGACTGCCGCTGAATGTAAAACCTCTTACGGAAGTCCGAGTTGGATAACAGTTTTTTGGATAAACTGTTTGAGAAGATAGGTTTTTGCGGTGTTCTTTTGTCTTTTTTGAAGTGCCAATAACCGTGTACAACTGTGTGATTGTATTTTGTTTTATTTTAGCATTTTCATTGAAAAACATGCTTCATTGGATAAATAAAATTTTTTACTTCAATTTGTTATACCCATATTTTTTTATTTTCTCAACTGAAAATTTTCAATTGAGAAAACCGAAAAACATAGGTGTAAGAAACTGAAGTAAAATTTTCATTTTTTGCAATTAAACGGTTTTATTTTCGGTGTTGTTAAACCCTTATGCTTTATCCTCGGAACGAAACAGAACACCAACCAAGCGATGGCACCTTTCCCTCAGTCTGTAGGCGGGAGAGGACTCACCTGAAGGCTGAGTGCATTGTGACGTCACCTTGCCGCTCCTTCGGTTTAGGCTTCGCAAGGTAAGACCTTACGCCGTTTGAAACTACAACCTTCGTCTGCACTTAACTCTTACGAGTTCTGTAGGCATTTTGGGGTTGAAGGGGTTGAGGTCATAATATTCGTGTGATGCTTTCCGGTTTCTAAATTACGTACGTTGTCATTTTTTAACATTTAACTTAAAGCCGGGAACAGTTTGTTGGTAGAAAGGGAAACGCCAATTTTTATTTATTTTTTTTCACGAAAACTCCAAGAAGGATGGAAGCAAAAAGCACAGATGTAAGCAAAAAAGCGTATGGACCTGAAACGAATCGGGTGTCAGGAGCGAGCTCGGCGACCGGAGCCGCGTAATGGAGTGGCGAGAGGGAGCCGAGCCGCGAGACGGGGAGATTAGTCAAGCGGGAGAGGCGTTTGGAAGGCGGGCGAAAGCAGAAGCGGGTTATTTTAACCAGAGCCACATCGCTACCGCGAGCATGGCCTCGTGTCGGATGTGAGGAGAAAAATAAGAGCAACCCAAAAAACAGAAGGCAGTCCCCTCGAGGCGAAGTCCACCGAAAACGCGTGAGGTTTTTTTTTACAAAGGCATTTTGTGGAGCGTGCTGTGTTTGAGGAAAGTGAGGGAAATTACTGGACGTTCTCCCAGGCGGGAGTCTGCACTGCACAGTTTCTCAGCGCTGTCTTATATTAGTTAATTAGAACACAAGCGAATTAAGTCCTTATTTTTGCCTTCTTTGAGGCGGGAAAAAAGAAATAAAGCCGCGCCACTGCTTTTTAGTCCCAGGAACACTTTTCCAGGAACTTTCTCAGTTCGCTGACGTGTAAAATAGCGACGTTGTCGTCGGCCATCTGTCCTATGATTTATTCTGTAACCCCATACTACCACCGAAGTCCTACATTATTTTCTAATAACCGTGACAGCCCGGAGGGGTTTATTCCACTATATACAACGGGTTTACCAACAATGACTATATATGGTTACTTTTGTATTTATTGATTTTTTTTATCTATTTAATCACCTTGAATTGAAATATTCTAAGCAAAACTGTCGTTGGTAGTTGTGAACTGGACCGTTGTTATAGGCCAATAGTCAGATTGTAACTGTTTTATATATCATGCGAACATTCACTTTCATGTCTTGACATCCGAAGCGACAGAATGCATTCACATTTCCAATATAACTGGCAACACAACAGCAGAAAACATGCACACGTTGTAAACAATTTGCTGTTTGATTACTTTCTCATTGTCAATTCCATATAGGCTAATCGCAAAATGATTCGACTTCTTTTTTTGCGTGAAAATTTAAATTAGCAGTGGTACAGCCACCGTTTGCTTTCCTTCGAAGTTACTGCTATGTGCCCTCCAGATGCGAACCATGCACCATAAATTAGTCCATAGTCTTCCTGGTCTTTTTGTGGAATTGAAGAATGGCAGAGTAAAAATTACGGCAGTCAGAAAAGCTAAAGCGACGATTACTGGAATTAACCTGTTTGGTGATTTCCAGTTTGCTTTTACTGTATCAATCAACAATGTGAATTACGCAGAACTACCGCATACCTCACATAAACTGTATCAAACGTTTTGAGTCAATTACAACGGACTAACAAAGAAAATCCGGAAGAAAATATTCAGCAAACCGAATTAATCCGTTTGAATGTTTTGGTACGTAATATGCTGTCCCAGCACGAATGCTTAGCATTTATTATAAACGAATACTAAAGCAAGAAAAGAACAGAAGAGCACACGTTAAATTCCAAGACGTTGGCAGGCTATAACTAAAACTAGGCTACTGCGCCGCATAACATACAAGACTCGATGCAAGCTCCACCCAAAAGTGTAGAAGTACTACCCCCCGTTTGTAAAATAAAGCCCCTGGAACACCCTAGTTCCTGCGGTGGAAACACAGTTCCTCAAAAGGTTCAGTTCAAGTTCCTGCGGTGGAAACGCGCCTTAAGTGTAGATGTGTACACACACAACACACACACACACAGAGGATGCCACTTATCTCGCTAAAAGTGCCACCCATCACACCACTAATGAACAATATATATTTCTCTCAGCAGACGTGTGTACCCAGCTCCATGACGATACGCAGTACAGCACAGCACCATACAGCGTGCAGCACTGGTCTCTGTGGTGATCGCGATGAACTGAGGAAGGTCAAAGCTGCTGTTATTTGAGCTGCTGTTTGAGATAGATGTGAGATATTTGATATAGATGTGGGCAGCAATTTTATGGGTAAAGCCTCCTTAGCTCTCAGCAGCTAGGCATCACAACTTTTTTTTGCATTGTTGCAGTACGGTGGTGGAAGACACCGGAGAATAAAAACACTAATGATTTTGCAATGTTTCTTCAAGTTACATTTGCTTTCAGGCATTTAGTAGACTCTTGGGGAAAAACAGGACCCTCACCCAATATTTTTGTAATTTATTTTCAATGCTAGTGGTACTCAAGTGGAAATTAATAACAGTTGACCAAAGGACATTATGCAAAAGTTTATAATCCTTTTTGGTCTTTTTTTCCCCCCTCGTTATAGCTGCCCACCGGCTTGGAGGTGCAGTGGGTAGCACTGTCGCCTCACAGCAAGAACATGCAAACTCTGTTCTCTCTGTGTGGAGTTTGCATGTTCTCCCCGTGTCTATGTGGGTTTCCTCCGGGTACTCCGGTTTCCTCCCCACAGTCCAAAGAGATGCAGGTAGGCTAACTGGAGACTCTAAATTGCCCATATAGGTATAAGTGTGTGAGTGAATGGTGTGTGTGCCCTGCGATAGATTGGCGGCCTGTCCAGGGTGTATTCCTGCCTCTCGCCCAATGCACACTGGCTTAGGCTCCAGCACCCATCACGACCCTGCCCAGGATAAGCGGGTATGGCTAACGGATGGATAGCTGCCCACTTTTCCGGGCTCTTGCCTTTTGCATGTGTGTGAATGGCAATCGTATGTGTTCATCAGTGGTGGCAGTGGAGCATTCTGGGTAGGAAACTGGGCTTTTGACTCCCAGGTGGGGTGCTGTTTTGCCCCTGAGCCAGGGTACTGAACCTGAACTGCTCCAGTAAATATCCAGCTGTGAAAAGGGGTTTCACACGAGGACGTTAGCTGGGTAAACCACTCTGAATGAGGGAATCTGCTACATGTCTGAATGCATATATAGATGTGACACGCATGATATGCACTGAGCAAAACAGCTTTTCCCTTTAAAGACTATTCAACGTCACGAGCCTGTGATATAATGAAAGCACTAAATTCAACCATTTCAGTAGATGATTTCCCGGCATAGTTTTTAGAAGATGAATCGTTTACCTGATGTACAAAATAAACATGACAAAAAGTGTATCAATGACGTGATGTCTCTTTGTACTACACCCGGTTACTGCATGTCTTGAATGAACAGCATTGCCTCAAATTACTCAAGCGTTAATGGAATCAAGGCTCTTGCATGTATCCATATATCCGTATTAAAAAAAGGTTTCACGTTCATATCCAATGATATAGGCCTATAACTCAGGAATTTTAAGTGCCTTCCACGCCCCTGTGAAGGGTTTAAGTATCAGGGGGCAGTTCTAATGGAATAAAGAAAACCAAAGAGGATTATAAACTTGTGTGCAGTTTCTTTTGCCAAATGCCGGTTTTAGCATACCCAAAACCAAAAATTTACAGCTATTTTTAGTCAATATGTTCAGATGACGCACACATTTTATCATGATAATAAGGGTGTCAGAAGAACTCTGCATTTCCACAACCTTAAAAAATAAAAAAAAAAAACTTTTTGAAAACACTGTTTGGCTAGCTGGGTAGGCCTCCTGTCTAATTACCGTTTTTTCTTAAGAACGGAAAACCCTCCCAACTCCCAAGATGTACCGATGATGAAGGCATTAAAAAACTGCGTGTAAAAGTCGGGCGGGGATTCAGAGCCTGCGGAAATGCCGGAGGATCGTAACAGGCAGCACGTCCGTGGCTGCTCTCTGATTTTCGCTAGTGGTAGTTATTTAGCGACTGAATAGCAAAGTAGCCTAATTCGATTGGCTCATACAGTTCGGTGATTGACGGTGCACTGTAGCGGTCCCCTTTTATGGGCGTTGTGAAACCCTGTTCGGTTCCTTCAGGTGCTTCGCAGGTGTCAATCATCACAGCGACGCAAACATTTGTGGCTCCGCTTGGTTTCCCTTGTACCGGAGCGCGGGGGCGTTTCTCGGTCGCTACGCGCAGCGGTGGTAATGATTGGTATTAAACGCACGCCGTACGCAGCCTTTACAAGGACCCGCCAGCTACAAAATGCGTGGCACGACTGAAGAGCTTCTTCCCAGACCCCCGTTGATTAATTAAGTCACAGTATGTCATTAACCATTATCTTTGGTTCTGATGATAAAGCCGCTTCCCTTGGTTTCCCGCCAAAGAGGGAATAATCTTCACCACTCACTTTACGCTCCAGAAATATCCAGGCTGTCCTCCACACAGCTGAATGCATTAATTAATTACTTTCCTATGATCACTTCCCTGCATTACAGTAAGAAAAAATGAGCGTTTTTTTGTTTTTTGAAAATCACAATTTTTTACACTATGCCATTTATTGTGTTGTGTGTCTTTGCTCCGTGTCAGCTGTAAAATGGCTTTAAAAAATTGAGTCATGTTCAGTGTAGAACAGAAATATCGCTGTCAGGTATACCACCATGATGTCCTTGTGATATCCTGGGAAAGTAGCTTCACAAAGACGGAGGATTTTCCACTCTGTCTAGCAGTGTTTACGATGACGTCATCGTTGTAGCGAGCGTCCATAACGCTGAGGCTGCATTCTCTCCAAAGAAAAAAAAAAAAAAAAAAAAGAATAAGCCATTTTGTAACTGTACTGACGGCGTGGAGCTATCACTGGTTACAGCAACTCATTTCAGCAAATAATCACAGTGGGGAGAAAAGTGGGAGATTTTTAGGTTTATGCTGGTGAAGGGTTGATGTCCACAGGGTTATCAGCTGTTCAGAGCTGGCACCTGCCTGATTACCTGCCAGAAGTCATTTAGTCTTTGTAATGGACTTAACTGTCTCTGAGGGAAAAATATGGCTTTTCTTGGCATGGCACACTGTAAAAGCACATTCCGTCAGAGGAATATCGCGCTAATGGCAGCACCTGTCAAGGATAGCGAAGTGGAGAGTTCAGGTGCTTTGAATGGGCGAGTGTGTCACCGAGCTGTCAAGGCTTACAGGCTAGTCGGCTAGTTAGCTAATAGCTGACCAGGCACAACAAAAGCAAAACCTTGGCAAAAGGGATCAAATGAACTGCTGTAGAAATATGTGTGAGTGCTTCTATTCAGAGGTATGTAATGTTCACTCGATTCCACCAATGAAAGCCATTCAACCAATTCACTTAAAAATGAGTTTTTCTCTACTGGCTGCCTTTAAAATAAAAAATAAAAAAAAAGTTCTTATCATGGTATATATTCAGAGAAACACTATTGAGAGGTAGTTCTCTGATTTGAACTGTTGTATGCATTTCCATGATTTGCTAAACCAAATGTCTTCTTGGATCAGCAGTTTCCCTTTAGTTATATCCAGATTCCAGAATATAAGCAATTATATCTGGAATATAACCTACTCTATCTGGAATATAAGCAGTTCTATCTGCAATATAAGCAGTTCTATCCAGAATATGAGCAGTTCTATCCAGAATATAAGCAGTTCTATGTGGAATATAAGCAGCTCTATCCAGAATATGAGCCATTCTATCCAGTTTAGGGTATATTTCTTCCCCAGGCTGTTTGGGAAGACAAATAACACGCACGGAGTCCTCAGTTTTCTAGGATTAGGGTTTGGTAGTTTGCTGAGGTACTGGTGGGCTTGTGTCTGTCATCATTTCTGGAAAGAGTATTCACTATTCATCCCCCCCCACCCCTTGCCACTGCCTTCAATATTATGTCACTGTGGGGTTGGGTATCAATTTTGGCTCTTTTTAAAGTGATTTGTAATATAACACTGTAGATGGGTTTGTTTTTGACCGTATATCAGAGTCTGTTCTTGTGCAGTGTGTCATGGCGCTGTGAAGACTGCAGCCAGGGCCTGTGTCCTCAGCTGTCCTGTTTCTCACCCTCTTCCTCATCGCATCATTTCTTCTGCACTCTTTCTCTCCCCCTGTCTCTATTTCTCTCTGTCTCTCTCCCCATCCCCCCCTCTCTGTCTCATTTCAGTTCAAAAATGCTTTATTTGCATGACTGTATATAAACAATATTGCCGAAACCATTCACAATTAAACAATTGATAATGGCACAAAAGTCATACTGTATAATTAATACAGTGGAATGAAAAAATATGGATCTAAAAATAGATTACCAAAGACAAACCTCCTGACAGCCTACAAGTTGAATGACAAACTGTAATATGGACATTAATAAGAACAGAAACTACCAACAATACAGGTAACAGTTGGTTTCTCACTGGTTGTCCCTCATTTTGTGACGGGTGGCCGCATATCCTACCACCAATGCCACACATTCTGTTTTTTTCCCCAGTATATAGGGAAGTTTTTCTAGATTACTGTAATTTGTGGATTTTTACATTACATTACATTACAGGCATTTAGCAGACGCCCTCATACAAAGAGACTTAATTTATACAGCCTGATATATACTGTAGCAATGTAGGTGAAGTACCTTGCTCACGGGTACAACGGCAGTGACCTACCCTGCAACCTTGAGGTTACAAGCCCAGTTCCTTACTCACTATACTACACTGCCGCCCTATTTTGGTAAAATGATTCCAATTTTTAAAAATATGTTTTTCCTCACAACCTGGTATTTAGTCCATTCTGTCTGGAAATGCAGCTCAGTCTCCACTGCCCCCCTGAGTGCCCATTTTATATTTTTATAAAAGTGGTACACCGTCAGCGTTACAGAGACTGTATTGGGAGTCTTTTTTCACCCTGCAGTTATGAAATCAGAAGTCATAATCAAAGTTAAGCACCACACATCTATTACAGCAAAAGTCAATTATAATGTGTGCAGTGTAATAAAAACGAGTGGTTTTTTAGACTGAAGAAACACAATCTCTGGACTGTGAAGTAGGAAAACCGTTATTCGCTGAGTTATTGATGAGTGGTGGGTTGTTCCTTGGTGAAAAATATTGATGTAGGGTTTAAAACTCAATGAAGAGGCTTTATCACAGGCGGTCTGTTGGGGGGGAGGGGTCATTTTTGACCCTGTGGACACAGGGAGCATACATAACATGAAGACAATGCAAGGGTTGGTTTTAATGCATGGTCTTGTTGCTGATATGGACTGGACTTGCAGGGCGACTGTACTGGGATCAGCTGATGTGGACTGGACTTCCAGGGTGACTGTACTGGGATCAGCTGATATGGACTGGACTTGCAGGCGGTCTGTACTGGGATCAGCTGGTGTGGACTGGACTGCAGGCGGACTGTACTGGGATCAGCTGATATGGAACTCCAGTTGCAACTGCTGCATTAAAGACTTCTCTATACTTAATACGCAGCTAATCCCGTGTTCAGGACAGTACTTTCGGAAAACTGTGTTTATATTGCAACTGCATACTAATAACTTAATGCGTGCTAAAATTCACCCAGTATGTCTTACTTAATGGTAGAGTTTCCACACAAGCAAGCACTCACAGTCTCAGTCAGGGGCACAGCACAGCTGCCTTGCATTGGACTAAAAAGGTATCTGGATCTTTTCATGGCACGTATAACCCTTGCATTGGCTCAACAGTTTAAACGCTGCACTTAAATACTTCATCCATCCATCCATCCATCCATTCATTATCTATATTTGCTTATCCTGGGCAGGGTCGCAGGAGCCTATCCCAGTATGCATTGTGCAAGAGGTAGGAATACACCCTGGACAGGACGCCAATCTATCACACACACACCATTCACTCACCATTCTCTCACTCATACCTACGGGCAATTTAGGGTCTTCAGTCGGCCTACCTGCATGTCTTTGGACTGTGGGGGGAAACTGGACGTAGAGCAAACCCACATGGACACAGGGAGAACATGCACACTCCACACAGAAAGGCCCCAGCCAAGATTTGGACCCACAGCCTTCTTGCTGTGAGGCGACAGTGCCTATTAATTGGCCTGTTAATCAGCAGACATCGCCGAGTGACCGCCTGTGTGTGTGCTTCCGGCTGCCGGATCCCGGTCCTCTGTCTCTCCTTCCGTTTCGGACAGAAGACTCTCATTTGCATGTTAACTCGAAAACCTCGCGCCGGCGACAAATATTCTTTTGTACAAACAATGTCACACACCATTAATTGCTGGTTATTAATATGCAGCCACCGAGGATATTTAAAGGCCCTCTCTTATTTGTTTCAAGTTTTATTAGACGCTCGGTTGCTCGCATTGTCTTTTTTTAATTTAACCTTTATTTTACCGGGCGGGTCAATTAAGATGGGAATCTTATTTACGGCGACGGCCTGGACAACATCTAACACGTCCCGATTAACCTGGTGTGTGAAGTCTGTGAAACGTGACGTTTGGACAGGCGGTAGCACTGTCGCCTCACTTGAATCTCAGCTTGGGGCCTTCCTGTGTGGAGTTTGCGTGTTCTCTCCCCGTGTCCGCGTGGGTTTCCTCCGGGCACTCCGGTTTCCTCCCACAGTCCAAAGACATGCAGGTAGGCTAATTGGACTCTCAAAGTCCCTATAGTACGAGTGTGTGAGTGAATGTTGTGTGTGCCCTGCGATAGACTGGCGGCCTGTCCAGGATGTATTCCTGCCTCTTGCCCAGTGCATGCTGGGATAGGCTCCAGCACCCCCCGCGACCCTGCTCAGGATAATGGATGGATGACCCATTTTGACACCTTTCCCACGCTCGTCTTAACCTTTAGCACGGCGTCGCGGCATTAGCAAGCTACCAGTGCAGGCCGAGAGTTAGCGAAACGCAGAGCGTCGTCAGCAGTTACGTTGGGAGCCCTGTGGTTGCTGGTCAGCTGACCATGTTACATGGCCTTCCATAAGGAGTGGTTGGCCGAAATTGGCCCCCGCTTGCTGGTGCGCTCTGCTCATTTTGCCACCGAGCGCTTCCTGAACGAAGCGCTGTGCGACACTGGCTTCGCCAACGAAGGCTGGTGTCGATGAGACGGGATCTGACTCGCGTGGTTTAATCCCTGCTGGATACTTTACAGACCCAGGCTCTCTTTTAGAGCAGGGGTTGCATGGGCGAGTGATGGGAGGGGCGCTCCTGTCGTTCCCAGGCAGGTGACCAATCAAGGCAGGTCATGTAAATGAAAAAACAGATGCAGCACCTATCCAAAACTACCTCTTCAGCTTGAAGGCAGAGAAACTCACTGGGTACGTAAAAATGTTTTGTCATTTGTATTTTACAAAGCCTTCCAACATGTTTGGTAGACCTTGCGGGTTAGAATCAAAATGGCTGGAGGCCTTTAGTGTTTCCTCTTGTCGTAAGATCCTATGCACCGCGTAGGGGACACAGCTCAGGCTGGCTCAGGTGTATCTGGTGTCATTCTGAAGCATTTTTGACACAGTCACATAACACTGCTAACTGCACGGATTAAATTAAATGAGCAAGTGTTAATACATTTACACTGTGCACCTCGGACCAGTGAGGATCGGGATGTCGGGATGAAGTGCGTATTTAAATACGCACCGCGTGTTTAAACCTGGCCTGCTCTGCGCTTGTCTCTCGTTTACTGTCAGACAAGGCAATGAGGAAGACAAGGAGAAGGCATGTGAGTGATGATTCAGTGAGTGAGTGAGTGAACTAACTAATGAATGAATGAGCGGGCCTATTACAATGGCCTGGAAACAAACCCACTTCACTGAGGCTGCTGTGTCAGTGGAGTCACATGATCACTTCTGGCCAATGACATTCTGAGCCACTGAGGTGCTGGGCCTGGCCCCTCCCACTCTCTCCGGTTCCTGTATACGCTCTATGGTCTGGCCCCTCCCACCCTCTCCAGTTCCTATATATGCTCTATGGCCTGGCCCCTCCCACTCTCTCCAGTTCCTATATACGCTCTATGGCCTGGCCCCTCCCAATCTCTCCAGTTCCTATGTACGCTCTATGGTCTGGCCCCTCCCACCCTCTTCAGTTCCTGTGTATGCTCTATGGTCTAGCCAATCGGGGGTCACTGTATGTTGAACCAGCTATAGTTTATCGTAGAGCAGTGGTTAGCTGACAGCAAACCTGTGGTTTTCCCAGGTACTACACCGCTCGTTTTATGTGGGTCTCTGGAGTGTTCCTTTTCCCTTTGGACTTGAGGACACGTACGTACTTTGAGTCCAAGAGTGAGCTCCATTTTCTTACCGTTGATGGAATTGTTATTCCAGTCCGCCCTTGCAGAGCCCCTGTAACCCTCTATGGTGCCACGTCTGATCTAATGAAAAAATCATATTAGAAACTGGAGTAAATCTGAATTAGGAGAGATGTCTCACAGCGATAAATTCAGACAGGCTTAATTTAAAAATGTAATATTGAAGCATATTAAAGGTAAAAGGGTGGCTGAGCTTTGCTATCCGTGTGTGTTCAGAGATCATTCACTATGAGCTATGAGATGTTTGTACCGTACTAATGTACAGTCTGAAGATGTTGCATTAAATTGTGCATTAAATTCTTTCTGCGCTGGCGTAACGGGCTTGGGCCCAGTCTCATGGCATCGGCTGACTAAGACTAGGGAGCTGGACTGGGTCTGTGAAGGGGAGAGTTGGACTGGGTCTATGAAGGGGAGAGTTGGACTGGGTCTGTGAAGGGGAGAGTTGGACTTGGTCTATGAAGGGGAGCGTTGGACTGGGTCTGTGAAGGGGAGAGTTGGACTGGGTCTGTGAAGGGGTGAGTTGGACTGGGTCTGTGAAGGGGAGAGTTGGACTGGGTCTGTGAAGGGGAGAGCTGGACTGGGTCTGTGAAGGGGAGAGTTGGACTGGGTCTGTGAAGGGGAGAGTTGGACTGGGTCTGTGAAGGGGAGAGTTGGACTGGGTCTGTGAAGGGGAGAGTTGGACTGGGTCTGTGAAGGGGAGAGCTGGACTGGGTCTGTGAAGGGGAGAGTTGGACTGGGTCTGTGAAGGGGAGCGTTGGACTCGGTCTGTGAAGGGGAGAGTTGGACTGGGTCTGTGAAGGGGAGAGTTGGACTGGGTCTGTGAAGGGGAGAGTTGGACTCAGTCTGTGAAGGGGAGAGGGTTGATTGAATCGTTCTATAGTGGCATGTGCTTCAGCTGTAGGGTTTCTTGCACAGTAGCACAGATGGAGCATCAGTGAGGGGGAAAGGAACAATTTGTGGGATGAGGAGGGGGGGGTGGGTTGTTAAAAAAAAAAAAAAAAAAAAAAAAAAAGAGTAACCCTCCTTTACCCTCCAGCTACAGCTGTAATAACTGTTATGTGCTGCCTGCTGAGGCCTTAGCCTCAGGCTAACTTCTGTGCCAGGAGGAGGGGCACAGGGGGAGGAGGGGTGGCCGTGCAGTAAAACGGTCAGTGAGCTGGTACTGCGGCTTCGGTCGGGCACTGCCGCTGTACTCCCCAGAGCGAGGCACTTAGCCGAAATCGCTTCAGTAAATATCCAGTTGTGTAAACAGGTTGTATGTTAAGAATGCAAAACGGGGGGCGCAACCTTACTGAACGCAAACAGGCCTTGTGTTCAGGTCCCGGCAGGCTCCACGATGTTAAAGACACATGGACACAACCGGAAACCTTCTTTTGCTTGGAGGAATTCAAACATTTTCAAAAAACATCAGAAAAAAGGCCCACTCTCAGTAGCAATGCTAAACCGACACCTTTCTTTTGAAGATACTGGTCCGGAGTCTGAGGATGGGTATAGTGAAGAGTAAAAGTCAAATACCATTCTCCTTTAAGTTTCACAAATTGTCCGCTCGCCTTGAAACAAATCAAATCTAGATGACAAAACGTGGTTGGGGTCGGTTACTTACGTACAGCAGTGTTTACTTCTGATCGTCGGAAATGTGGTGGTAACAGTATAATCGGGACAGGTTTGAGCAGAAGGAAACGTGACGTTTTTGTTTGCTCCGACTCTCCAGTCTTAGCGAGCCGACTTGCTTTGTAGCTGCCCCAGGAGTCTCCTTGTTTATCGTGTTGATTGTGTGAATGCCTCCCAATGAATTTTTCACACATGGATTAATGCATTATCGAAGGCAGAAAAATATTTAATGAACAGAGGTGGCTAATCTCCATGGTATGCAGCTCAAATTTTCTCTGGGTTTTATCACAGAAGGCTTGTGGATAAAATTCGTTTTTTTTTTTTTCCTGCTTGAAAAACAGGCATTTTCATTGTTTCTCTATTTTTCTGAGTAGTGTGTGCCTCGCAGAGCGTTCAGTACAAATCCTAGTACTTTTAAACTGGACTCTGGAGTCCAGACAGACCGGTCTGGTCCACTTCCACAAAGACTGTAATTTGGGCTGACATTGTCTAAGGTAAGAACAGTGCACAGGTAAGAACTGGGCACAGGTAGGAACAGTGCACAGGTAAGAACAGGGCACAGGTAGAACAGCGCACATGTGAGAACATGGCACAGTAAGAACAGTGCACAAGTAGAGAACAGGCACAGGTAAGAACAGGGCACAGGTAGAACAGCGCACATGTGAGAACAGCGCACAGGTAGAACAGGCACAGGTGGAACAGTGCACAGGTAAGAACAGCGCGCATGTGATAACATGGCACAGGTAGAACAGCGCACAGGTAAGAACAGTGCACAGTAAGAACAGCGCACAGGTAGGAACAGCGCACAGGTAAGAACAGTGCGCAGGTAAGAACAGTCATCTCCATTTCAAGTCATGGAGATCTCCCACCCACTTAATTTTTTTCTCCATCCTAAATCCATGGTTTATGCAGGGGACAGTTATGTGAGAAGTTTTTCCAGTGGTCTAATCCACAAGCAACTTGATTCTAGTGTATATAGAGCTAATTATTTCATCGAGTCCAGGTAAGTGGTTGGAATAAAAACCTGCATACTAACTTGCACACACGCATATTAAATCTACAGTGTACTCTAGGTCTTGTGATTAAATGCTTGTCTTGGAGATTGACATTTGGCTGGTGGTTATGCCAGACATTCCCAAATTAGGACCTCTGGCTGGTTTGTGTTTCTATAGCTGAAATGGCTTTTTTCCAGCAACTGCCAAGCTGTTAATTTAACTAGGCTAGCCTGTAATGTGGACATGGACTTGCGTACAGCTGATTGGCTGACTGATTTATTGACGAGTGGTGTAAGTGTTGAAGGTCTGGACACAAAGACAGGGTGTTGAAAGCAAAGGGCAATGAGAGGGTGTAGCTTGAAAGGATGGGAAATGTAGTCCTCAGATATCTGGGGGTTTGGGATTGGAGTGAGATGTGTCGTGAACTTAAAAGTGACAGCAGGAGGGTGCGGCAGATGGGCGGGAGAGGGAGGGAGGGGCTTAATGCTTTTGGCATAATTGTGTCCCACAGCTGCCTCTGATTTGTACAGGCAACTCCTGAAAGGCCTGGTCAGTGATGGAAGACAAGGAGAACTGACCCGTTAGTCGGTAAATGGGGGAGGGGGGGTAGAGGGGGACGAAGTTGGCTCTTCCGGGTGACATGGCTTCTCTTCCTGGGGACATGTGACCAGCCTCCTCTTCCACACTTCTCCTCAGGAAAAAAAAATAATGAAGAAGAAAAAAAGCAAATGAGAGTGAGAGAAGAGGAAAGAGAACAAGGGAATGCAGACTCACTCTGTGCTTCCTCATTTTTCCCTCTCCTCTCTCTTCTCCTCTCCCCCCCCCCCCCCCCCCCCCCCCCCCCCCGTCTCAGGGTTGACGAAACAAACAGCATTCATTGTAGCATGACTTTGAATCCGCCGAGCGCTGCATTAATTGAGCTCTCTCTCTCTCAGATTTAATGGAAAAGCCCGCTCCTCTTAGCACTGCAACGAGTAACGAGCGGACATTTTCTCAGGACATTACAGGATCTGGAGCTTTTCCTTTTTTTTTTTTTTTTTTTTTTTATGGCGATGGGAGTTTTATGCTCCTTGGCTAAATGTAATCATTGTCTTTGACTCTAAAAATGTAAAACGGCCTCGTGTAAGAGCAAGGTACGTTAGTAAAAGTACTTCATCAATTTAAATGCCACTTGTAAGGAACTGTACGTGGTGCTAGCATTGCTAATTCATAAGGTGGCTGTGAGCCTGTTGAAACTATATTGAGTTTATTGTACTTATTGCAGTATGATAGGGATGTATAAAAAATGGCTGGGTTTGGTATATTGCTCGTTAATGGATTCTTGTTTTTTTTTTAATAAACTGCACAAAAAATATTTGGTACAATACTCACCAGGTCAACCGAAAACCCGGGCGTATAGATGTTGTGGTCTCAGAACCGAAGTTAAATTGTTTATAAAGGTAAAAAAAAAATAAAGCGCATTTGTATTTGAATGCAGTGAAGCTAGAAGCCTGCTGAGTCAAATGTGAGTTAGTGTCTGCGTAAGATAGCGGAGTCTCAGTTATCATTAGAGGAAACGGTTCAGTGTACGAGCGAGCGATTTCAAAAGCAGAACCTCAAAGACTGCCCGCTGCTTCGTAGTTCTGAATATTTCCTTCATTATAAGGATGTGCCAAGGCCCACGTGTGGGTTTTATCCACGGCGACGGCTGAAGGAGCATCTACCCCCTTCAAGATTTTGTCTTGTTTTACATAGCATTACATTACAGGCATTTAGCAGATGGTCTTATCCAGAGCGAACTTCCACAAAATTTTACACAGCATTTAAATGGACTGCATTTATAAATGAACTGCATTTATATAGCGCTTTTATCCAAAGCGCTTTACGATTAATGCCTCTCACACTCACACACCAACCGTGAAAGGCTGCCCTGCAAGGTACCAATCAGCTCGTTGGGAGCAATTAGGGGTTAGGTGTCTTGCTCAGGGACACTTCGACGCGCCCAGGGCGGGGGATCAAACCGGCAACCCTCCGACTGCCAGACAAACCGCTCTTACCTCCTGAGCTGTGTCACCCCTATTTACATTGTATCCATTTATACAGCTGGATATATACTGAAGCAATGCAGGTTAAGTACAACGGCAGTGTCCTACCCGGGAATCGAACCTGTGACCTTTAGGTTACAAGATCGGTTCCTTACCCATTATACTACACTGCCGCCCTTGTAATTATAATGTTTGTGTCCCCTTAAAACAAATACCCTCAGCCAAATGCGGTTTGAGTCGCCTGGATACTGGATTTTATGCTGATTGCGATAGTTGTCTTATTATATGCGATTCACTGGTTTGTTTTTGGGCCGTGCACAGCGAGGGCTGAACAACTCTCGGGGGATATTTCCCCACGGTTCCCTACTGCTCAGTTCCACGGACTCGGCAGATTATACGTATCAACGTTTATTCCTAATGAGCGCCTTTGAAAGACATTCATGTTTGGGTGCGGCTGTGCATTAAAACCAGAAGGCATAAAATTACCTGCGCGTACTGTAGACCGTTTATTGATATTTTTATTGACTACGGTTTAAACGGAATGAGCGCGGAGTATTGGAAGGCAAACACAACCATACGCACGGCAGATATTAAAACTAAAGTGTACTCAGTCCTGTAATTCATAACTACATGAACCAATTGCTTTCTAAATATTCTGAATTGTCAGATAAAGCAACGCAGAATGGGAATGAAAGGTTCATGGTGTTAAATTCAGTTTTAAATACAAATTGTGAAGTGCATTAAATCCAATAGACATCCCCATTACGAGCTGTTGAAAAGCTGTAATAACCGTAAACCTAGCAACACATCAAAGACTATTAGTGCAATTTTCTACTTTCCATTTTACTTGCAGAAAAAAATCAACCAAATTACTTTCAGAGTAAATGAGGGCAATTGAAAGATTTTTGTCTGACCTTTTAACATAAAAAAACCTGATAAAAACCTATTAGGTGGACTCTGAATATATTGTTGTATTAGAGCTTATTTACTGATTTAGTTTATCTTATTTAATGAAGCATTTGATAGTGTACAGCACCTAGTGTCTAGGAGAACCTCTATGAAATTCAAAATGCTATTATACAAAATGTTGACCAAATGTGGTCTTGTTTTCATACATGTATATTACGGAAGTACAAGCTTAATTAAATATGCTCATATCAAAGGATATCACCACATGCTTACCACACGGTTTTTTCCCCCCCCATTAAGCTTTTATGCACTTTGATTTTATACCGTATAATACAAAATCTTTGGCCAAGGAAAGCTTGGGAGACTTTTTCAGTGCTTGCTTGTTCTCGTCTGTCACCAGTAGGTGGAGCCTTCTCTTTTCATCTGTCTGTCTGTCTTTCTGTCTAACTGTCTGCTTGCCTGTCTGTGTGTCTGTCAGCCTTTCTGTCTATCTGTCTACTTGCCTTTCTATTTGTCAATCTGTCTGCTGCCTATCTGTCTGTTTGTCTGTCTGTCTGCCTGCCTATTTGTCTGTTTGTCTGTCTGCCTGTCTGCCTGCCTATTTGTCTGTCTGTCTGCCTGTCTGCCTGCCTATTTGTCTGTTTGTCTGTCTGTCTGCCTGCCTATTTGTCTGTTTGTCTGTCTGTCTGTCTGCCTGCCTGCCTGCCTTTCTGTCTGTCTCTCTGCTTGCCTGTCTGTTTGTCTGTCTGCCTGCCTGCCTGCCTGTCTGTCTGTGAACAGAATGAGCAGGGAAAAGTCTGTGGGGAGATTTGGGCTATGTGGGTGAAACGTGATAAAAACGACTCTCTACAGTATGAGGAAAAAAGTGATGGTCGCTACCGTGTGCCGCTGGTTTAAATATGGATTGCCCCAGCGTGGAGAACTGCTGCAATGAGATACCTGAGGCCAGGATGCTGACTGTGCGTTATTTGAATGGGCAAAGGTAACAGTGAAAATGATGCAAAGTGTGCACATTCTGCGTATTGACTTTACTGCTTGTGTATGCTAGGGGGCTGCATGTGACCGTGCACTCTCAGCCCTCTGCCACAGACACACAGTGCATGTGCAGTAATGTGCTTCTCCGGGTCTGAATAGGCACTCTGCCTGTGTGGAGGCTTTGTTGTCAAGGTAGCGTGTAATTACGACAGACCTTCATGGAGTGGGGGGCTGGTGGGGGGATGATGGAACCTCCTTGCCCCCGCCTTTTGTCTTAATCAAATATTGCTCAATTAGTAATACACAGGCAAGCATTTTAACATTACTTTAACCCCCCCTTTCAGAATCACCCACTCATGACTTGGTTGTGTGTGGGAAAAAAAAATACTCCTGCACACCCTCCCCCCCTTTGCTATGACTAACTCAATGCTAAACCGGCCTCACCATCGTTTCTCGCTAATAACGTTTTATATGCACGGACTGCATTATTTCTCAAGTGGCCGCACACTTGCGGGAACAGGCACTCGAGGCGTTGCTCAACTCGTGAGGCGTTCGGCTCTGAATTCCTGGGCCATTGTGCGGCTGCGAGAGACGGGTCTGGTGCTGAAAGCCGGGCTCTCGCGGGGTGAGAGGTAGCGCTATTGAGATTCGCGGAATTGCGGCGCGTGGGAGTAATTTCTTCTCCCTTTCAAGTTCCCCCGACGCACCTGTGTGAAAAGGCGGGTTCAGGAGTGCACGCGCGCCTTTCTTCTTCCTCAAAAGGACCGCGCACGGGCCTATTTTTAGCCCTTCGCCGAGCACCGACCGGGAAGGAGGCGGCGATATGAAAACTTTGCGCTGGAGTGAACCTGTTAGGGTTCGCCGACGCCGTCGTTGACCCGGTGTGTGGCGCTGAAAAGCTCGCTGATAAGCCGAGGTTTAAAAAAAAAACATATTCTATTGTTCTGTAGAAATTTTGTAACGGTTGTTTGTTGCAATGGAATTTTGTGTTGATAGCCAGCAAAGGTTCTGATGTAATATTTGAATGTAAACTGCGTTTGTTATTTCAGGTCTGTTCATTTCCTGTAGTAAATGAATTTAAAATGAATTCAAATGGAGGGGAGCAGCCATTGGAGGAAACCCCATGCCCCAGGGGGAGAGTGCCTGTGCATCGTAACACACAGTTTGGGACCGGACCATGCTTTTGAAAGAAGTTAATCAAACACCTATATCACCCATGTGTAAAAGTTATTGCCCCCTTAGTTACTCAACCGATTAACCAAATTTTATTGATAACTACGTTCAGCTGATTGAATACAACCAGGCTTGATTGATTGCAGCCAGCCCTGTTGAATCTAAACCTCACTCATACTGAACCTTACCATCAGAGTGAAGTAGTCACCACAAAGTTGAGATGAGAACAAAGTTATATATCAGTCTTGAAAGGGTTACAAAGCCATTTCCAAGGCTCTGGGACTCCACCGAACCACAGTGAGAGCCGATTATCTCCAAATGGAGAACATTTGGAACAGTGGTGTATCTTCCCAGGAGTGGCCAGCCTGCCAAAATGTCTTCAAAGGTACAGTGACAATTCATCCAGGAAGTCACAAAAGATCCCAGAAGAACATCCAAAGAACTTGTAGATCTCTCTAGCCTCGGCTATGGTCAGTGATCATAACTCCACAATAAGAAATAGACTGGGCAAAAATGGGATTCATTGGACAGTAGCAAGACAGAAACCACTGAACCAAGAGAAACGTCATTGCTCATCTTACATGTGCAAAAAAGCACCCCGATGATCCTTTTGGAATAATGTTCTATGGACAGATGAGTCAAAAGTGGAACTTTTTGGATGACACAGGTCCTATTATGTCTGGCATAACACAAATACAGTATTTCACAGTATGAACATCATACCAACAGTCAAACTAAAATCCCTCCACAGTGTTGTGAAAAACTGATACCAAAGTCTTTGGTTGCAGTTATTGCTGCTAAAGGTGGTGCAACTAGTTATTAAGGTTAAGGGGGCAATTACTTTTTCATATGGTGTTTGATAACTTTCAGTAAATAAATGATACAATGAATAATAAAGAAAAGTGTTTTGTGTTTACTCAGGTCAAACATTACATTTTGTTTGGAATAAATAAACATAATTCAAAAGACACAGTTGGTGGTTTTGGGTAGACTGTCTCACCAGTGAAACTGAAATCTTTCAAAAGTCTTTCAATGTTGAGCAGTTCTTTTTTTTTATGTATAAAGGAATTGCAGGATTTGTTTTGAACATAATTGTCTCTGATAAATTATCATCTGAAAGAGGTTTTTTATATATTTAAATATTTAAGTGTTATGGCACCTCTGTGGAAAATTAAACAATTATAGGAGAACAAAAGTGTACTTGTAGCCTTATATAGCCAATAGCATTTCAGTTAATGTCTATATAAGGAGTTTTTCAAAATGGGAATGCTTAAAGGAAACTCGGTCATTTGGCCACAAACTCCTATCGATTAATTCAGTCAATAGGTTGTAATATCGATGACGTAATTGTTATCTTGGCTCATCACCACGCCCCTCTGGAGAAAAAAAAACATCGAGCACCGTGTTTTCAGTGTATGTGGGCGTGGTGTTGTATTATGACGTCAATTGAATTGGTAAGGCGACGAGCCCCCTGCTCCGCCTCCCGTGGGCCAAGGGAGGGGGACGGAGCTGGGCTGAGCTGATCCCACGTGTGACGATAGCATTCCCGGCTCAGTAATATTCTCCAAGCGGGGACTCGTTTAGCTTTTGCTGTGTCTGTGTGTGTTTGTTAGTTACTCGCTATAGTTGGGTTAGCTATGGAGGGAGACGGGAGCCAAGCCACATCTGGAAGCCCAAATGATTCACAACACGACCCGGGGTAAGAAAGAATTATACCGGCACTTTTATTTAAATTATTTAGAATGTATAAATTAAAACACTCAGTTGCTATATTCATGCACAACCACCCTATGTTGCCTTATAGAGTGAGCTTCACCTTTGGTTATATTTTCACACGGGGCCTCCCCCTTTGCATTTTAGCTGGCTTGTTGGGCTTGTCTTAAAATAGTGCTTTCGCTGTCTCTCTCTCTTTGCCTTCGTTTTTGCTCTCTTTTTGTACCTAGCTAAATAGTTAGCTAGCTAGCTACACGTCAAAATGGCCGATCTGACATCTGGACTCACTTCTGTTATGTTTTCTCCTTACAGTAAAATGTTTATCGGTGGCCTCAGTTGGCAAACCTCACCAGGTGAGAAAACGATTCATTCCAAATTTGGTGGCTTTCGTTGTTGTTGAGTTCTGTTTTTCGGCCACCCGAGTCTGCCCCTGCTAGTTACGATGCGCGGTTGACTGTGCTGTACAGTGGGATATGTTCTGTGTACCTCCCGTGCGCGCGCAAGGTTATTTTCATTTCCAATCATTTGAAGTCCTCTATTCGACCCCTGTGTTTATCTGCGGCCGTATTTAAATCGTGTCAAGAACACTTATTTGGTTAAATGCACGACTGTTGACTGTGTTTTCCCCTCTTGTTTTGTTTTCAGACAGCCTTAGAGACTATTTTAGCAAATTCGGGGAAATCAGAGAATGTATGGTGATGAGGGATCCCACGACGAAACGCTCCAGGTAAAATAAATGTTTTTGGAGCTTTCCTTTGACTTTTCTTGAACAACAATGCAAGAAGTATGTGTGTTGTGTTCACTGTAGAGTAGCTAATGTAATAGTCTATGTTTTGTCCCGCGTTGTGCTTTTTAAAAGCTGTTGGGTAAAATCAGCGCTCCGCAACGGTAGTGCAATATGACATTGAGTTGGGACTTTCCTGTAGAATCCTCGCGGCTAAGCCAAGAAAGTGTTTATTTGTAAGATGAGATGTTTCTTAACAATCGATGTTTTCGTCCTCGACTTTGGCTATATTGTGTCTGCTCTAAAAAGTAAACAGTTCATGACTGTATTGCTGTAAGTGCACGGGCACAATATAGCCGTTCTAGAAATGCTATATAGTCAGCCAAACTAACATCGGCGATTTTTTAAATGTTTCGCATGGGTGATTAAAAAAAATAAAAAAATAAAAAATAATAATTTTAATGACTTGGATTTACTCCGTAGGGCTTCATTATTTAGTTCGCGTATGCTGTCATTATTCACACTAATGTTCTTTTCTGAATGTTCTCTTTTCCATTTTATTTCAGAGGGTTCGGATTCGTTACGTTTGCGGATGCTGCCAGCGTAGATAAAGTCCTAGCCCAGCCGCACCACGAATTGGACTCGAAGACGGTACGTTTGTTTTTGCTGGTAGATATTTCGGAGTGACATTTGTGATATAACGTGTTTTCCAAAGCTTCACTATAGCATGCAATATCCATTCTGTGTCACACTGCGGCATGGATAGCCTATATAATGGCCACAGCAACTCAGACGAAGCAAAAAAGTAGGCTAACGTTATATTACTGTTTTCACGTCTTTTTTTTTAAAAAACCCTCGCCTCATTTGTCATATATTTAATACGATGTTTTGGATATAAATGACCCGGCTAGAAATAATACATTGCATATAACCGTGTTAATGATACTCGAAAACAGATTGCAGTGTGCTGAATTAGGCTAATTGCTTTTTAAAACGCAAACGCTCCCCATTTACGTCATTCGACGAGGACTTGATTTCAGTTTAACCCCAATTTGAATACAGCGTCGCCTGCCAGATTTCTTTGCGCTCATCGTGCCATTTATCTAAAATTAGGTACTGTTTGGTGAAAGGCTGACGCTCGTTGACCCCGTCATTAGGTGATACCCGCTTGCACGCGCCACTCTGCGCACTCCTCGCGCTCAGTGCCTCTGCGCGAGACCCCTGTAAATGAATAATAAGCTAACATAACGGGCCGACCTGCTCTCCGAATATAAGGAGGACGCTGTTCCTGTTTCCAGTTATTAACTCGAACTTTACCTTACTTTTCTCATATATTCGTTATTGCGGAAAAATAGGACATATCGCGTAAACGGAAAATGGATTACGCACTGATGTCGCGCAACCTTGCTTAATTGAACAACTTATTCACCGTGACAAATTAAATGGAAACAACTGCCGAAAAATAAACGAACGAAGATTATAATTATGTTCTTTGTAAAACTGGGTTATTTCTGTTGATTTCCAGGCCTCTAAGGCATCGATCATATTTGTCATCTCTTTTCGCCTGTGGCTATTTGCACAAATTGGATGAATTACATTCATTGTTTGCATAGAATGAATTAATATTTTGAAACTGCTGGTTGTCTATGGAAACATTTATACAGAAAAGTGGCAAGGACTAAAACGTATAGCCTATCTATATATTGACCTGTTCATTAAAAACCTCAGTAAAATAAATATTTTTTCCTTTTCCAAATTTAATTTGGGTTAAGATATAATTAGATAGGTAACATAGAAGGTGTGAATTGTTTGATTTAAATCGGATTAAAGTTATTTTTCTAAATTCTTATATATAAACCTAGGAGAATGTTTAGAAAAGCTTTTAAGATGGGCATATTAATTTAATCTGTTTGATATCTTGACTGACCTTTTCCTATACTGTAATTGTGTGTGTGTCTTTTGCTCTCATAATGTCATCAGAAAGGAAAAATAAAACTTCAGTTTCCTGTAAAATATGCTGCTTCGAGACAGAATGACGATGAGTATGCTTTAAATGCAGTGGATTGGCCATCTTCAGATACTGTCAATTTAAAATTGTTACACGTAAATGTAATTGTTGTACATTATGTGCAAGATTGTTACACATAAACATTGAATTTTTGATGCCACTTGATTTTAAGGTGATTTTATTGTTTGCGCACGTGTGTGTGTGTGTGTATAGGTAGAATAGAACAGGGCCCGGAACTGTGAGAGTGTGTGTGTAAGAGCATGTGCGTGACAGTGTGTGCGTGCGTGTCCGTACATGTCCATATGTGTGTGTGCGTGAGTGCGTGGGTGTGCATGCGTGTCTGCGTGTGTGTGTGAGTGTGTATGTGTGTGTGTCTGTGCATGTGTGTGAGAGCGTGTGTGTTTATGCATGTCTGTGTGTGTGTGTGTGTGAGTGTCTGCGTGTGTGTGAGAGCGTGTGCATGTGTATGCATGTGTGTGTGTGTGTGTGTGTGTGTATAGAATGGAACAGCACCTGGCTGAAATTAGCCTGAATTTTCCTTTTTTGCTTTTGCCCTGGCATCCTGGCAGGAGGTAAAATCCATTCTCGTTTGATTCATTCATTTGTTTATTTATTTAATTTTGCCAGCCCTTTTTTTTTTTATTGAAACAATACCTGCCTGAAACAAAGAAAAGGAAAACTGTTGTGTTTGTGTTGCCCTTGACGGTGATATTTTCAGGTGGGAAGATGTTTTTCAAAGTAGATGTAGAGAGACGAACATATTGCACTTCAAAGCCAGCCTCGCGCTCTTTGCAGAGTAAGCGGCTGTAGTCGCAGCTGTTCCCCCGTCTGATTCCAGCCCGGTGTGGTGCGGGGGCGGGGCTGGCGGGAGGGTGATTATCACGTCACTCTCCAACCCCCCCCCCCCCCCCCCCCCCCCCTTTTAACCACACGGAGAAGCAGCCTTCCTGTCCCAGCGGCGTTCAGGTGTCTGGCGGGCGCTGTGCCGGGCGCTGTGACGGGCGCGGTGGCGGGCGCTGTGGCGGGCGCTGTGGCGGGTGGGCGGAGGTGGCCAGGAGGCCACGCTCGCCCGCCGCTGGCCCCGCCCCCTGTCCTCATTCACATCTGGACACCACTGCAGATTCACTCTCCTGTATCTGCAGGTCCCAAAGAATATTTATTTTGGATATGGATTAAATTAGGCTATGTATTACCAAACAAAATATTTACATGAATTGCTGGCTGAAGTAAAATGGGCCAATTTTTAACCCAGAGACTGTCAACCGAATCTGAATATTTTCTTCTTTTCTGCATAACTTGTACTGTCTGTTCGTAATTTGGCTCTTTTTCTAATTAAATAAATGTTTTAAACAAACTGGGTCAGTATTTATTCAGTTCCATCACTTAAACTGGCAAAAAACTGCAGGCTTTGTTAGTGAAACTAGTCCTGGCTTCGTAGAATGCACTTTATGTAACCTGTGGATGGGTATCCTGAATGACTGAGTGAGTGTGGGGAAGGATGATAAGAGTGTGGGGAAGGACGGTCAGAGTGTGGGGAAGGACAATCAGAGTGTGGCGAAGGATGGTAAGAGAGTGGGGAAGGATGTCAGAGTGTGGGGAAGGACGTTAAGAGTGTGGCGAAGGACAGTCAGACTGTGGGGAAGGACGGTAAGAGAGTGGGGAAGGACGGTAAGAGTGTGGGGGAAGGACGGTAAGAGTGTGGGGAAGGATGGTAAGAGGGGAAGGACAGTAAGCATGTGGGGAAGGACAGTAGGAGTGTGGGGAGGGACGGTAAGAGCCTGGGGAAGGACGGTAAGAGTGTGGATAGTAATGATGTCAGTACTTCCTGCTGGTCTGCCACAGTCTGTTTTGTTTCTGCAGTGTAAAAGAGAAGGTTATTGGTTGGTAAAAACCAGTTATTGTTAAAGAGCGATGCTGAAATTGACCTGTCCCAGTCATGCCATGGACTGTAATGAGATCTCAGTGTACGCAGGAGGCTGGAGTGGTTGGGGACCCCCCTACCCTTTTACCACCCAAAAACTGACTTCCAGCATCTGGAGCCTCTCTACCCTCTCTGACACCCCCACCCTCCCTGGAGTTGTATTCTCATAATTTACTGACCTTTTATTTTATTTTATTTTGTCCTGTTTTTTTAGGAGCATGTGAAGCTCAACCCCCTGCCCCCCAAGTTCCTGAGTACATCTGGGCGGCACAAGGTTGCCAATTTATTTAAAATTAAAAAATAAAAATAAAAAGATAATAATGAAAATGTTTTTGAAGACCAGGGTTCAGATACAGTCAAAGCCACTGTGTTTTTAAATCACTTCTCAAGTGATCACTAGCTTTTTGCTAGGATTGTAAAATCAATAACTTAAATGTTTACTGGTTGCAGTTCAAAGGCAAAGGCCTCCCTCTCTGCATTTCTGATTTATGAATATGCTTTTTTTAGTAAGGGGGCCTTGCTCTGTGGTGAAGAGGGTTCTTTGTGCGCTAATGGAGGGATGCAGTAAAAAGAGGCTAAGAGATGTGCGTATTGTATTGTGGCAGAGATGTGTGTAGTGTATTGTGGCTAATTTGTACCTGCCGGGCTGGTGTGCGTCTTGTTTAAGCCCCCCTCCCCCCTCCCCCCGGAGAGGGTAATTGAGGGTGGCAGGGTTGCGCATGTGACCAGAAGTTTGGGAGCCCTGCAGCCATGTGACTGAGCGAAGCGCGTAGCCGGAACCTGACCCGTGTGATGACTCATGCAGTCGACCTTGGTACGGGTGACTGGCGAGCGCGGTAATGAGAGCTGTGCTAATCTGTGCAGGTGCCTTTATTCACGTACTCAGGAGGAGGAGCGTTTTTAGTGAAATACTTCACATTGAAATACTGTCCCATTTTAAATGGTAATTGGCGAAGAGATTCTTTTTTATTGCTGCTGGGGAAATAAATTATTATTTTGTTTATTATTCTCATTATTATTATTATTATTATTATTGTTGCCATTGTAGTAACTCCTGTTACATTTGTAGTAGAAATTGGTTGCTTTTACCTGTGTACGGTTTCCAAACAGTTTGAAAATATGTCCCACAGATGCATTGCACATATTTCTCTCCGGTTGTGGAACCTGTTGTGGTTGCACTGCGGTTGCCGGGGCTACCGGTGGAGCCAGTGGAGTCCCGGTGGTGGGCTGGGGGACCCACGCTAATGGCTGAGTTTTAACCAATGGCTGTTGAGTACTAGGGGAGGGAAACGGCTCTGAAGAGATGACACTTTTTTTTATTGGGTTGTTTTCTGCGCTGAAGAAAATGACTTGTGTGACAGGGGGATAAACATGTTCGGGGGGGGGGGGGGGGTGTTGGGGGGGTCAGGGGTCATCATTGACTGGTGCGATTGATTAATTGGATTGAGTGAAAATCAGCTGAAGCTCTAGCTCTGGTCGAAATGCCGCTACGCACTGCCGACAGCCCGAAATGTGTGGGAGTCCTCGAGAGCAGCCCTGCTGCAGAGTAAATGCTATCCTGGCAAAAACGGGCGAAACTCGCTGTTCTTTCCTTTGCTCTTTTCTTTTCCTGTCTCAGACAGCATTTGCCAGAGCATTCACATGAGCTGGAGCAGAAGCCTTTCAGAAAGTCTGAATGTTTTCAAAGGTTTTGCTTTTGCAGACCTTTGCAGTTTCTTCTTCACATTTATTAACTTCTTTTATCCATTCAAGCCAGTATAATTTTTCATTTGAAATTTCCTCTTATTATTATTATTATTAGTAGTAGTATTAGTAGTACAGTGGTAGTAGAAGTATTATTATTGTTATTAATATTATTATTGGTAGTAGTAATAGTAGTAGAATTATTAGTAGCAGTAGTAGAAGTATTATTATTAGTAGTAGAATTATTAGCAGCTGTTGTAGTACAGTATTATTAGAAGTGTAGTGGTGGTAGTAATAGTACAGTAGTAGTAGTATTGCTGCAATAGTAGTACAGTAGTAGCAATAATAATAGTAGTAGTAGTGTAGTAGTAGTAATAGCAGTAGTAATAGTACAGGTATTATTGTTGTTATTATTATTAGTAGAATTAGTAGTAGTAGTACTAGTAGTAATAGTGGTAGTACGGTAATTTGTAGTAGTAGTAATAATAGTAGTAGTAGTAGTGTAGTAGTAGTAATAGCAGTAGTAATAGTACAGGTATTATTGTTATTATTAGTAGTAGAATTAGTAGTAGTAGTACTAGTAGTAATAGTGGTAGTACAGTAATAGTAGTAGTAGTAATAATAATAGTAGTACTAAACGAGTAGCAGTACAGTTCACCAGGCTCCATTCTGTATTCAGGCCTATATACTCTGCTAATGGTCTCTCTTCCCTGCCCCAGGACAGGATGTTAATGCGGAAACAGAAATGGCCTCCGTCCCCTGAAAGAGAGAGGTCTATTCATAGCGCGCGGCCTGACGGAGCGAGTTGGCGAATATGCCTTTGAAAGGCCCGTCCTTGCTTTGTGCGACGTCCTGCTCTGACGGGCTCGTTGTGGAAGAGACTGATGTACTTCAGGAAATACAGCTCGTGCGATGCTCTTCTGGAACTGATTTCAAAATGACAACAACAAAAGAAACGCGTGTCTATTCAGGCGTTACAGTAAATATGAATAACCTTCTTATTTTTTGTTGTTTTATTTTGCTCATTTGGAAAAAAATGTAATTTAAATTGGTTTAATTTTTATTTCATTTTGGATCGATCCCCTTGAAAAGAGTGAACAAAACAGTTGGAAATGACAAGCTGGAAAAGCTTGTCAAAAAAAGCTGGAAAAAAGTAACCAAATCAAATTGCTTGTTGCATCACCCAACAGCTTTTCGAAAGAGAGATATTAAAATACATTTATAAACACACACACACACACACACACACACACACACGTGTGTATGAAGCAGGGCAGATCTGCCATAAAACGAACAATCGACGTGCTTGTCAGAATCGCATCGGTTTTGTAATCTCTGGGTTGAACGTGGGAGGAGATCCCCGTAACCGTGGCCGAGCTAATCTCCTCTCCGCCGTAAACACCGCGAGTCCGTGTATCAGCAGCGCCGAGCAAACAGACGCCAGGCCGCGCCGCCGCCGCCGCCGTCACGCCGCCGCGGGATGTAATTGGATTTACCGCCGGTCAAAACGCCCTCTTTACCGTTTTTGTCGCATTAGAAGTCCTTTCGAATGCACCTCGAGGAAAAAAAAAAAAGTGTTCAAGTCCAGGACTTTTCCTGCGAAGGCTGAATTTGTATTCAGTTAAGGGGACCCTTAAAAATAAGCGTTTGCTGGGTTTTGATTCTCCTCCGGAAGTTGTCGGCCTTGTAACCTTTTTTCTGTCGAGGTTAAATCTGCTAGCAGAGTTAGCCTGGGGGGGGCTGTGATAATGTGCGATGTTAAGTAAGGGCGGTTAGCGAACGCCTGTAGCCTCGATCCCGGCGCCGGGGTCCCGTGGAGTCATGTGCTCCTCGTCCCTGCGGGGTCCTGCTGTTTAATGTATATCAGAGAGAGAGAGAGAGAGAGAGAGAGAGAGAGAGAGAGAGAGAGAGAGAGAGAGAGAGAGAGAGAGAGAGAGAGAGAGAGAGAGAGAGAGAGAGAGAGAGAGAGAGAGAGAGAGAGAGAGAGAGAGAGAGAGGAGAGAGAGAGAGAGAGAGAGAGAGAGAGAGAGAGAGAGAGAGAGAGAGAGAGGGCGGGGAGGTTACCGATGTCAGCATCAATTCAGTATTAAATTAAGAAACTAAAGACAAGTTGGGCTGAATAAGGAGAAGCAGTGCGGGGTTTGAGGGAGGGAAAGTGACTCTTGCTCAGTTTTATGTTTTAAACCCCCTGTTTTCATGTTCTAAACGCATTGCTATTTATTTGGCAGGTGTTGTTTTTCTGTGCCCGAGTAGGTGGACTTCCACGAGGTAATTGGTTAATTTGGGATAATTGTTTAAACGATCCATTACGTTGTGTGTAATCAGCAGTTGCCACTGAATTTCCTGTTTTGGTCAAATTTTCTTTTTTCTTTTTTTAAAGAATGTGAAAAGCAGTCGTTCAGTGAGCTTGTCTTGGCCATCTCAGGTTTGTATGATAACGCAGTGAGATATTTCATTAATGAAATTACTGAACTTTTGTCTGGTCGACAGAAAGAGCCATGTTTCAGTGTAGGTAACGGAGTTCTTGTAGTCTGTTCTGAAGGACAGGATTCTTTGACCTTTGGTGTTTTTTCTTTTACTTTAAAATGTTTTTATTTATTTATTTTTTATCTTTTATTTTTTTACAATTTTAAGCAAATATAATCCATCAGTTTTATTGTAGAGGGTATGGCTCAAAATCAAATAAATAAAGTTGTTCAGTGGAAATGGCTGATAGGCCTTCCTTGGTTTTTGTATAAGGACCATTTCTGTCACCAGCGTAGACCTCGAACCCGTGTTCTCCTTTTCATTTTCTGGGTAATCTACTGTTTCCTGCAGTACTTAATATGACATCTTTAAGTATACGCAGACTCCAGACAGCTCGGATCATCCCCTGCCAAGTCCCTCTCTCCTTTCTGTGCCTGTTGAAAAGAAGAGGCTAAAAAAGGAAATGTTGTGGAATTTTTTGTTCTCACACTGTCCTGTCTTCCACCCTGTTCCCCCCCCCTCTCTTTTTCTCTCTGTGCCCCCCCGCAGATCGACCCTAAAGTTGCCTTCCCCCGACGTGCTCAGCCCAAGGTAAGAGGAAGCGGGGTTCGCGCGAGCGTGTGTGTGGCGTTCAGTGTGTGTGTGGCGTTTAGCGTGTGCTGTGCGCTAGCGACGCTTTCAGACACGGGGATGGAAAGTCCTCTGGGGCGCAGTTGTCTTTGCGTTTTCGCTTTTTTATCTTCCCACACTCCCGCCTCCGTGTCTGCCGCCTGTGCTTTGGCTACGATGGCGGCAGGTAGAGGAAGTGTGTGATGGGAGTTCTGATGGTTACAGGTAGAGGAAGTGTGTGATGGGAGTTCTGATGGTGGCAGGTAGAGGAAGTGTGTGATGGGTGTGTTCTGATGGTTACAGGTAGAGGAAGTGTGTGATGGGTGTTCTGATGGTGGCAGGTAGAGGAAGTGTGTGATGGGTGTTCTGATGGTGGCAGGTAGAGGAAGTGTGTGATGGGAGTTCTGATGATGGCAGGTAGAGGAAGTGTGTGATGGGAGTTCTGATGGTGGCAGGTAGAGGAAGTGTGTGATGGGTGTTCTGATGGTTACAGGTAGAGGAAGTGTGTGATGGGAGTTCTGATGGTGGCAGGTAGAGGAAGTGTGTGACGGGTGTGTTCTGATGGTTACAGGTAGAGGAAGTGTGTGATGGGTGTTCTGATGGTTACAGGTAGAGGAAGTGTGTGATGGGAGTTCTGATGGTTACAGGTAGAGGAAGTGTGTGATGGGAGTTCTGATGGTTACAGGTACAGGAAGTGTGTGACGGGTGTGTTCTGATGGTGACAGGTAGAGGAAGTGTGTGATGGGTGTGTTCTGATAGTTACAGGTAGAGGAAGTGTGTGATGGGAGTTCTGATGGTTACAGGTAGAGGAAGTGTGATGGGAGTTCTGATGGTGGCAGGTAGAGGAAGTGTGTGATGGGTGTTGGCAGGTAGAGGAAGTGTGTGATGGGAGTTCTGATGGTTACAGGTAGAGGAAGTGTGTGATGGGAGTTCTGATGGTGGCAGGTAGAGGAAGTGTGTGATGGGTGTTCTGATGGTTGCAGGTAGAGCAAGTGTGTGACGAGTGTGTTCTGATGGTGGCAGGTAGAGGAAGTGTGTGATGGGAGTTCTGATGGTGGCAGGTAGAGGAAGCCAGGGCCAGGCCCGTGGGTCTAGTTTGGATGGCCCTTGTGGGGTAAATGGGTACACTGAGGGGCGTTTGTGCGCTTGGTTTGACAACTGCGTCCCCCGTAGCTCAATCCCAGTTTTTTTGGCGGAAGTGTAGAGCAGTGGTTTGCTGTTGGAACAGGCCTAGATTGATGAGCGAATCACCCTCTCACTCCACCAGCCCATCTCACTGCAAACAGGGAGACGTTGTTGCTGGGCAGACTGTTTCAAACGGGTCGTGGGTGTGTTGTGTTGTCTTGTGTTGGAGGTGGGGGCTAATGAAGGATTTTGGCAAAAAAGATTGAGTACATCTTTAGGGTACTGGGTTGCGATTGAGAAACGTACGAAGAGGGGGGTCGGGTGTGAGTGGACAGACTTTCAGCCCCAGTTTGGATTGCTTGCGAGATTTTTGCTCAATGTGAGAAATGTATCGGTTTGTTCTTTCAACCAAAAACAAAGGAGTGGATTTATTTTGAAGAAGAAAGGTTTTGCCGGACCCGTCTTTGGAAAAGAACACGCTAAACGCTTTCCTGTTCTGTCGATGTAAAGCTATATTTAATTTAACATTTACAGACTGTGACATTAACAGAACTGATAGACTGAACCCTATCTCCATTTATTTAAGCACCTTGAGTAGAAGGTCAGGCTCATTAGAGAAGAAAATTGAGTTTGTTTTAACGTTTAATAGGAGAATTTCCCATTCCAAGGGACTCTTTCAGCGGTGGGGTTATGGGGGTTATTTATTTATGTATTTTTAAAATGAAGTCAGATAGGCAGCCCATGGCACTGTAATTTTATATTCATTAATTGCATTTAATTCAGTGAACAAGTGGGATTGGCCGGCTCTTGACCTTTGACCTGGCTGAAACACTCTGGCGTTACCCGGGAAACGGGCTCGTGCATGTCGAGTCCACACACAGCTCCTCGTTGTCTGTACCGGGAGCGAGCATCGCCACTATTGATTGGTCGGTTTTAATTGATGGTTGATTAATGAACTATAATTGATTTTAAGTCATTTAAATAAAATTTGGTCTGCTGATGTCCGTATAACGGACATTTATACACAGAATAGGTGCTTGATTAAACTTTAGAAAATATTAAAATGAATACGTTTTAATCAATGAAAGAATTGTCTGAACCCTGGCCAATTAGCCTGTTATGAATCGCCTGCAGCCGCGTGATTTGTTGACTTAGCCTAGCGCTCATCTCTCCTTCCCTTGCTAATAAGGGATATTGCACTTGTAAGAAAACTTCCACGTGGGTTGGTTAGCGCATTATTTCAATACGGGCAACCCTCCCCAGGGCGAAACTGAATCGATCTTCAGAGAACAAAAAGCAGCACGATACCTCTCAACTTTAAACAGACCTGCCCAGGTTGCCCAAAGTAAAGACGACGGTACGCGTCAGGTGATTTTATTTGTTTGTGTAGCCGGCGCCTGATTGGAGGGCAGCCAGCAGGGCTCACGGTTCGCCAGGTCTTGGGTTCGGCACGTTGAGGCGTTTCGGGGTTTTTCCGCTTGTCTGCCGATAGCCAGGTCCGGGAATCGAAACTACCGGCGTTCCGGGATGAATCTCCAGCACGCGTCCCTTCAGGAAAGAGCTGACTCTGGCCCGGGCCTGATGCTGTGTTTTGGCAGGGCGCTGACTCAATTGGGTCAGCGATGCCGGAACGTTCTGAGCTCCGGTGACTTTGGAACCTCTAGGCCTCTTGCGTTTTTGAGAAAAACAAACAAGGTGGCCTAGCGTGGGATCCAAGGGATTTATTGAGCGACTTGGAACCCTGGACATCGCAAGAAAGTATTTACTGTTTGTGTTGTGCCACAGTGGCAAGGATGACATGAGAAAAACATTTGGAGGCTGTTTTTTTAATGTAAATAAATGGTGCACACGCTCTTTCTGTGAGCACGGGGGGGGGCCTTTGGAGCCGGTGCCCCTCATTGGCTGGTTTCCCCTGGATCCACCCTCCTGCTCCTGTTCTGGCTGTTTTCTCATCGTTGTTGCTTCTCGCCCTGTGTCTACAGCGGGCCTTGGCCTGCCCCCATCCCCCCCCCCCCCCCCCCCCCCCCCGCCCTGCTTTAATTGATAATAGGAGCGTGAACTCTTCACTGCTAGATGCATTCTGCAGGCCTGATTCCTCCCCCCCGATGAGACGCCCTGGCTCTATTAACTCAGACCTCCAGCTTTGCTCAATCAATCCCATCATGCCCTGTTCCTGACACCCTGCAGATTAGATGTCAGAGATTCACGGCAGAATGTTTGTTTACGGTCGTTTCTTTTTCTGTTTTTTTCTCCTCAGTGCCAAATTCCTGTCAGTTTCTGTTGAGGAATCCCCCCCCATCCCCCCCCCCCCACTGTTTCTTTTGCAGTGTTTTGCAGAAAGCCTTTAGAGGGGTGGCGGCTGTGGGGATGTGTTCACGGACTTGGGGGGGGGGGGGGTCTTTCTGGACGGGTTCTTGTTTGCATGTTGACATTTTGTTCACTGGTTTGTAGTTAGCTTGTTGTCAAACTCTTGGTGTGAGATTGTTTTCTTGCGTAAACAAGTGCTCGCTGGCAGATTCTTAATCGTATGGAAAAAAATGTATTCAGAAAGTCTGTAGGGTTGCAGTGTATAAACCCCTCATTACAAAGACTGAAAATCAGTACAAAGTTATTCTGAGTGATCACCTTTATCCTATGATGAAACATTTCTATCCTGATGGGAGTGGTCTCTTCCAGGATAACAATGCCCCCAATCCACAGGGCATGAGGGGTCACTGAACGGTTTGATGAGTATGAAAATGATGTGAATCTTATGCTATGACCTTCACAGTCACCAGATCTCAACCCAGTTGAACACCTATGGGAGGTTTTGTACCAATGCGTTAGACAGCGCTCTCCACCATCATCATCAAAACACCAAATGAGGGAATATCTTTTGGAAGAATGGTGTTCCATCCTTACATTAGAGTTCCAGAGACTTGTAGAATCTATGCCAAGGCGCATCGAACCTGTTCTGTTCTCTGTCTGTGTGCACATTTGCTAAATCCCAGCTCCTCTACCTGTATTTCATCTTCTATGGATGTTTTTGGGGCATTTCTGGGTGTGGTGCTCTTTTCTGTGGGGAGGGGTGGGTGTGGCTACAGAGCCTGTGGGGTGGGATCAGGTTTCAGCAGAGCGTTTGTAGCTCGCTAGCTACTGCAATGGAGGAGGTGAAGAAGCACAAGTATGATAAAGTGAAACCGACAGGGTTCAGTCAAAAACGAGCCACCTTCGGAAATGCTTTTTTCTTAATGGCGATGGCTGTCAAGAAAGATATATAAATATAAAAACGGATGAGAAGGGGATATAAAATATAAAAACAGAGGTGAAGTGGGCTGGGTTTGAGGACAGAAGAGGTGAGTTCTTAGATTGTAAACACAGGACCGCAGCAAGGCTAAACATCCTGTATAGTATGCCTTTAAGCATGACTGTTATATATCACACATTCGTCTTGTGAAAGTAGATCACAGAAATGTCACATCGATGTCAGCGTATGATATAATAGCCTACAAATCACCGGCCTCTTGCTGGTGTGGCTTACAACATAAGGCTGCACTTGGTGCGGGAGACTCACATTTTCTCCTGCGAGCATCGTGTGTTCCTGTTCTTAATTGTCGCCCTCTCTCTTTTTGAATTGTTTTGTTTGGGACCGCTGTCAAGTGGTTAACTTCATTTAGTGCATTTATTTGTATTTATGGTTTATATATTTGTGGTTTATATTTATTTATTTATGGTTGCTGTCCTCCGTCCCCTTGAGTGCAGTGCACACGAGAGACACAAAACAGTAGGCTTCTGGCTAAATGTTAGAAAATCTTTGGCCACGGTTTCTAAGATGTAGCCTAGCGCTGTCAGTTTTTAATGCCTTTTTGTCCCAGAATAGCTAAATAAAATGTTTATCAACCAATGTCTGTAGCCTGTCGGTCTGTTGAAACCTGGTAATTATTGGAAAACTGGCAGAAAGCTGTCGGGTGCTTATTCACTTATTCCTGTCCTCAGTGCCGGCCCTACCGCTTGAGGATTTGATTTGCCGGCTGAGTTGTTACGGCACTTGTGCTGGGTGGTGTTAAGGCTCTTGTGTAGGGTGGTGTTAAGGCACTTCTGCAGGGTGGTGTTAAGGCTCTTGTGCAGGGTGGTGTTAAGGCTCTTGTGCAGGGTGGTGTTAAGGCTCTTGTGTGGGGTGGTGTTAAGGCACTTGTGTGGGGTGGTGTTAAGGCTCTTGTACAGGGTGGTGTTAAGGCTCTTATACAGGCTGATTTTCAGGTGCTTGTACAGGGTGGTGTTAAGGCACTTGTGCTGGGTGGTGTGCAGGAGCTTGTGCAGGGTGGTGTTAAGGCTCTTGTGCTGGGTGGTGTTCAGGAGCTTGTGCAGGGTGGTGTTATGGTGCTTGTGTAGGGTGGTGTTAAGGCTCTTATACAGAGTGGTGTTCAGGAGCTTGTGCAGGGTGGTGTTCAGGCTCTTGTACAGAGTGGTGTTCAGGAGCTTGTGCAGGGTGATGTTAAGGCACTTGTGTAGGGTGGTGTTCAGGAGCTTGTGCAGGGTGGTGTTCAGGAGCTTGTGCTGGGTGGTGTTAAGGCTCTTGTGTAGGGTGGTGTTAAGGCACTTCTGCAGGGTGGTGTTAAGGCTCTTGTGCAGGGTGGTGTTAAGGCTCTTGTGCAGGGTGGTGTTAAGGCTCTTGTGTGGGGTGGTGTTAAGGCACTTGTGTGGGGTGGTGTTAAGGCTCTTGTACAGGGTGGTGTTAAGGCTCTTATACAGGCTGATTTTCAGGTGCTTGTACAGGGTGGTGTTAAGGCACTTGTGCTGGGTGGTGTGCAGGAGCTTGTGCAGGGTGGTGTTAAGGCTCTTGTGCTGGGTGGTGTTCAGGAGCTTGTGCAGGGTGGTGTTATGGTGCTTGTGTAGGGTGGTGTTAAGGCTCTTATACAGAGTGGTGTTCAGGAGCTTGTGCAGGGTGGTGTTCAGGCTCTTGTACAGAGTGGTGTTCAGGAGCTTGTGCAGGGTGATGTTAAGGCACTTGTGTAGGGTGGTGTTCAGGAGCTTGTGCAGGGTGGTGTTCAGGAGCTTGTGCTGGGTGGTGTTAAGGCTCTTGTGCAGGGTGGTGTTCAGGCACTTATGCATGGTGGTGTTCAGGCTTTATGATTTCAGATCTGCTAACACATCCACCCACTAGCTAGACGAAACCAGCTTGATGAATATGCTTTGTTGTGTTGATGAATTTTCACATCTTCTCCTCTCCATTAACTGGAAATTTCCAACATTATCTTTGCTTTCCACCGTCACTTCCCACATGATGTGTCAAAGACTGCGGTTGAAAGAAATCAGAGATTGTTTGCTTCTTGTTCTTCATAATTATCTATGTTTCTGCGCTTCAGTGTCCATACTTCTGTCACGACAGAACTGCTATGGCTACGGAACAGTTATCCAGTGTTCTCATCAGTTGGTTTGGTGGGTTTGGTGTCCGTTGTCATGCCAACTCCACTCCCCACTACATTCCACTCATGCGGCCATCTAAAGTAGTCTTTTATACAAATGCAGTTTTAAAGCAGATTTAATTTCGGTTTTAAAAGTTTTGTGTGGGCAGCTCAAAATTGTCTTCAGACAGTCTGCACGAGATTTTACAATTTTGTGCCAAGTGTCGCAGGAGAGAGAGCCCCAGGGTCACAAGAGTGAGAGAGCTGTGGCCCCCAGGGTCACAAGAGAGAGAGCTGTGGCCCCTAGTCTCTCAGGAGAGAGAGCTGTGGCCCCCAGGGTCACAGGAAAGAGAGAGCTGTGGCCCCGAGGGTCACAAGAGAGAGAGCTGTGGCCCCCAGGGTCACAGGAGAGAGAGCTGTGGCCCCCAGGGTCGCAGGAGAAGAGAGATCTGTGGCCCCCAGGGTCACAGGAGAGAGAGCTGTGGCCCCCAGGGTCACAAGAGAGAGAGAGCTGTGGCCCCCAGGGTCACAGGAGGGAGAACTGTGGCCCCCAGGGTCACAGGAGGGAGAGCTGTGGCCCCCAGGATCACAAGAGAGAGAGCTGTGGCCCCCAGGGTCACAGGAGGGAGAACTGTGGCCCCCAGGGTCACAGGAGGGAGAACTGTGGCCCCCAGGGTTTCAGGAGAGAGATCTGTGGCCCCCAGGGTCACAAGAGAGAGAAGGACCCCCTGGACCCCCTGTTCTCCTTCTCACTGCAGTCATACCGAAGTAAACTTGTGTGGATGTTTATCCCCTCAGCTTTTACCTCCCCCTATCTCTGTCCACCCCCTCTCCCCTTTTCTGCCCCCTCATACTCTCCGTCTCTATCTCTCTCTCTCTCTTTCTCTGCTTATATATTTTTATTTTTTATTTTTTATTTTTACAGTGGTTGGCTTGTGGACGGAATCTATAGACAGCTGTTATTTAAGACATTTATTTAAATTTTAGATTTTAATTTTTTTTTTGCCCCTCTCTGGTATGTGGCAGGTGTTCCCTTGTTCCGCTCCTCTGTTATTGAGTGATTGTGAGATTAAACCGCACTAAAGACAGAGGCCGTGGTTCATGCTTGACCTGTGCCTTTGATGTTCTGCGGATCCTTTGTGAGTCTGAAGATTCCGTCGCATGTGGAGAGCTTCAGTTTCTGGAGACAAATGCTTGTTTTGTTTTTTTTTTAGAGACGGAAATAAGGGAAAAAAATTCAAAACAAAAACAAACAGTGGAAAAAATGTGCGGCTCGTGGTTCTCAGCTGAGAATTTAGGGTCTTTTCGCACAGGGACACAGCCTGTGCAGAAACTGCTCTGAAACAGAACGGCTTTTAAAGAAGCAAAATGGAGCTTCAGGCTTTTTTTTGGTGCTTCTCTGCGGTGGAGATCAGACTTAGAGTGACTCTGTTCTCGCGTGATGTTGGCCTGCATTGATCGCAGTTCTACGAATCCCTGAGTCTAAATTAATCTCAGGCTCAAAAGTTCAAGAATAGAGTTGAAATGTATGCGGAAAAGTTATCAGGTATTTTCAGAATCAACACAGGTGACGTTCGACCGCTGTTCGACCGTTCGACCGCAAGTTTTTTTTTTAAATAATTTTTTTTAAACGAAGCGCCGGCGGGTTTCGTTCAGAACAGACGGTTCGCCCGTGAGTGCACGTCGCACGTTCTTCATCGTGCCGCCGCAGTGTGCGGTTTTTGAATATTCGCCGGGTGAAAAACCACAAACACGCCGACCGTGGCGTTGCGGAACCCCTCGACGCTGCGTGAAGTCGTGTTGGCGTCCCTGGAAAAAAAAAACGGTTTACCTCCCGGCCCGAGACGCTAGATTTTAGAACTTTGTTAAGTAAACATTGTTGCGCTTAGTTGAAAAAAACCACAGGAAAACACAAGGGAGAGCACACAAAGATTACCTCTGGGGGGGAAAAAAAAAAACCCCAAAAAACTGAAGTAGTCGCTTACTGTGTTGAACCGGCTCTGGAGTGGATCTGGAACAAATCTGCGTAGCGACTGCGCGCTACTCCACGGGCTGATTTCGGGAGGGGTATTTAGATCGTTTACTTTCTGAGGTTCATTCAGGTCTTCTCGTGCATCTCCAGCTCGGGTTTTTTTTTTTAGCTTTCTCTGGCTGTTTTCCCGTGTTTGTTTGTGTAGGCGTCCAATTACTGCGAGATAAGTGGCCTGAACAATAACGTGCGAATACGCGGTTGCTCTTCATTTTTAATTATTATTTTTCATTGTGGAGTGGGTGGCTAAATAAATGGAATCCAACTGTAAGGTGAAACTTGTAATCTCAAGAAGGTTTACGCAACCGGAGTAGTGCTTATTATCTGTTGATTTCCTGCAGATGTAAATAAGAAATATTTGACTGTGTGTGTGTGTGTGTGTGTTTCCACGGTTAGGCCTAATACTGCTACTGCACTGCTCCGGTGTCTGTGTTGGTTGGTGAGATATGCTTTGGGAACGGAAGGGGTGAAATGTTCTGAAAATGAAACTTCGCGGAGCAATGTTTGGAACAGGGATACGGGGCCCAGTAGTGGCGCTGGAACGGGCCTGTACCCCGTCTTCACTGCTTGGCTCTTCTCTAGGCTCTTTTCCTGCTCATCGTGTCCTGTTACTTGTTGAATCAGAGTGGTGGGTTTGAGCTGGTTTATCGTTCTGTTGGAGGTCTCCAGACCTTGTGTCTAACCTTATTGCTGACTGCATTCATTCATTCATTCATTCAAACTTTAATTCTCCGGTGACACATTGAGGGAGTGAACTCTTTAACGGTGGTGCTGAGATTACAGAGTATGTTAAAACAACAAAAAACGTTGCAAATTAAGCGATTTTAAAATAAAATACTATTCCTCTCCGCCGTGCGCTCTCTCTCTCTCTTTCTCTCTCTCTCTCTCTCTCTCTCTCTCTTTCTCTTCAGACCTTTATTCCTCTCCGCAGTGTGCTGTAAGCTGACAGCATGTTAACTCATTTTACCCTAGAAGTGTAATGCTGTCAGCTGAAATAGTGTCTGCGCTTACATGAATGTACACACACACATTCTCTTTCTCTCACACACACACACACACTCTCTCTTTCTCTCACACACACACATTCTCTTTCTCTCACACACACACACACTCTCTCTTTCTCTCACACACACACACAATCTCTCTTTCTCTCACACACACACACACACTCTCTCTTTCTCTCACACACACACACACATTCTCTTTCTCTCTCTCACACACACACACACACACACACACGCACACATTCTCTTTCTCTCTCACACACACACACACACACACTCTCTCTTTTCTCTCACACACACACACTCTCTCTTTCTCTCACACACACTCACACACACATTCTCTTTCTCTCACACACACACACTCACACAAGCACACTAACCTGCACTCACATGCATGCACACACACACACTCACACACACACAAAAAGGGACAGCAAAAAGGCCCTGTACAGGATAATTAGGCAGCCTGAGTGTTGCTCAGTGTATAGTATAAACAGGTGTGGGTGGGGCGGGGGGGGGGGGGGGTAGCAGTGTTACTCAGTGTATAAACAGGTGCGGGTGGGGTGGGGGGAGCAGTGTTACTCAGTGTAGTGTATAAACAGGTGTGTGCAGGGGGGGGGGGGAGCGCTGCTGCTCTATAATCAGGCGCTGCATTAGCTCATCACAGGCATGGCTGGAGGCCGCACCGTCAGGCATCAGAGCCGCCGGGCAGCCTATTACACGCAGCCCAGCTGGGCCCGCCGCGTCCTCAGGTTTCCATTTGGGCTCCTGTCAGCCCAGCTGGGCCCGCCGCGTCCTCAGGTTTCCATTTGGGCTCCTGTCAGCCCAGCTGGGCCCGCCGCGTCCTCAGCTGGGCCCTGTCAGCCCAGCTGGGCCCGCCGCGTCCTCAGGTTTCCATTTGGGCTCCTCAGTTTCCATTTGGGCTCCTGTCAGCCCAGCTGGGCCCGCCGCGTCCTCAGGTTTCCATTTGGGCTCCTGTCAGCCCGGCTGGGCCCGCCGCGTCCTCAGGTTTCCATTTGGGCTCCTGTCAGCCCAGCTGGGCCCGCCGCGTCCTCAGGTTTCCATTTGGGCTCCTGTCAGCCCAGCTGGGCCCGCCGCGTCCTCAGGTTTCCATTTGGGCTCCTGTCAGCCCAGCTGGGCCCGCCGCGTCCTCAGGTTTCCATTTGGGCTCCTGTCAGCCCAGCTGGGCCCGCCGCGTCCTCAGGTTTCCATTTGGGCTCCTGTCAGCCCAGCTGGGCCCGCCGCGTCCTCAGGTTTCCATTTGGGCTCCTGTCAGCCCAGCTGGGCCCGCCGCGTCCTCAGGTTTCCATTTGGGCTCCTGTCAGCCCAGCTGGGCCCGCCGCGTCCTCAGGTTTCCATTTGGGCAGGGGCCCGCCGCGTCCTTCCATTTGGGCTCCTGTCAGCCCAGCTGGGCCCGCCGCGTCCTCAGGTTTCCATTTGGGCTCCTGTCAGCCCAGCTGGGCCCGCCGCGTCCTCAGGTTTCCATTTGGGCTCCTGTCAGCCCAGCTGGGCCCGCCGCGTCCTCAGGTTTCCATTTGGGCTCCTGTCAGCCCAGCTGGGCCCGCCGCGTCCTCAGGTTTCCATTTGGGCTCCTGTCAGCCCAGCTGGGCCCGCCGCCCCGTCCTCAGGTTTCCATTTGGGCTCCTGTCAGCCCAGCTGGGCCCGCCGCGTCCTCAGGTTTCCATTTGGGCTCCTGTCAGCCCAGCTGGGCCCGCCGCGTCCTCAGGTTTTGGGCTCCATTTGGGCTCCTGTCAGCCCAGCTGGGCCCGCCGCGTCCTCAGTTTCCATTTGGGCTCCTGTCAGCCCAGCTGGGCCCGCCGCGTCCTCAGGTTTCCATTTGGGCTCCTGTCAGCCCAGCTGGGCCCGCCGCGTCCTCAGGTTTCCATTTGGGCTCCTGTCAGCCCGCTGGGCCCGCCGCGTCAGGGCTCCTGTCAGCCCAGCTGGGCCCGCCGCGTCCTCAGGTTTCCATTTGGGCTCCTGTCAGCCCAGCTGGGCCCGCCGCGTCCTCAGGTTTCCATTTGGGCTCCTGTCAGCCCAGCTGGGCCCTGCCCCAGCGTCCTCAGGTTTCCATTTGGGCTCCTGTCAGCCCAGCTGGGCCCGCCGCGTCCTCAGGTTTTTCCATTTGGGCTCCTGTCAGCCCAGCTGGGCCCGCCGCGTCCTCAGGTTTCCATTTGGGCTCCTGTCAGCCCAGCTGGGCCCGCCCGCCATTTGGGCTCCTGTTTCCTCAGGTTTCCATTTGGGCTCCTGTCAGCCCAGCTGGGCCCGCCCATTTGGGCCATTTGTCCTCAGGTTTCCATTTGGGCTCCTGTCAGCCCCAGCTGGGCCCGCCGCGTCCTCAGGTTTCCATTTGGGCTCCTGTCAGCCCAGCTGGGCCCGCCGCGTCCTCAGGTTTCCATTTGGGCTCCTGTCAGCCCAGCTGGGCCCGCCGCGTCCTCAGGTTTCCATTTGGGCTCCTGTCAGCCCGGGCGCCGGCCCGCCGCCGCGTCTGAGCCGCTCGCCAGGAGCGGAGGCGGCCCCCCCCCCCCCCCCCCCCCCCCCGAAACGCCGCCGCTCCCGAACCCGGAGGAGCACGGCCCTCCCCGCCGCCCTTCCATTACGCCGCCGCGGCGCTCCGCCGTGTCGGTCGCGTTGCTACGGCGACCGCTCCCTGCGTGCGCCGGGGTTAGGGAAGGCCTGGCCTCTCTCCGCTTCTCAAAAGATTAAAAATAAATAAATAAATAAATAAAAACGGCTCTCCACATCCGCCTGAACTAATTACGTTCCCCGGGCTGCATCTGATTGGCTGCGCGATCTCTCTCCCTCTCCCCCACCCGCTTTGATTTCCCCGGGTTGTCACGGCAAATTAAAACGAGCGGTCTGGAAACCCACCTGGATAACTAGGGCTGTTTAAAGTTGCTGCTCTCCTTCTGCAGTGCCCCGGTTTTGTGTTGGTGGAAGGAGCAGGCAACCTTTTGTGCCAGACGTTGTCTCTGGGTTCATTATTTTTTAAAGTTTTTTTTTTTTCTTTCTGTCATCCTTTAGAGACTATTGTTTTAAAACACTGTTTTACCACATAGTTAGGCATAGGCATAGGCATATTTATGGGGTCCTAATGCAATTGAGTGGGTGTAAATGTCTTGCTCCGTCACCCCAAACTACATTACCCATCACCCCCATTCAGCAGATGCTGCTCCGCAGAGTAGTTTGCCTTCTTTATGTATACTGCATTTGTACAGCTGGGTGCAAATGGAAACAGTTTTGGTCAAGTATCGTGCTGAAGGACATATTTAAATGGCATTGCCTCAGCTGGGATTCAAACCTGCAACCTCGGAATTACGCACCCGGTTCCCTAAGCAGCATGCTCCGAGCAGCAAACCCAACTAGCCGTACAAATGATTTTAACTGCCTAAAAGGGCCATGTGAAGCTGAGAAAATGGTGTCCCATATTTCACGTATTATCGTATACGTGTGTGAGCCAGACCTTAGTTTTAGCCTGTTAGCGGAACTTTATGACTGGTATGAGTGATGTGATTGGCTCTGTGATGGGAGAGGGAAAGCTATCTTTGTTCTGCCTCCTGCCATATAATTCCGTGAAACTGCCTTGGAACCAAAGACTATTTTGTGTGCATTTATTTTTCACTTGACCGAATTTGCCCCAGTGGGTTTTGAATTCTATGGTGTGGAACAATGTTTTTGTGAATCACAAGAATGCTGGAAAGGTGAAGTCAGGTAACTTCAGTGGAATTTTAACTGTGTGGTCTGTCCAAATTTCATCGCACTACTTTGATGCTGAATTTCAAAACTTACCAGAATCACCAATCAGATGTCTAGGCTGGTTGTCAAATACCATCTGACAGCGGTAAAAAAAAAAAAAACGCTTTAAACTAGTTTGGTCGGTTGGGCCTGACTCCAGTACTCAATTTCCCAGCATTCCTGCAGTCAGTAAGTAGGAAGTTGAAGAGAATCGTTGTCAACCAATACTTTGGGTTACAAACAAAATTTAAATTCGCAATTTTGAAAATGGAAATTGAAAAGTTTTAAGACAAAGTAAATGGCCTATTTTGAGTTGGTTGCTGGTAAGGCACAATAGCTGCAGCCATTCGCTTTTTCCCGTCAATTAGCGGGACTCTGTGATTGGCTCATAGCCGTGATTTCGTGGTAACGCGGTAGCTCCACCCATTTGAGGGCTAATGAAGCCTCGGTGTTCCGCTGAGCGGTGAGTCCTGCCTGACTGGCCGAGAGGGAAAGGAAGGGGTGGTAACGGATATCAGCAGGTGGAGGGATGTGGGGGGGGGGGGGGGGGGGGTCTGTTTTTCACCGCCGTCATCACTTCTCGGGTGCAGGTCTGCTTTCTCTTCCCTCTCTTTCCCTCCCTCCTTTTCTCTTTCGCTCTCTCGCGTTTGCTTTTTTTTTGCGTGTGCGGGCAGCGACGGCTGGAGTCTGACCGTGACTCGCGACGGACGGCACCCCCCCCCCCCTTCCCAGTCCCACATGGTAAAGCTGATGCTAAATTTAGAGCCCCCCCCTCCCCCCACCCCCCTCCCCCCTCTTCAGCTTTCAGTCCCACATGGTAAAGCTGATGCTAAATTTAGAGCCAGTTTCCCTGAGAGCAGAGAGGCACACGCTCAGAGAGACCGGTGGAGCAGCAGGCACTCTCTCTCTCTCTCTCCCACATCCGCTGTCTCCATCTTTCTCCTTCTCCCTCTTCTGCCCCCTCTATCTGTCTTTTCCCTCTCTGTCCCTCTCTCTCTCTCCTAACCTTCTTTCTTTCTTTCTCAGCAGTAGAGCCCACAGCATTCCCCTCACTTTGTTAATGTACTCTCAGCAACAAAGTTTGTTCTGTAAATTTAAACTGACGCGTTTACATCTTTATTTCCCCATTAAGCCCCCCCCCCCCCCCCCCCGGTCATTTCCTGTTTGAGGTTATAAATGGAGATGCTGCTGCATGGCAGTGATCAGAAGGCGCACACACTCGGTGAGACCCCGCTCTGCACCTCCTTGCTTCCAGGTGAGGTAGCGGCTGCCGCGGGGACGGGTTGGGTTGGGGGGGAGGTATCTGTTCCCTAAGCCTGTTTCCAGGTGGGTTGCCCAGGTGACACCTGCGCTGCTGCACTCCTGCGCACCTGCAGGTCTGCCTGCCTGCGTGCTGCCGTTAGTTAATCTCACAGGATTGTGCTACCAGACTAAAACCATATAAAACGCCTGGTTCAGCTCAGAGCTACCAGACTAAAACCATATAAAACGCCTGGTTCAGCTCAGAGCTACCAGACTAAAACCATATAAAACGCCTGGTTCAGCACAGAGCTGCCAGACTAAAACCATATAGAGAACCTGGTTCAGCTCAGAGCTACCAGACTAAAACCATATAAAACGCCTGGTTCAGCTCAGAGCTACCAGACTAAAACCATATAAAACGCCTGGTTCAGCACAGAGCTGCCAGACTAAAACCATATAGAGAACCTGGTTCAGCTCAGCGCTACCAGACTAAAACCATATAGAGAACCTGGTTCAGTGCAGAGCTACCAGACTAAAACCATATAACAGCCTGGTTTAGCACAGAGCTACCAGACTAAAACCATATAAAACGCCTGGTTCAGCTCAGAGCTACCAGACTAAAACCATATGACAGCCTGGTTCAGCTCAGAGCAACCAGACTAAAACCATATAAAATGCCTGGTTCAGCTCAGAGCTACCAGACTAAAACCATATAAAAGCCTGGTTCAGCTCAGAGCTACCAGACTAAAACCATATAACAGCCTGGTTCAGCTCAGAGCTACCAGACTAAAACCATATAACAGCCTGGTTCAGCTGAGTGGTACTAGACTAAAACCATATAACAGCCTGATTCAGCACAGTATTACCTGACTAAAACCATATAAATACAGAACCACCCCCCCCCCCCAATAATAGGACAAACCCCTGACCTTGCAGTGCTCTCTCACAAGTGAAAATACAAGTTGGCGATCGATGAAAATATGAGAGTGAATAAGAGAGCGCGGCTCGTTCAGAAGAACTCGGGGAGCGCTGTTATTTATCACTGCGCGGATGAACTGCGCTTCACGATGCGAAAATGTCTCTCTCATTTTCTTTTACGAGGATCACCCCTCCCGGAGCCGGGCCGGGTACAGGACGGACCGTGCCCCCCGCCCGGGGACCAGCGGGCTGGCACCGCTGCTTTCGCACCGGGGTCATAAAACACGTCTAACTCGAGGGGCTGCAGCTGAGAGAGAGGGGGCGCGCTGAACCTGTACTCAGGAGAACTCCTCCCCCAGTGAAGGGGGAAAATGCACTCACACTCTGCTTTGCTTGCTTTTCAGATCACTGTCTGGAGTTATCTATCCAGAAGGGTCTATTTTCTGTTGTTTTTTTTTAATTTATTTTTTTTATTTTAGGGGCCATGTGCTGAACATTTTTTAACCTTCATCAGAGGACGGTGTATGTGGTGGGGAAGCTTTGTGTACACGTGTGGAGGCTGCAGAAGTTGATGATTTAGAAGATGATTTGTCTTTAAAATTATGACACTCTCCCTTTTTTTAACGCCTTGTCATAAGTAAAACATTTGTTTTAATAGCCTTGTCATGTGTATAATTATTATAATTATTTCTATTTTTAGTATTATGTTACTGAATTTTTACTTGGCTATTAAAGAAACAAAACGAGAACGAGAGGGTTGAGCAGCCTAAAGGAGCGTTTCCTGTGTAAATGTTGCACAAAGTCTTTAAGCTGTGTGAGTGATTAGAGAGCTTAGAGTAATTATCTGCGGTTGCCGTTTTGTGGCTCTTCCTCGGCATCGGTAGGCATTTTGTGCCGCGTGTTCAAACTTGCCTGTCTTAGCCTTTGTCAGTTAGCTGTGTCCATTAGCCGTGTCCATTAGCTGTGTCCGTTAACCGTATCCGTTAGCCGTGTCCGTTAGCCATGTGCGTTAGCCGTGTCCATTAGCCGCATGCGTTAGTTGTGTCCGTTAGCCGTGTTCGTTAGCCACATGCGTTAGCCGCGTGCGTTAGCCGTGCCCGTTAGCCGCATGCGTTAGCCGTGTCTGTTAGCTGCGTGCGTTAGCCGCATGCGTTAGCCGTGTCTGTTAGACGCGTGCGCTAGCCGTGTCCATTAGGCTGCGTTGGCGGTCCCGCGGGCGGCCGCGGGCCTTCGCTGTGGCCGAGAGGCTGTCGGGGCTGAAGCCTTTTCCTGGGCCCGTCCCCACAAACGTCCCCAACGCAGCCTCCAAAAGCACCCCTAATGCCGCGAGCGTGCGACGGTTTGCCGTGGAGGCGAAGGTCTTCCTGTTACGCATCCATACGACGGTCATGTATCCGGTGAATTTATGTACAGGGTGCTGATGGTTTTGCACGTGTGAGATTATAAATAAACCAGTTCGCAGTGTGAGGCGGACATCTTGTGGCACGAACAAGGTTTTTTTTTTTTTTCTGGGGAAAAAAGACTAGAAAATAAGAGTTTTAAACACAGCAGAGAAACTCCCCGTGTAGGGGAATCCCTTGTGTTGTGTAAAAGCCCTGCCGTCAGTGAGCAAGACCACTCTTTTTCTCCATTATACGTACAGTGCAGCTTAATGCACTGACCAACCCAGCCTAACGCATTAAGCCCACGTAGCCATTTCACATTCGTCCAGCAGTGCGGTTACTTCTGAAAACACGTAGCTGTGTAGTTACTGGATTTGAGTTCGGCTAAGATTTTCTCACCTCCCTCCTTTTAGCGCAAATAATGTTAAAATCTGGTTGTTGTTTTTTTACTCAACCCTGTTATGATTCAATCTAACGACAGCACTGCTGTGTTTTGTTGCTCCCTTTCTAAATAACCTTTTTTGTTGTTTTTTTTTGGAGCGCGCGTACTTGGACTCGTTAGCGACGGGCGGTTGGAAATCTGTCCGCTCCTCAGGGTGGTTTTTGGGGCCTGCTGGGCGGTTTGTTGGGATCAGAGATTGAGGGACAGATGCTGTCTGAGTGCGGGCCCTTGTTCCCCGTCGCCGCGCCGGGACCGTTCTGAGCGCGTGCGGACCTTTCTCCCAGCTCTCTGTGATTCGTTGAGAGCTGGCGCTCCGCGTGTGACACCACCGTCTGCAGGGAGAGGGACGACACACGGCGAGTGTCCTTCAGCTACTTCCTCCTGGGCGTGGCTACTTCCTTTTGGTGGTTGTATGGAAATAAACCCATAGAAACTGTAATAATAACTATGATAAATGAATGATGGAAGCTGTTTAGGCTGGTGAAGGCTGTAAGGGGATTTTTCCCCCTGAGTACACCAGGCTGTAGGAGTTAGGTTCAGCTCCCTGTGGGGCCTGGGCCTGCTGGCTGTTCCTGATTAGTGGGGGGCAGACGTCCTCTCTGAAGTTAAAGGATCACAAGCTAATGCTAGGTGCCACGGTAGCTGACTAGCTAACGCTTGTTATTTACGACCGTACCTAAAAGTAATGGAAACTGGGACCGTGCGCCCAAAAGGGTAAAAGACCACACTGTCTACACGGCCAGGCTGTCTGGTGTCACTATTACGAGTTCCCCATGCACATCTTTCTGCCTTCTCCCAGAATGATCGGTGCTTTTCATTGAAACAATGGCGCGGTTGTCCGAACCTAGTGATATTTGTCCGAGATTACGGCGGATAGCAACAGTCGCCAAGCTGCGATTGGATGATCTGTGGGGAAAGAGAGGCGGAGCTTGGCAAGGTTGGAATAATGGCGTGCATGTAGACATGACCACTGGCTTGGAGGACTGACCAGGATGTTCATTTAAAGGGGGGGGGGGGGGGGGGTGGGGGGGGCTGGTCGGAACGAGGCCTCACGCTGGGGCTCGGGACTAAGGTGTTGGGAGAGATGTGACCCCGGATGTGAATCTGACCTGGAGACATTCAGACATGTAAAACAAAAAAAAAAAAAACCCGTCCATTCTCAGGCAGGACTGAGAGAGAGAGGGAAAGAGGGAGGAGAGAGAAGGGGAGACGAAGGGTAGAGAGGGAGAGGGGGCAGCTGCGTGTGTGATGTGATGATGGCGGACCTGAGGACTTCTCAGCCACAGCCGAACCTCTCCGAGTCCGTGTCTGTGTCCAGCGCGCTTACGTGCGTGTGGTGGACAGGGGGCCTCCGGGTCACGTCCTCGCGAAGCTCGTATTGATTCAGGTTTCGCCTCCCAGGTCTCTTCCTGCCTGCGGTGACCCCCCCCCCCTCACGCTCCCCCCGGTAACAGCTGTGACCTCTCTCAGGACGGTTCGGCTCCGGCCGGGCCCCCCCGGTCTCTCGAGGGCTGGTTCAAACGGGACGGCGCGGGGGTGCAGTGCTTTTAGGGGTTTCAGCCCCGGGGAAAGCTGCTGTTTCCACAGCTGTGCTGAAAGCCAGCGACTGGGCGCGCTCAGACTGAACTGGGGGCGGGGCCGTCGGCCTCACGAAGCACATCTTCCTTCCTGCGGAGTGAAACATTTTCTCCGTTCTCACTCTTAAAACTGTTTTACGACGTGTTATGAGTTATTTAATGAGGAATTTGAATTCCTGTTCATTCTTAATGAGATTTTTAATAAAAGCAAACAGGGGAAAGCGGTTGTATCGCACTTCCTCCTGGGGTTGCAAACGCTATTATACCGGCATTTTGAAAATTTCAATAGTTTTTATGTCATGCATCCGGCGCCTCTTTGCGCTGAATCGAGCCGGCGGAGGGAGGTAAACGATTCGCGCCTGCGAGGACGCGGTGACGTCGCCGTGACGTTGCTCCGGTTGCCGTGGTGTTGTCCGGTTGCCGCGACGTCGCTCTGGTTGCCGTGACGTGTCGTCGGCAGGACAAACAGGCAAGCGCGAGCAACTTGCTGGCGTAGGAACTCAAACCCACAGGAAGCGCAGCCTGCGGTAGTGATGTCAGCGGTGTGGCTGAGAAGCGCCCGCTTTTATTTTGGTAGAAAAAAAAGGTTGCACAAATGCGAACCGGCATCGTAAAAGCAGGAGACTCATTAGCCAGTCTCAGGCAGTCATCGAATCCAAAGGATTTGCAACCTAGTGGTAAATATGATGACTTGATTTAAGATGGTTAATTCGCCAATTACGCTTTTTTTTTTGTTGTTTTTTTTGTTTTGGCTCTGTACTCCAGCACATTTAATTTGTAATAAAACAGTGAATATGAGCTTAAAGTGCAGACTGTCTGCTGTAATTTGAAGGTAATTATCGTGATAGTCCTTGTAGGAATTACTGTCCTTTTTATACATGGTTGTATACACAGTCATATACATATAGGCTACATAGACTTTGTTCCCTAACTCTACAGTTTTTTAATGTACTAAGCAAACTCTCATGTGGCTGTACTGTTGTTGAGGCTTACCAGTGGTGTCACTGCTCTTAATGGTAGTCTTTGACACATCCATGTCCACATCCTGGTGTTCTTGTCCTGTTCGACTTTTGAAAAGGGGTTTTCCTTCACAGTTGAATGTATTCTTTGGCCATCCGCTACAGTGGTCTTCTGTGGTCTTACCAGGTTTGTTTGCCATTGCTGAGCTCACCACCGTGTTCTTGATTCCTAACGATGAACACATGTACCGTTTTGGCTGTGTCTCTGATCCATTTATTCTGGTTTTTCGGCACCATGACGGCAAGCTTTACTTGCATTGACGCTTCTTTGGTCCTCAGTCCACACCTAGAATCGGCTCTAGACATTTTTTTTTAGCCTTCTTGTGCTTGAGCTAATGATGCAAAGACACACAGCAGGCCAAGAAACAGCTGAGCAGCCAAATGGGGGCGGGGGGGGGGGGGGTGATTATGTCTTAAGAGGCGTGCATCCTACATGGGTCCCCCGATATGGATGTAATTACCCTCAAATTAAAGCACACAGTCTGCACTTTAACCTCCTTGTTTTATTTCAAGTCCAGTGGGCTGCAGTCCAGAGCCAACAAAACAGCAGAAATCGGTCACCGTCCCAACGAATTCTGCATTTAACTGTGTACAGGCTAGCTGACACAAGCCGTTGACATTTTTATATTTATTTTTGAAATGTCACTGCTTAAAAGTTCTTTTTATTTGTTATATTTCAGTTTATACTAAACAATAATGTGTTTTGAGAGGAATACATTTGGATTTGGTGCAACAGGCAGGATGTGACACGGGTGATGTTTATATATTTTTTTTTAAACGTTAGGCCAGATGTACGAAGCCTTCTGCGAACTTGTTTCTGGTGCAGATGTGACGCACTCTACCCCAGAAACACGCGTCGTATGTATCAGACAGGCGCACGGGCCTGGAAGCGCAGCACGCGTGTCATCTACACGAGAGCCTTCGCTGCGCGCGCCTCTCCACTCCTTAATGCACATCACGCAAACGACGGGCCGAAATATTACGACTGTGGCTGATTATGCATTCCGTCGAATTCAGCAGGGATCACGCAATTAACGAGGGTCAATTTCCCCGTGAAATGTCTCCGCCTCTAAAGAGCAGGCGTAGATCAAGGCACCGGCAGGACGGAAGCGCGGGCCTTGAAGACGCGCTGAGAGAATCTTCTTTGCAGAAAAGAGCGGCATTATTCCCCGCTCCCCGAGCGAGAGATCATCAAGCGGAGCAGATTAAGCGGCCGTGCGGCGATGAACGCTGGGCGTTTGTCACGGAGAGCGCGGCTGAAGTCACGGAGCAGTCGCGGCAAAGTTGGCACTTTTTGAAGCGTTTTCCCTGTCCTGGTGGCATGCTAACGTGCCAATGCAAGGAGCTTGCACAGAGTCGGCCACTGACGCAGCTGCTTTGATCAAGGAGTGTTTTGGGGGGGGCCTGTGTGCAGCCCCCCCCGCCCCATTAAAATCTGTTATGGAAAAATGTGGGACATATGTGCCCTCTCCTGACCTGGACCTGTATTCATAAAGCATGGTATGGTGCTGTGTTTGTCCTGGGTGAGCCTGGCTGTAGATAGGCCGATAGTAGTGGGGTGTGAGTGTTGGGCAGGGCTGTGTTTGTCCTGGGTGAGCCTGGCTGTAGATAGGCCGATAGCAGTGGTGTGAGTGTTGGGCAGGGCTGTGTTTGTCCTGGGTGAGCCTGGCTGTAGATAGGCCGATAGCAGTGGTGTGAGTGTTGGGCAGGGCTGTGTTTGTCCTGGATGAGCCTGGCTGTAGATAGGCCGATAATAGTGGGGTGTGAGTGTTGGGCAGGGCTGTATTTGTCTCCTGGATGAGCCTGGCTGTAGATAGGCCGATAGTAGTGGTGTGAGTGTTGGGCAGGGCTGTGTTTCTCCTGGATGAGCCTGGCTGTAGATAGGCCGATAGTAGTGGGGTGTGAGTGTTGGGCAGGGCTGTGTTTCTCCTGGGTGAGCCTGGCTGTAGATAGGCCGATAGTAGTGGGGTGTGAGTGTTGGGCAGGGCTGTGTTTGTCCTGGATGAGCCTGGCTGTAGATAGGCCGATAGCAGTGGTGTGAGTGTTGGGCAGGGCTGTGTTTCTCCTGGGTGAGCCTGGCTGTAGATAGGCCGATAGCAGTGGTGTGAGTGTTGGGCAGGGCTGTGTTTGTCCTGGATGAGCCTGGCTGTAGATAGGCCGATAGCAGTGGTGTCAGTGTTGGGCAGGGCTGTGTTTCCCCTGGGTGAGCCTGGCTGTAGATAGGCCGATAGTAGTGGGGTGTGAGTGTTGGGCAGGGCTGTGTTTGTCCTGGGTGAGCCTGGCTGTAGATAGGCCGATAGTAGTGGTGTGAGTGTTGGGCAGGGCTGTGTTTGTCCTGGATGAGCCTGGCTGTAGATAGGCCGATAGTAGTGGTGTGAGTGTTGGGCAGGGCTGTGTTTGTCCTGGATGAGCCTGGCTGTAGATAGGCCGATAGTAGTGGGGTGTGAGTGTTGGGCAGGGCTGTGTTTCTCCTGGATGAGCCTGGCTGTAGATAGGCCGATAGCAGTGGGGTGTGAGTGTTGGGCAGGGCTGTGTTTGTCCTGGATGAGCCTGGCTGTAGATAGACCGTTAGCCGTTAGCGGCGATGTGTGTGTTGGGCAGGGCTGTGATAATTGGTGGGAAGAGCGGCTAGCCACTGCTCGGTCCAGCTCAGGCACCTGTCACTCTCTAAGGATACAGACTTTTCGGGTCTCTGTGTTCTTTCAAGACCATTTTTTTTCATTTCCCCAGTTACCCTTTACCAAACACCCCCCAGACCCCAAAACAAAATAAAAAACAACACGTGCGCCAGGTGTGCTTTCACTCTGTGCTCCTGTCCTAAGCGTGCTTTCGCGGTTCGCTGACGAGCGCGTGTGTAGAATCTCAGGTCTGGGGGGAGGGGTCAGAGTGAGGTCACATGCTCGCGCGTCACGGGTCAGCCGAGCCGGACTCACAGACGCCCCGGTCAGGTCCTCGCGGCACGAAGGAGCGGCGATCGCGAGCGGCGTGAGAGAACGCGCGCGTCCTTGCGTGGGAGCGCACGGTGCGGATTTGTGCACGGTGCGTGTGCGTACATTACGCGTGTGTGTGCGTGCGTTCCTGTTCGCCGGCGCTCTGTAGAAGCGCTGTTGGCTGATCTCGTTGTCGCGCTGTAGCGATGTTCAGGCTGGGGGGGGGGGGGGGGGGGGGGGGGGGGGGTGTTAAATTAACCCTGATTTACGGCCGCTCGTAAACGGCGCTGTTCAGCGCGGCGGCTGTAATGGCCGCTGAGCTCTTCCGAGGCAGCGGAAGGAGGGCACTGTGAGTCCGACACAGACTCCACGCTGTTATTGGGGTGGCGGCTGCCTTTGGCTTCAGAGAGGAGGCTGATATTGATCAGTGTGGCTCACCCCCCCAGTAATGCCCCCCCCCCCCCCCAGGTGTGGCTCACCTCCTGCAGGTATGGGGTGGCAGTAACGGGGTGCTGGGAAAGAGCCAGGCGACCTGACGCTGGAGTTAAAATGACCGGATTTTTCCCAATTTAAAATCAGGCAAAGTGGCATCTCCACCAAACTTGCACTAACTTGGGAGCTCCTTTGATTGGCAGTGGATACCGCGAGAGTCACACTCTTCACCGGACTTCACCGGGTCCTCTACCGGGGCTTCTCCCGCCTAAACGCGATTTTCAAGCCGCGTAACGAAAAGTTAAAAACTTTAAATTTAAACCCGCTCAGAAACGGTCAAATAAAAGGCTGTGTTTTGGATGGGCGCAGGTCAGGACTAGATTGCGGTGCCGAGTCGATCTTGGAAACTTGGTGAGGGAAGACCCAGGCGTCTGGTGATGTCTGTAGCTGACAGACTTCAGACAGCCACGAATGCAAAGGATTTCCCACAAAGTACTACATATGAGGACGTTATTTCAGATTGTGTTAATTTGTGCAATTAACTTGTTCCCCTAAAATGGGGGACTGTTAATAAAAGCGCGTTCATTCTTCCCTGGATCACTGGATATGGACGTAAATGCCCTTAAATTAAAGCTGACAGTCTGTACTATAACCTCATTCATGGATTGTTACTGCTCAAGTAGAATGTATTGGAGTTCAGAGCCAAAACAACAAACATTGTGTCACTGTCTAAACACAGACTACACTGTTGAAAGTTGAAAGTTGTATATACTTGTATAATATCAGGTTGAGTATGTTTGTCTTTGTTAACCCTGTTCCTGGAGATCTACCATCCTGTAGGTTTTCATTTCAACACTAATTTGGCACACCTAACTTTACTGCAGCTCAGTAAGATCTCTAGCTGTTGAATGAGGCGTGCTTTGTTGGGGTTGGAGTGAAAACATACAGGACGGTAACATTAGATCTCCAGGAACAGGGTTGGGCAGCCCTGACCTACAGGATGGGTAGACCTCTAGGAACAGGGTAGGGCAGCCCTGCTCTAGCTGGTGAATGAGGTGTCCATTGTTAGGGTTCGAGTGAAAGCCTACAGGATGGTAGAGATCCAGGAACAGGGATGGGCAGCCCTGCTCTAGCTGTTGAATGAGGTGTGCTTTGTTAGGGTTGGAGTGAAAGCCTACAGGACGGGGTAGATCTCCAGGAACAGGGATGGGCAGCCCTGATTTAGACAACAAAGCGCGTGTCTATAAATGCTTATAAATGCTTTTCTATTTTTGCTTTTCGGGAGTGCTGCCGTTTGGCAGTCGCTCCCATCCAGAGTGACGGCTGAGAAGCCGAGTGGGCGGGGCGGTTCTGTCGTGGAGCGCTGCAGGTTTTTTTTGGTTCTGGCTATTCAGAAAAAACTCGACGGAAATCCATAAACAAATGAGAGGAGGCGTGCATCATAGCAGAGAGCACAGGCCTCAGCGCTCGCAGAGTGAGGGTGTGTGGACAGTGAAGTGTGCACGGCTGCACCGCTGCAGCTGTGTGTGCGAGTGAGTGTGTGTGTGTGTGTGTGTGGGAGTGTGTGTGTGGATGTGTGGGGGTGTGTGTGTGTTTGAGAGTGTGTGTGTGTGTGTGTGTGTGTGCATGTTTTGAGTGAGTGAGTGTGTGTGTGTGTGTGTGTGTGTGTGTGTGTGCATGTTTTGAGTGTGTGTGTGTGTGTGTGTGTGAGTGTGTGCATGTTTTGAGTGAGCGTGTGTGTGTGTGTGTGTGTTCTGCTGCACCTGGACAAATGGGGACCAGCCTGCAGAGTGGGCCCCCTCTCGCGCATCGCCGTGGGGGCGGGTACGCAGCCCGCTGGGTGGGTGGCTGCCCGGAGAGCTGGCGGGTATCAGCGCAGCCCCCCCCGTGCCCAAACGTGCGCTCCTTATCGAGGGACGGCCTCGCCTGTGTGTTTAGCGATAGCTTATCTCCAGGGTCGTAAATCCCAGGACTGTGTTTTCCCTTCTGCTGGATTTCCCAGATGCACCGACTGCGCCGTGTTCGCTCCCCGGCCGCTTTCACAGGAAGCAGGAACAGCGTCAGGGAGGGAAGCCTGTGACCAATCACGTCACAGGGTCCGGGGTGGGAGCGATGCGCTGACCAATGGGAACGCGCTCATCAGATGTCGAACTAGCCGTCTTGTTACGGCGGCGTGACCACTAGCAAACCCTCAGCTTCACAGCTTAGGGGGGCACCCTACAGCGGGCAAACGGACAGACAGACCGAAGGGAAATGTAGTTCCCTTGGAAACAGACACTGCCTGCTGGGCTGTATGCCTCTCCTTCCCCCACATATCCGGCTGTCCGTTAGTGAGTCAATCAGTGCATTTAGCTATCAGTCAGTCAGTTGAGCGATCAGTCAATGAGTTTAGCAGTGTTAGTCTGTCTAGCGATCAGTCAGTTAGTTTAGCGATCAGCCAATCAGTTTAACAGTGTTATTCTGTTTTAACAGTCAGTTTGTTTAGCAGTCAGTCCCTTTTACCCTCAGGCAGGCATTTTAATTTGTCAGTTTTAGTCTGGAGAAGTTTCAGTCAGTTTTTGTTGTCGTGAGAGCCAGTACCCAATGAGACGTGGGCGGGAGGGGGGTGCAATCGTGTTTTTGGGGCTGAGATCTGATCCGTTAATCTCCCTCCTCATCGGACAGTTTCACTCCAAGGGCGTTTAGTCGAACCTGCTGGAAATTAGGAGGGGAAAAAATAAGAGCAAACAAACACCAGTGTTCGGTTTCCTGCAGAAATAAAAGCAGCCGAGACCTAAACACAACAAAGTCAATTTCCCTCTTTATCCACCTGTGTCTGAGGTTGTTAGTTGGGACATTTGTTTAAAAAAATTTTTTTTAAAACTTTTTAAAATTGTAATTTTACATAAGATTAAAAAACTTTTTTTGTCCATTTCTGAAATTTGTCTTGTGGTTTGAGTTTTTTTTTTCTTTCACCAGATGGAAAAGTTTGGCAGTGATGCTCCTCGGTGTGCCTCAGCAAGTCTCTAGACTAGTCTCTAGAACTCGGTCTGGTGATTTATTTATTTTTGCTCCAGGCCACAGCGCCCCCTTGTGTCCTGGAGGCCCCGTGTTGCATTAGCGGCTTCCAGGGGGCTTTCCGCATCGGCCTGAACGTGTCGAGTGACAGGAGGAGCTTTGAATGGCGGTTCTGACCCCAAACGTGAGACCAGGGGTCCTCCTTTATCACATGTGGTGGGCCCAGCTCCCAAACTTGTCCCGTGTTTGTACGGTGGAGCACAATCGTTGGCTCACTGGTGGACATTAAGCGCAGGGCTTGTCAAGCGCACCCCACACTCACACTGTGAGACTCTTCCCATTGTTCTCTGCATGAAATACTGCCTAAGCCTTTCAGTGGGGTTTCCTCACGCACTGAGGTTGTTGGATTTTACTTGAACGAGCAATAAAGTTTTATTTTACGATTCCACAATGGGCCAAAAAATGAAGTTAATGGGCATTGGCTGTTCCTGGGAGTTAAAAAGACAGACTCAGGGGCGCTCATTTCACATATTCGCGTGTTCTACAGCGGGCTATTTACCGAGGCAGTTTGGTTAAATACCTGTGCCGGGTCCAACAGCTGTGACTCTGGATTCAATCCAGCAACCCCCTCCTGCTCCGTCGGTGCTGTGCCTCGGCTTGCAGGCAACCTTTTATCAAGCTGCTGAGTGGACGTCTGTGTCTGTGTTGGGGTGCATCATCCCGCCCCCCCCCCCCCCCCCCGCCCCCCTTTTGGCCCGCTATCCCCCAACCCCCCCCCCCCCCCCAGCCTTCTCCCCACACTGCAGGATTTACAGAAGGAGCAGAGCAAACACGCCTGTCTGGCTATCAAAGGTCAGGACATGGCGAGACTTACCAAGATTTAGACTGATATTGAGCACTCCTTATACTAAACCCACCCCCCCACCCCCCCCCCCAGCCAGAATCCTAGCCCTCCTTCAGACTTTTGGCGACATTCAGAAGGTTTGCTTTAAAATAAAACAAAGCGAAACGATTCCTTTCGCGGTGGGGTATTCTCGGGTGTATCGGGAATGCTTCTAAGCATTATGAGAATACTCGCAGAGTCCTCATTCTCTCTGGCTTCACGCAGATATTTTATTTATTGTTAACCTGAAGGGTTTTTTTTTCCCTGAATGGTTGTTTTTTTTTGGCTAAGGTAGGAGAAATGAGCGCTCCAGTTCTGCTTTGTCTCTGCAAGAGGATGAACTAAAGCGTTGCACACACACACACTGAGGTCAGAGGTCATAGGTCGTAGGTCGGAGGTCCTGCTTTTGGAATATGGGCTTTTTTTCCCACCGTGCAGTTCCCTGCGAATCCTGCAAATATTCACGGGTGAAAACCTGAGGAAAAAAGGCGGGATTTGGTCGCCTGGCGAGTGACCTTTTCCCTGTGAATGTTGAGAGGCCAACTGATTCCTGCTTGCTGTGAAATGGCCTTGCGATGTCACCGTAGGGAGGATCGGCCTTCCACAGTAAATAACCAAAAGAGGATTTTTCAGTTCCTGTTTAAGAATAGCCAGGGGTGGTTTGTTATTCAGAGGATCAGGGGTCTTCTAACTCTCATTGATGTGGATGCGTCTCCACCCTCCGCATTTGTACTGCTGCTGAGGTTGTTCTGCCCCCGTCTACAGAGCTGGGCTGTCGGCAGTGCGTTCAGGAATCCTGCATTTAAACCCGACCGGAGTTGCCGTTCGACTCTTGCGTCTGCACTGCGTCCTGTCTTTTGTTCAGTTAAAAAAATTGAAAAAGAAAATTTAAACAAAAAAAAAGGGGTGACTCGTGTGACATCTGGGCTTGAAGGGCTTTTAAACTTTATGTAGCTGTCACGGAGTCTCTGTTCGCTAATTGCGGCTGTGAGAGCCGCTCTTAAAAAGGAAAGGCAAGCGCTTTCGACCGCAGCGCTGATAGGTGCTGAATAGAGGAGAGCTGAAGCCGCGTCTGGCGCCCTTCCTGATTCCTGGGGTCCTGACTTCCTGGCGAGAAGGTTTTGGATGTTGTCAGTAGCAGCAGCAGTATCATTAGCAGTAGCAGCAGCCCTAGCGATAGCATTAGCATTAGTGCTGCAGTAGCATTAGCAGCAGTAGCGATAGCATTAGCAGTAGCAGCAGCATTAGCAGTAGTGGTAGCATTAGCAGTAGCAGCAGCCATAGCGGTAGCATTAGCAGTAGCAGCTGCAGTAGCATTAGCAGCACTAGCGATAGCATTAGCAGTAGCAGCAGCATTAGCAGTAGTGGTAGCATTAGCAATAGCAGTAACATTAGCATTAGCAGTAGCATTGGCAGCAGTAGCGGTAGCATTAGCAGCTGCAGTAGCATTAGCAGCAGTAGTGGTAGCATTAGCAGTAGCAGCACCGTTAGCAGTAGTGGTAGCAGTAGCAGTAACATTAGCAGTAGCAGTAGCATTGGCAGCAGTAGTGATGGCATTAGCAGCAGCATTGGCAGCAGTAGCGGTAGCATTAGCGTTAGCAGCAACAGCATTAGCAGGCAGCCGGCGGCGCTTTGTTTCCCTGTGTTGTTGGGCTCGGCGGGCGCTGTGTTTCCCCGGCTCACCTGTCACACAGTCTGCTGCGTCGCGCCAGGAAGACGCCGCCTCTACGCGCAGCGGGGAGAGAAGAAAGAGGGGAAGAGAGGGGGGCAAAACCCAGGGTTTGATTTTTATTCTGAAGTCACGTTCACCCTTTGTGAGAACAGGATGCCTCCTTAAAAGCAGGGACGGTTTTTATTTTAGTGGATTTGGACGACCCCTCTGTTTCAGAAAGGGGTCCGGCGTTCAGGAGACGAACAATCGGGTTTGATTGGCGGGTTCTGGAACTCCCAAGTGTTTCCGCGTTTCTCTGACACCTGAGAGTCCGCAGGCCGGTCGCCGGAGCAACCCATTCCTGTTCTGAGCACCCCCCTCCCCTCCTTCAGGACGTGAACGCAAATCCTAATTTGCTCATTTAAATTTGGAACAGTCTTGGCTTTTTCAGGTGCCGCTTCAGCAAATCTAAATTTGTGCTCAAGGACCTGCAGTGCCATGGGTGTGCGGTATAAGTTAATGAACTGAGCATTTTATTTTTTGGTCTTTTTAGCAAGTACCGATTTGAACTTCAGCACCCTGCATGGTTGTTTTACCGCTCTTTGGGCCAAGTTGGGGGCGGCAGTGTAGCATAATGGGTAAAGGAGCTGGTCTTGTAGCCTAAAGTTCACAGGTTCGATTCCTGGGTAGGACATTGCCGTTGTACCCTTGAGCAAGGTACTTAACCTGCCTGGTATATATATCCAGCTGTACAAATGGATGCAGTGTAAATGCTATGTAAAAAAAGAGCATCTGCTAAATGCCTGTAATGTAATATAATGTAATGTAATGGTTGGCATAATGGAGCTTCAGACTTTTTTTTGTACTTCTCTGCGGTGGAGATCAGACTTAGAGTGACTCTGTTCTCCCGTGATGTTGACCTTCATTGATTGAAGTCCCTGAGAGTGATGAATCACAGGCTCAGAAGTACAGAATGAATCGTGTAAGAAAAAGTTCTGTATTTTCAGAATCGACACAGATGTCGTTCGACTGCTGTCCGAGCGGTCCGATTTTCCCCGGTCGCGATGCAAACGATGTCCGAGTCGTTTGGTGTCGTTTAACAATGACGGAATGATTTGGAGTCGTGGTCGGCTTCGGCGCGGGCGCTGGACTGGAAAGGGCGTCCACTGCCTCCTCGGAACCGGCCCCGTTAGTGTTTGTAAGCGACTACGACGTAACGTCAGATTGGGAAACGAACAGGTCCGGCCCGTGCCGGCGTTCGTCCGCGAGTCTCACGGTCCTGTCGCGGTCCGGTTCTTACGAGCGCATCGAGCCGAACCTTCCTGTGCGAGAGTAGCTCCCCCCCCAGAACCCCAGAAGCGAGAGGCAGCGATCAGTTAAGGAGGCGACGGCGTGGGGCCCGCTCAGAAGGGCTGGGTGCCGGCCTCTTAGAGCCGCCGAGCCTTTCCCTGTTTAACGCGCGGGCCCAACAAAATGGCGGCTCTCGAGGGGCACGGTTCCGTTGCGTCCGCCGCTCCGCTGGGCTGTTTTAGGACTGTGGTGACTGGGGATGGGGATGGGGGGGGCAGGGTGAAGGGGAGGGGGGGGGGGGTGAAAAGTGGACTGAGATAATTATGTGTGTGGGCAGGGTGATGTGTTTTTAAATTGCCCGGTTAATTATTATTGTAGGAAACAGCCCTCTGGCGCCCACTTGGTCCGTCCGTCCGTCCGTCCCCCCTCCCCCCTCCATCTGGGGGTGACGTCTCTAGGAGACTCTGGTGGGGGGGGGGGGGGGGGGGGGGGGATAAGGAGGTGAGGTCATTGTCACTGCGGTTGATCAGAACTGCAGAGCGGTCTTGCATGCGCTGGATGCTTCGCCACCGTCTACTTCGCCAGCCGCCCCCCCCCCCCCCCCCAACAGCCTACGGCCTGCTACGACAGCCGTGCCTCTCATCCCCCCCCCCTCCCTCCCTCTCTCCCTCCCTCCCTCCATTCATTCTCTTTCTTTCATTCAGTTTCCAGCAGATTCGCTTTTGGCACGAGGCATGCACTTGTGATGCCGAAGCACATTCTGAAAATAGCGCATTTGTTCTCTCTGGGGGTTTTTTTCTTTTCCAGGCTCAAAATCAGACGAAGGCTGTATCTAAACCAAACTGGCGCAGGGGTTAAACCTCAGCCACGATCCCTACGGCGAATGTGTTATCTGAAACTCGTCTGATTCAAATAGTAGACTTCTGTGAGAAACCCAATTCTCTCTGGTTGGAATCGTTTACTGAGTTAGAATCCTTTTCTCTCGCCGGGGAGTAAGATTTGTGATCTGTAACTCGCAAATTAGAGTGGATGTATAGTAGTTAAACCCCAGCCGCAATTCCTCAGGTGAATACATTATCTCAAATGAATCTGATTTATTTTGTAGACGTTCTGTGTAAAACCATTACACCCCACTTTTACGGAGTGAGAATTCTTTGCTTTGGGAGGAGGGAAAGATTTGCATGGATATTTGTGTGTAAAAATTATACCGCAACAACAATTTGTATGATAATGCAGTGATGTGTAACTCATCTGATTTAGAAACTAGACATTTAGAAGAATTATATTAACCACACCCCTATTTATTTATTTATTGTTTTTTTTTTTAAAGATTGATTTCCCCGCAGCCTGTAGGTACCTACATTATTACATTCTTTTTTTTTCTTTCCTTAGTTTAGCAATGTTTGTTCAAAGTATGTTATTTAACAACTTAGTTATTTTTGTTTTGTTCTACTGTAGCTCCATGTCTTTATAGTTTGAATTAATACCTCATGTTGCACAGGTTTGCTTTGTGCAAATAATTCAAAATGTGTTATTTTGTTAATTGGCTAATTATAAAAATAATAAGAAGAAAAGAATACATGAATTTGTTGTATTCATGAAGTTTAAAAAATGTTTTTCTAAAATACTTCTCATAGCTCATGCATTTTTATTGGCTGTTGCAAGTTGGTAATCTCGTTTTAGAAACAGTTTTTTTATGTTGCATCAGACTTCAAGTGGATAAGCTTGGAATTCTAAATTCTGCAAATGCAACGTGAGACATCAGCTGATGTCAGCACTCTAATCTCTTGCGATGCGCAACAACAGCAACTTTTATTTTGGTAGAAAGAATTCACAAATTCAAACTGGCACCCGAAAGCTGGATGTATTGTGGCGTGTGGATACAGTCGGCAAGAGGGGGTACCGTCCACAAGAGCGTCGTGTTCCCTCCAGTCCGAACCCCCGTACGTAACAGGAAACGACAGGCGACATTACCTGCGTTAGCATCTTGACGAGCTTACTTCAGAAACGAACTTCGACTTCTCGCCTGATTTTACCACGGTATTCGCACCGTCGTGTCGTAGCCTGCCGTTGCGTTTTCGACAGCGCCCTTGTGTTGTCGTGGCGCCTGGTTATTATTGGATTCGGCCCAGCGGTTCAGCTGGAGCGGTGGCCATTTTGTTGCCGATTTGTTATGGTAGCCGCCGTCGGCCATTTTGTTGTCGATTTGTTATGGTAGCCGCCGTCGGCTCCCGGCTCCGATTAACATGCAGCTCTTTGTTCCTCCTCTCTCTCATTTCCTGCTTCCTGCTGCTGTAGGCGCCTCAAACGAAAACGACCGCTGTCCGGACTATGTACCGTCACCAAAAAAGAAAAAAGAAAAACTGTGTGCCCTGTTACAACAAAATAATGGCCTAGCGTTCTTTTCTTTGCCACGCTGCTTGTTTTTATAACGGCGTCGCACATTTTCCGAAGGGCAATTCTATTAGCATAAAAGCTCACCTGGTGTGCCTTATGAAAACTGAACTGATATTCGTGCCGTCTAATGTCAGTTCGCATTTCACGGTCGTGGATCATAGTGTAGTTGACGTTGTTCCTCACCGGGGTTCTGCGGTGAGATAGAAGGTGATGTCAGCGAGTGGCACCTGGAGTGGCTGAGCTGGGTCATGTGACCAGTCTGTAACTCTCGCCAGTCCTGTTCAGCTCGGTTGGGCGAACGGTTCTGCTGGTCTTTCAGAAACCGCGACTCATCGGTGAGATTTACTGACGCTGTAATGAAATGGCCGTGATAGGTAGCCTGACCAACGATGGGTGCCTGTTCGCACCAATGACAGATGGGATTGTTTTCCCCTTCGCTGGCTCCGCCCACGCCCCGGCCCCTGATGCGTTGCGGACTGTGTCTGTTCCCGCCAGCGCTGAACTGTTTGCTGGCTTCACAGAGCCTTACAGGGAGAGGCTGCATTTTTAACAGGACAGGAAAGCAGGTCCTTTCAGGTCAGCCTGCCTGACCTGAAAATCACCTGGAAATGAGCCTGTGCTGCTGTGCATGTCTGTGCTGTGGGTGTCTGTGCTGTGAATGTCTGTGCTGTGGGTGTCTGTGCTGTGCTGTGAATGTGCTGTGTTGTGTGTGTCTGTGCTCTGTGTGTCTGTCCTGTGTGTCTCTGTGTGGCTCTGTGCTGTGCATGACTGTGCTGTGTGTGCCTGTGCTGTGCATGTCTGTGATGTGTGTGTCTGTGCTGTGCGTGTCTGTGATGTGTGTGTCTGTGCTGTGCATGACCGTGCTGTGTGTGCCTGTGCTGTGCATGTCTGTGCTGTGTGTGTGTCTGTGATGTGTGTATCTGTGCTGTGTGTGTCTGTGATGTGTGTGTCTGTCTGTGCTGTAGATGTGCTATGATGTGTGTGTCTGTGCTGTGCGTGTCTGTGCTGTGAGCACAGAACATTAGAGATCCCTATGGAAGTGAATGAGCAACAAAACTTGCCCCATTTTTGAAAATTAGTAAATCATAGTTGCATTTCATATGAAAAGCAGATTATGAAAGATATAAATTTTTTAAGGAAAGTCTACAGTAAATAATTTGTATATCTTATCCCCCATATGAAGTGTATGGAATGCCAAGGCCTAGAAATAGCACTTGCCAGAATGGCAAAAATGCCATGTAACAAACATCCCATTGGCCGAAATCGATCAGCTGACCTGGTCAAGCAAACATCTCCTTGGCCCAAATTGATCAGCTGCGCTGCTCAGGGTTGGCATTCTGAGCCCCTGAGGCAGTGGGATATAGATATAGACAACAGATTGACGATGGGGCTCCATGGGATTTCTGTTATAAAAAGGTATTAAAATGTAATATTTTCCCAATGTTTCTGGACCAAAACAATCACTGTTTCACACACTGCTACATGTAATGAAAAGGATTAATGAAGGTTAATTGAGGTTACTTTGGTAGTGAAATCAGCCTGTTTTTCTGTATTGCTTTGAACGGGCAAAAAGCTCTTTTGCACACGGCACGCCCAGCAGAGTTTGTTTGCTACTTCTGAGGCTTCCTCACCCGGCCCCTCCCAGCCCGACCAGCACCCTAAGGTTCACAGCGGTGTGGTGACCTTCTTCTTCTCCTTCTTCTTCATCGTCATCGTCACCCTGTCCCCCGAGGCCCGTCGGTGTCGATTACACTCCAGCTCGGGTCTGGAGCGGCGCGGTGCGGTGCTGCCGCTGCATGTTCAAACGACAGGAAGTCCACCGGTCACGTCCAAGGCACGGCAGCACAGGAAAGTGATGAGAAATCCTCTCACATTCTCTATGCGGGAAAACCCCGCTCTTTTTGGATGTTCCTAGGTCCTTTTGGTTTGGCGGGTTTTCTTCCTCAATACTTTTTGCAGGGCTAAAAATAAATACAAATGGATAACACAAATATAGCGTAGTCACGAAAGTGCACATTAGGAGTTTTCTGGATGTAAAAGTTTTTTTTTCCCCTTTTATTTATTATTCAGTGTGTTTATATTTTTAGCCCTGACAGCGAGTTTGGGAGCATTTGAGTGTCGTCTTGGCGGTCAGGACGTGTTTGAAAGCGAGTGGTATGGGAGACGGGGTCCTGGCAGGGACGTGGTTTTGGGGCTCGTCCCCTCTTGTCACCCCCGGTCCCTCGAGCGAGGTTTCCTGAGGACCTCGGCTGATGCACGGAAAAAAAGGGCTCTAAATTTAGCCCTGCTGCGGTGGCAGCGTCTGTTTGTGCCAACGCGAGGTGCATTTACACATCAAGGGCCTTCGTCCAGTAATGATTCCACTGCTCTGTGAGAGAGAGAGAGAGAGTGTGTGTGTGTGTGTGTGTGGGTGTGTGGGTGGGTGGGCATGTGACTGTGCTGTATTTGCGTGTGCATGTGCGTCAACTCAAGTGTGTGCATACGTTTGTCTGCACGTTTTTGTGTGCGTGTCTGCGCGTGTGTGTGTTTGTGTGTGTGTTTGTCTGTGGGAGTGTGTGTGTGTGTGTTCGCGTGTGTTTGTGTGTGAGAGAACAATGAGGTCGTCAACAGCTGAAATGGAAACAGGCTTTTTTTTGGCTGCTGTACAGGGGCACAGATAATTAGGTGGTTTCTGGTTTGCTGCCTCTCTCCTCCTGTGTGTTTTTGGGGAAACCTGCTCTGTTCTTCAGAGACCATGCATCCCCCCACATTTCATATGTGAAACGATTGGCCTCACACGTACACGTATACACCAATTATGGCAGTTATATGTTATTACGGCAATAATATACAGTATGGTATATAATAATCATCAAGAGTAATTACTTTGCCGATAAGCTTGATGTTGTCAGGCAGATGGCTGTTATTTACTTTGGGGTTTTGCTGTGCAAACAAATGTCCCCCCCTTCACCCTCTGAGGGATGGACTCGCCCGTGCAGAGTGGACACGCCACACCTTCGTAAGACTGTACCTCGTGTGAGCGAGGAGCACCCGTCCCACGTCCCGCCCACGCCTGTCCTTCCTGCTGATTGGCCGGTCAGAACCTGTCAGGTGACCGGCAGTGGCCTCCCTTCTGGGGAAATCAATGTGAAAGACACACATAACCACACATGAAATATTGCATTACATTACATTTATTTGTCAGACGCTTTTATCCAAAAATGACCTACAATAAGTGCATACCGAAGGTCATTGGAACAACTACAAAACAGGTCAGATAAAGTAACAATACTCATTTTGTAACAGTTATTCATAGCCATGAACACATTAAGTCCAGTTCACACAGTAAGCATTACTCTGACCTAACCTATGCTCAGTCAAACTAGGAGGCACGACAAGCTACACCATCAATATAATGATACAAAATACAATATAGGTGCTGGATGGAGGTACATGTAACATGAAAGTGCGCCAAAGAGGCTGAACTGGCCTACTACTTCAGTTGTGAGACCTGAAAATAAAACATCTCTATTTCATTTAGACATTATTGAGATATAGGAGTAGAAAAAAAATACTTAAATGTATTTTAATATATATATATTTTGATTAGACTTTGCAACACAGCAAAGTGAGAAATGATAAATGGGGGATGAAAAGTTTGCTTGGGAGATTTGAAAAGTTTCTGAATGCTGTTCCGTTCTCCAGTTGAGAATGCCTCTTGGCATTGTCCATTTCGGAATGTCTTGTGCCTTGTGCAGACTCTCTGTTGACCTCCAAAATGAAGGTGAAAAATGAT
>CM045894.1:9215000-9232500 GCA_025169545.1 Anguilla japonica
TTGGCGCTCAGTGGGTAGTGTGTGCGTGTGTGTGTGTGTGTGTGTGGATGAGGGGGAGAATAAAGTTTGCACGCGTGTCTGTTCGGATGGAGCTGCCTCCATCTCTGTGTTCCCTGCAGACTCCGCAGGACGCAGAGTTTTCGGGTGGACCCTCGGATCGCTCCGTGTCGCGTGCGTTTCGCGAATTCTGCGGACTCGCCCCGTCCTCCTCCCGTCTCCACACGAGCTTAAAGAAATCCGCTTCCCCGGGTGACTCCTCCCGCGTTCTGGGCTCTCCGGAGGGACGGTCTCGTCGACGGCTCGTTGCCGTGACGCCGCGGCTGTAGCGTCGGGATGGCTCGGCCGTAAACGAGCGGCCGCGGCAGGAAGCGCGTATCCCGGCAACGATACGACGGCAGAACGGCGGGGGGTGTTTTCGACAGGCTGCGAAGGTTTCGACAAGCGGACAAACTAAAACACGCTGCCCTGTTTACACTTTCAAATTTTTTTGGCAGTCAGATTATGTCTGAATTGCGAAATCCATTTTGACGGGCCTACGTGGCCTAATGCCCCCCAACGCGATGCGCAATACAAAAAAAAACAGAACTAAGGAAGTTACCGTACACTGGATTAGCTTATTAAAAGGCCATTATTAATGTCGCTGTTCTAAAACAAAAAAAATATTGGATTTCTGAGCGTTTCTGGCTCTTGGCAACAAGTGAAGTTCGGAGTTCCGTTCTGAGGCTACGCTGTTATTATTGTGATTATTGTTGTTTTTTTTGCGTTGATGGGATTAATGTTCCTGTAAAAAGCGAGTTTGATTAAAGCGTTAAGTGGAGAGATGTCCCAAAAGGTGGAGGAGCTGCGCTGAGCTTCACGGGCAGCATGTGCTTCACACTCATTTTCATCTGATTTGCATGCTGGAGAGAATGAGCTAATTGCCATTTAGGCTCCACAGAGGAGGTTCTGCTGTGGGGGGGGGGCACCGCAGGGGCTCTGGGGTTTGGGCTGGATCCGCGCTCTCGAGGTTTTAACTGAACCCGGAGAGCGGCGGTTTCTTAGTCTGGTCCTGGAGCGCCACAGTGTTGTTGGGGGGGGAGGGGGGGGGAGGGGGGGGGGGAGGTTGGGGGGGGGGGGGACCAGGTGTCCAGAGGTTGCAGGACGGAGAGGTCTGGTCATGGTGTCTGGTGTAGGGGCTGAGTCTTGTGAAGCAGAGCAGGAGTTTAGCTGTCTGATGGGTTTGGATTTGATGCGAGTCCATAGCAGTCACCGGTGGATGGAGAGGAGGAGAGGGGGGGGACTTACCTGAGCCTGGGGAGGCGGTGGATTTGGCAAAGAGCCTCCAGGGTGTCACTGAGGAAAGACCTGCTGCAGTCTGGGTGGGGGGGTGACCAGCACCCAGGCTAGGGGCTGTGTTGAGTATATGGTGAGGAGGAAGCTGGGTCTCTGGGTGCTGCTAGTTTATATTATAACAAATATAATGTAGTTGTTTTTATTTTTGGTGATGTGCTTAACATCTTAAGTAACATTGCTTGTTTCTTTTTTACACTATGTAAATATGTTTATTTTTTTATTGTTATTGTTGTTGCTATTATTATTATTATTATTATTTATTTATTTTTAAAATATATTATTATTATTATTATAGTGTTGTGGGTCATACTTGTTACATGTTTTTCATGTGGTTTCTGTGTCTTTCATGTATTGCATTGGCAATAAGACTATAGTTACCCTGCCAGTAGAGAACTGGATTGGATTGCATGCTCCAGAAACTCAAAGTGGGTTTGAACAGCCGTTCCCGGAGTGTGATGGGGCCTTCCCCTCCGTTCACACACTCAGCCTGTCTCCCTGCCCTGCTTTGGGAGTTTGGGAGTCTTATTAATTAAGACGGCAAACTCTGTTTGAGCTCAAATATTTCCCCACCTCTTGACTTATTAAAATTTTTTTCTCCACTGATATCGCTACAGGACTGACGTGAAGCGAGCGTGGTAGAACATTTAGTACACTTTTGAATTTGTGGTTGGGGGGTGGGCGGTGGGGGTGGGGGGAAGGGGGGGGGGGGGGGGGGGGGGTGGCAGGGGGGAACAAGGGGGGGGGGGGGGGGGGGGGGGGGGGGGGGGGGTTTTTAACGAACAAGATGTTGATTAAATTGGCGGAAGCTCTGCCAGCGCTGCGAGACGGCCATGTCGACTCCCCCTGCAGCGCTGTTCGTCTCATATTAGCCCAGAGAATGACACGTAAATAAATAAACAAACAGATAAGGTCGGTGGCGGTATTGATCTCAGACTTCTGAGAAGCGAAATTCATGCGCAGGTCTCAATCCTGACGGCAGAGTTCTGGGAAGCGTCAGGGCCACAGCTGCGGCTAACGCCTCTCTCCAGAGCGTTCTGATTGAGTTAAGCAGTTAGGCTTGCGCCTCTCTCTCTCTCTCTCTCTCTCTCTCTCTCTCTCTCTCTCCCCTCCCTCTCTCTGTCTCTCTCTCTCTCTCTCCTTGTCTGTCTTTCTCTGTTTCGCTCTCTCTGTCTCTTTCTCTCTCTCTTTTTTGTAAATAATGGGGATTTTGTGGGTATCTTTTTCTTTTTATTATTAGTAAAGGGAACTTAAAAGTTTCTCCCTCTCCCCCCTCTCTCTCTCTCCCTCTCTTTCTCTCCAGCTCATTTTGTTTCCTAGTATTTAATGAGTAGATTTATTTTTTTGGGGGTGGGGGGTTCAGAGGTTTTATTATGCCCTGTAGCGAAGCCGCTGAAACGGGCTCCTCTCATTGGCTGAAGACTGATGTGGAGGGCAGATGGGAAATGGAGATGGACTGACTGCGCAGACCGAGATATTTTCTCCCATTATCCTCTGCTCTTCTGGGGCGCAGCTCAGTACGGAGATGCGATGGCGCCCCCCCCCCCCTTCTCCCTCTCCCCCCTTGACAAAGGCTTTGTGCGGGAAAAACACCTCATCCACTGCTTTAAAAGTAAAATGTTTTCTTTTTGTTTAGCCTTTAAAATCTTGCGCTGGCCTCTGAAGTCCGTGAAATTGCTTCGGCAGTTTCCTTCGTACAGTCTCAGTTTAGTCATTTAGCCGACAGTCGCATCCAGACTGCGGCCCGGGGACATCACAGCACATCGCATCGCCACAGGTAAAACCTGTCTTCAGAAATAGCTGCCTGTATCCTCTAACAGTTGGACTGCTAACTGCAGTCCTGGCCTGTAACAGTTGGACTGCTAACTGCAGTCCTGGCCTGTAACAATTGGACTGCTAACTGCAGTCCTGGCCTGTAACAGTTGGACTGCTAACTGCAGTCCTGGCCTGTAACAATTGGACTGCTAACGCAATGCTAACTGCAGTCCTGGCCTGTAACAGTTGGACTGCTAACGCTAATGCTAACTGCAGTCCTGGCCTGTAACAGTTGGACTGCTAACGCTAATTGCTAACTGCAGTCCTGGCCTGTAACAGTTGGACTGCTAACGCTAATTGCTAACTGCAGTCCTGGCCTGTAACAGTTGGACTGCTAACGCTAATTGCTAACTGCAGTCCTGGCCTGTAACAGTTGGACTGCTAACGCTAATTGCTAACTGCAGTCCTGGCCTGTAACAGTTGGACTGCTAACGCTAATTGCTAACTGCAGTCCTGGCCTGTAACAGTTGGACTGCTGATGCTATCTGCTCTCTGTTTCATCCAGTCTTTGCCCTGACGGGAGACTGCTTTGAGCTGCTTTTCATGGCGTTGGGGACGGACGGACCCACCTTTGCTTGAGAAAGGTGGGGGTCTGTCGAGCTGCGGACGCCACAGACCAGCTCTCCTCAGTGTCTGGTGTGGGTTGGCGGGTCTCCGACGTGCGAGTCTGGTGGGGGTCATTACCTGGGAGCTGAAAGGTGGCCAGAGTTTTTAGACGGGGGGAGGGTGGGAGCGGGGGCGGGGTTGTCCAATGAAAGACTGGTGCCAATCACAGCTCTGGTTTCTTGCGGATGCCCGGCTTGTGGTTGGGGAGGGGCCGATGCGGTTAAGGTAGTTGTAATTGGAGGAATCCTAAGCCCAGGCCAGCTAACCCCTGGTGCGGTGAACATGACTGTGCAGCTGCTGTGGACTTAAGGTCCTAGCTGGTTACCCTTCACCCGGAGCTGGAACCCGTGTTCGAGGTGAGCGTCTTCACCCGAACGAGGCTCGTTCGCTGAATGAGGAGCTCTCGCAGATCTGAAAACAAAACCGTTGGGCACAGACAGTCCGTCACTGCCCTTCATAAAACCGTCCTCCCGATTCTACGACGTTCATTTTCTCGCCCCTGGCCGAGAGTTTCGGGGATTATGAGGTCTCCCTGCGGTGGCGTTTTGCCTGCTTGAGAAGCTCTGCCGTGCAGATGTTCTGCTGCCGGTGCCCGTGGAACGAGGAAGCGTTTAAGTCGCCGGCCGTTTGAAAAACAGGGCATAGCCTCCTCTGGAGGAGTGACCGCGAAAACCACTGAAGAAGAAAAAATGAAAACAAAAACAACAACACTGTCTTTCTGCTATTTTTCGCCATTTCATTATTCTATCCCTATTTTTGTGTTTGTTTTTGCTCTTATGAGGATGCTGTCTGGGCAGATAATGCCAGACTTGAATAGAGGGAGCGGAGACAGGAGAACAAGAGAGAGAGAGAGAGGGAGAGAGAGGGAGAGAGAACGAACGAGGGAGAGAAGAGAGAGAAACGTAGAGAGCGGAGGAACGGCAGTGGACTGGACTTGCCACCAGCTGGTTTTCTCATTTCAGAGATGAGAGAGCATAAGATCTATCGCACAAAAGGCACTTTTTCTACTCTCTCTCCCCCTCTCTCTCTCTCTCTCTCTCTCTCTCTCTCTCTCTCTCTCTCTCTCTCTGTCAAAGTGAAGTAGCTTCATTCTCTCTCACCTTGCTCAGGCGATAGCCTCGTTGCTTCGCGCGCGGTTTTTTATTGAATTTCCAGGGACGGAACAATTACCGGCCCTCCAGTGGAGTGCTCTTGTGCATGTTCAGGCTGATCATTAACGGCGAGGAGCAGCGCTGCTCCCAACGTCGGGGGAGCACTTAGCACGCCGGCTTAATTCGGTGCGTCATCTGACAGAGATTCCATTCTCCGCCTTTCACAACAAAGTCGTAACCAGTCACGGCAAAAATAAATAAAAAAAAATAAATAAAACTAAAAGAATTCCTACACGCACAACAAGGAGGAAGACGTCGACTGTCACTGTGTGCTAATCGTAGCTTATCGCGTGTAAATAAACTGTATTTTTTTACCTGTAGCGCATAAGCAGATGTAAAATAACTTGGCAGGCCTCGCAAGTTACGTATGATATGGAATGATTGGGCTACATTTCAGTATTTTATTGGCCTTGGTTAATTTAAATATGAAATGTTAAATTTCATATTCATTAAAAATATTTAATTCACAAAAAAAAAAAAAAAGTGATGTGATCATTGTCCGCTTTTTGTGTGTTTCTCTTAAATTGCGTATTTAATGCATTTGGTTTAATGTGAGTCTGCTGGGTGGGATCAGTGGATGTCTGGTGCGTTGTGTAACCTGCGGTGGGGTGAAGAGGCCGTGGAGTTTAGGAGGGGACCTTCGACAGGGCTGTCGGCTGCACCGTGCGGTTTCTGATCGGATTACACTGAAGTGCCAAGATAAGGTTATTAAAAGATCCCGCTGTCGATTTCTCCATATCCGTCTGAAACCGGCTGAACTACATTTCCCAGCATTTGCCCTTAATTCTCGTAAAAAAAAATTAAAAAAAAAAGAGTGTTTCTGGCTGGCCAAGCGATCACCAGAATGAACTTGTCAAATGGTTCTTGTGAAGAAAAAAAAAAGCTTGAGTTTAAGTCTGAATTGAGGACAGAGGTAAAGGAATTCAGCGCACCGTCTTTGAGCTGATCCCCAATAAGTTGTTTCTGATGTGATTTTCTAAGATACCGGCAAACTGTTGTGAGCACAGTCTAATCTCCACCGGTGAGATTATACGGATCCTGCTGGAGCACGTCAGCTTCCTGTTTCTTTCCATTTGATATTTCCCTGCTCCCGGCTCTACCGGCTATGTGTCCTTGATGACACTGCGCTCTCTCCATGTCCCTTAGTGATGACACTGCGCTCTCTTCATGTCCCTTAGTGATGAAACTGCGCTCTCTCCATGTCCCTTAGTGATGACACTGCGCTCTCTCCATGTCCCTTAGTGATGACACTGCGCTCTCTCCATGTCCCTTAGTGATGACACTGCGCTCTCTCCATGTCCCTTAGTGATGACACTGCGCTCTCTCCATGTCCCTTAGTGATGACACTGCGCTCTCTTCATGTCCCTTAGTGATGAAACTGCGCTCTCTCCATGTCCCTTAGTGATGACACTGCGCTCTCTCCATGTCCCTTATTGATGACACTGCATTTTCTCCATGTCCCGTAGTGATGACATTACACGCTTTCTGTCTTGTGGTGATGACACTGCGCACTTTCCATGTCCCATGGCGATGACGCTGCTCCCTCTGTTCCCATTATACGGTCACAGATGAAACATAACCAAATTAATAATACTACAGGGTGACTATAATAAGTACCCGTCTGCATAAATTCATCGTTTGATAAAGCTGCGCAGGCTGTTCCAGGATCAGTCAGAAACCTGCGCTGAAGTGCTGTAACACGGCGTGTCCCTGAGGCCGACTGATCCTGAGACACCTTCAGAAGCCCTTCCCTGTGGAGTCCTCCAGGCGTGCGGCTCTCGCTGTCTGACCGGCGTCTCTGGCTCTCAGGATGCACAGGCGCAGCGTCTGGAAGCCGGCTGCTCCCTGGGCCTCTCTAGCGCGGTGTCGGTCACGCGGGATGGACGGGTTAGCGGGAAGCAGAGACGGGCCGAGCGCACCGCCAGCCCGGGGGGGGTAAAAACCGCCACGGCCCGGCTCGGTATCGACACCGCCGCGAGCAGCCCGATTACGCAGAGATTCAACTTCTTATCCGACGCCCGACCCTCCCGGTCTTTTCTACCTACCCCCCATTTTTAAGGTTGTTTGATTATTTATTTTCGCGCTGACGTTCCGTAGACCGCCGAGCCTCATAGAGCCGGTCGGACTGAAGCTGACACGTTCTCGCCCCCCCCCTCCCCTCCGCGGCAGTCGATGATCCCCCCCCCCCCCGGCAGTCGATGATCCCCCCCCCCCCCCCCCCGCGGCTGATGAAGTAGAGGTGTGGGACACGCGGGGCCGCGGCGGTGTGCAAAGCGGGCTAATCCGCCGTCGATGGGGATTTGCGTAGCCGCGGACGAGCGGACGCGCCCCTGACACGCACCCGCCATCGATTACGAGGACAGGGGCAGGTGGGAGGGGGAGGGGGAGGGGCCTAACTCAGCGGCTGTTAATCAGCTCATCGATCTCTCGGGCGCGTTCGCGTCCCACGCCGGGGCTCCGGGACGAGGTCGCACCTGCGCCGCCCAAACCCCACCAGCGCACCCGCTCCCCCCAGCACTGATGAGACACGCCAGGGCAGATAAGCCCAGAGCGCGTTCCAGTTTGGGTACTGTTACAGACTTCTGCTGTGTGTGTGTGCGTGTGTGTGTGTGTGCTCGTGTGTGTGCGTGTTTGTATATATATGTGTGTGTGTCTGCATGTTTGTGCGTGTGTACGTGTGTGTGCATGTGTGCGTGCACATTTGTGTGTACGTGTGTGTGTGCGTGCGTGTGTTTGTGCGTGTGTATGTGTGTGTTTGTGCCATACGTATACACACACACACACATGCGCATGTGAATGCGCAGATGATCTGCAGTGGAGAGTTTCCCTTTACTTCGCGGAGCGGTCCGTCTGTCAGTGTCATTTTTAGAAAGCTCTCGACAAAAGAGCTGTCACAGCTGTGCTCAAGAGCGCTCCACTGAAAGCTCACGCGGTCTGCAGCATTGCATCATGGGAGCGTGCAGTGCATTCATATCGCCACAGCAACGGGAACGCGGACGCGGGTCAGAGCGGCCGGGTGGACGGCGGATGAGTTGCACGCGCCGAGCGCGGTGGAGATCTGCGAGCGCCGCGCAACCTTTCGTCAGGCCGCCAAAGCGCCGTTAGCACGACGTTAGCACGATGTTAGCACAATGTTAGCACAACGTTTCTGTGACTGATGCTGATGTGTTCGGCTCATAGCGGTGGTCTGTCTGAGTGCGCGGTGTTAGGGTTCGGTCAGGGTACGGTCTGCAGAGCATGCTTGGGGGAGGTGCACGTTATATAGGAACGGAGTGTAGCACAGCGGGTAAGGAACTGGGCTTGTAACCGAAAGGTCGCAGGTTCGATTCCCGAGTAGGACACTGCCGTTGTACCCTTGAGCAAGGTACTTAACTGAAATTGCTTCAGTGTATATATCCAGCTGTATAAATGGATACAATGTAAAATGCTATGTAAAAAAAAAAAAGGTTGTGTAAGTCGCTCTGGATAAGAGCATCTGCTAAATGCCTGTAATGTAATAAAGAGCTGAGCGTGGTCTGCAGACTGATTTCACCACGTTATCAGATCGTTTTTAATAAATTATTTGAAACTGATTTAATAAAGGGGTCACGCTGGGACCCGTGTTCTCTGGCCGTGTGGGGGGTGCTGTGTGTTGAAGTCGTAGGCCCCCCAAATTAGAGGAGCTCTATCCAAGTTAACGGTGGTCCGACAGTCCACAGGGTTGCCGGAAAGTTCTCAGCTGGCTTTGAATTCTCAGTCTGGTGAGAGCTGTGCTTTTAGGGGTTTGTGCCGTGAGTTGGTATGACGATGACTCATGGAAAGGGGGTGCACTGTTTAGTGGGGGGGGGGAGGACATTTTACTATTTTCTCTGTGCCGTGACAAGCTTATTTGTCCTCGAATGCTCAAGTGCTCCTTTCTTCGGGTGCCTGAAAGGTCCGTTTTACAGAAGCAGACCCACTTTAAAAGTGTCGCAGAGCATTTTCTCCAGCTTTATACTTTGCGCAGAACGACGGGACAGGAAATCGGCGAACGAGCACCTGACAGGCACGTAACCGAGGGCGACGATCGCGACCGCAAACGCGTGACGGAAAGCGAGTCTCTTGCGCTGTGCGTTAGCTGGAAAGCTGCGCTCGCGTAGGCGAATCGCTTCGGCCGACAGAGAGTTTATGAATACGGGCTGCGAGAGTTCGGCTATCGGTGATTTGTAGGCTGGGTCGGATACCCTGACGTGATATTTTCTGTGGACGTTTTTTTACGACTGCGAGCCCGCCTGTAGCGTAGCCTTGAATAAACCGCGCTGTATTAATGCCAGGGCCCGTTAGGCTCATGGAAAGCCCCCAAACTTTTCGTTAACGTGCTTTTAAATTAATACTTTTCACAGCATCAAGTGCAAAAACAATATTTCATTTTATGCCAAGAAAGTAATAAAAAAAAACTCATGAATAAACAGTTGATTATATATTTTATCTTGTGTTGTTCTTATAGCAGTCGTATTTGATGACTCTCCAGTTTTAAATTTAAATTTAAGTGTGGTTGAGTGAACAGATTGAACCTGTCCTAGTTAGCTAGTTTGAAATGAATACAAATTGTATTGCCACTGTTTCCTTTTCCATGCTAATGTATGTATATATATGTGCATTTGCCCAAGTACCATAGAAGTAAAGCTAATGTTAATTTTGACTCCAAATGATTATATATCGTGAAACAAAACTTAAAAATTGTAACAGGATTCACTCACTAGAGAACATGCTAATAACTAATGCTGCTGCTTGGATGCTAACAAATGAAACTATTTATTAAAATCGGTGAGCTGGGTAAAGATATCAGTGGTGTTACTGCTTCTAGTGGCAAACTGAAGAACATATGCACACACATGCAACAAGATGTTTATTTATGTATTTTTACATTTTAATAAATTGGTTGTCTAAGCGATTAACCCCTGTGTTCTGTTATTAGCACCTGGGAAACTGATAGCCTGGGTCAAGTATATCCAGGAAATTATTATTTTTTTTTACAAAAAATTAAATCTATGCAAAAATACTCATATATCATCTTCTCTAAACAGTGTGAACAGTATATATGGTTAATGGTTGGCATTTCTCTCTTGCTGTTTAACAATAAAAGTGTCATTCATTTTGTGATGAAGATGTGATTTATTTATAATATCCACCATAATGAAGACATGGAGGACATATAAATTATGTTTCCATTTTAATTATTTGTGAAAAATTAAAATGAAACAAGGTTTTCTTGCAGTAGATTATTGATATTTATTGTTTTGACCTGACGTTCGCAATTATTTTTCATCCTTATTTTATTACAGTCAAAGACACCAAATAGGAAAAAAAGGCATAAAGTAAATATAGATGATGAACAACAAATAGAAACACAAAACAAGAACCATGATTTACACTTGTTTAGTCTCTGGTTATGAAATACACCTCTCAAAAGTGTCATTCCTCTTTTTCTAAAAGTTTATGTTATGCCTGTGCATGTTAGTTTGCTCTTGACCGTATTTTAAATTCATTCTTAATTTTTCTTAGTAATGCATTTAGTTAGGATGACGCCTGTTCTCGTGGTGCGGCTGCTTGAATTGGTATGATTGGATAAGGGTGTATTTGGGAACCCGCACATGCATTTTGATTGGGCGCAGACCTTTGTGTGAAGGGGTTAAGGAAGGTGAAGATGGTGGTGATTCTTGAAAGAGAGAGTGATACTGCCGCTGTTGACTGTGTCTCTCTCTCATGCCCCTTTTTGTCCTATTCTGTCTGTCCTTTTCCTGTGTCCCCATCTTCCTTTGCTTTTTGAGTGACCGCACTTTACAAACCCGTTTTTAACCAAACTGAACGACAGCAACAGAAGCCATAGGGTCCCTCAGCTCCAGTGCCGTAGCCGAGTTAGCGGTGTGTTCTCCTGGTCCTTTCGATCCTGTTGTTTCTGTTTCTGAAGCGCAAAGCGCTTCCCCACATGCACTTCTCCATTCAGACAGGACTTCAGACCGTGTCCAGCCTGCAGCCCCCCCCCCCCCCCACCCCATTGCTGTGAGTCTCACTGTAAGAGACCAGCAGGCACCACGTTCAGTGCAGTTTCACCCGTTAGACATATCATCTGGAGGACAGAGCGCCGCGGCGCTATTGGTCGATCGAGCACAGACTTATATCCTTGCCGCACTGTCCGCTTTCCCCAAAACCTCCTCAGGGGGCGACGGTCGGCCCAAAAACTGGAGACGGGAGCAGAAGAATCCGCGTACGCCGTCTGCCAGTACTGCGCAAATACTGTGCGCACGTCTTGTTCCCGAGAGTGTGAAAGTATTTGAGACCGGCGCGTTAGAAACTGTTCTCCTCACGCTCTGCGTCAGTCACCGGTACGCCTCGCCTCCCAAAACGTAGTTCACACGCACCTGCTCACACGGGCACAGTTACCCACGGTATAGGTATAGTCTCGCTTAATAAAACTTGTTGGACCGACAACAAACCAAAAAAAAAGCGGCGGTTGGACGCGACCCCGTTTCCCGCCGGTTCACCGCGCGTTCGGTTAGGGCGACGGCGTTTGGGACGGGCGTGAGACGAGCGGGGTCGCGCCCCTCTCCCCGTCCCGCCGTCCGCCCTTGGGAGATCGGGGTCGGCCGCCGTTCGCCTTCAGCGCCTCCGCTTGTTACCTGAGCGAAAAAAAACACAACAAAACGTCTGATTACCCTCCGCTGAGCCGGGGAGGAGCTTCACGCCCCCCGGGAGGAGGAGGAAGTCGCCGGCCGAATCGGAACGCTGACGAAGCTCTCCCCGCCGTCCCCGGCTCCGGCGATTTGGGAAATGACGCTCGCGCCCGTTTCGATGTCCTCGTCCGGGGTCCCTAAATGGCAGCGTGGGGCGGTGGGGGGGGTTGGGGGTGGGTGGGGGGGGGGGACCGAAGGTCTCAGAAATGGCGAGGTCTCATTGTGTACGCGGGAGAAGAATGTAAAAAGATAAAAAAAACCCGGTCGCTTTAAAAATGTACACCGCTCCCAGCATAATAGAGTGAGTAATTTGTTAAGTGCCCGTAACTCCCTTGCTAAAGTTCCTCAGAATTAGCCTGAAGCGAGCACTTAATTAGCATATTCATTTTTCAGAACGGCTTTGAGGAGCACTTCTCCGTTTCTCCAATTTTTTTATGTCATTTTTCTTCTCCCTGATGTATAAATATATTTTTTTAAAAATCCATTTTTAGACCGGCAGAAGGCTGATTGGGAGATGGGCGAGGCGGTGTGTGTGTGTGTGTGTTGTGTGCGTCAGAAATCACAGGTGTCCGGCAGTATGAGGCGTAAACGTCAACGATTGGCTGTGGCCAATCACGCGCTGTCCTGCTGGGGGCCGCCGGGCCGCGATTGGTCGAACTGCGTAACTCTTGTCGTAACCGTTTGATTGTGGGTTGAGGTGTCAGCAGGTCTGGGCTTTAAAAAGAAGGAACCAACCGGACGTCGTGGCTTCAGTTGTTCGGGGGTACGGTGCATAGGCCTCAGCCCCTCTCTAAGCAGTTAAGATGAATGTATCCCGCTGTCTTTGTTTGAGCAGTTTGGGGTTTTTGAGCGCTGAGTTTGTGATCTCTTTCTAAAGCGGAGGATCCAGTTGGCTGGATCACAGGATTTGTTTTGTGTAAAGCAAACGCACTGTCCTGTGCGCATGGTGATTTGGGGTGGGAGCAGCCATCCTGCCGTATTAGCTCAGGGCTGGTGTAGCGTGCAGGCAGCCAGTGGAGTCCGTTATAAAATCAGTGGATGAGCTCATTTCATTACGGGCCCATTTTTTTTAAAAAAAATGGAAAAGAAGGGCACAGAGCACCCTGTAAGGAATTGCCCCAATGTGTCACCCCCCCCCCACCTTCCCCCCACCAACACAACCCCCCCTCAATCCTCCCCCCTCCTCCCTGATCTAATCTGCTGTATGTGTCTTTTTATTTGTGTTCCACTGCCAGAGATCCAACATCATACATCCGCACACACACACACACACACATCCGCGCACACACACACACACACCTCGTTTCGTGTACTTCCTGACACAGAACAGATCTTGTTTATCTCAGATAAGCCGTGTGTCCAGGGCCACTGCTCGCACTGCTCTGTCTCTGCCAGGTTGTCCTCTCAAACCGCTTGCTTAACCTGCTGAGGAAGTTGAGTCTAATCACCTCTTTCTCAGGGGCGCGATGTGTTCCCCTAGCCTAACGGCTTCCCGCTCGGTGTGTGTCCTGTGTCTGGTGTCAAGTGAAGCGTCTCGCTGTTTTGGGTCTCATCGTGATGCTTGACCCTGCCCCGTTGTTAATGGAGCCAATTAAGGGAGCAGGTGCTGAACTGTGCTTTCAGTACCCGTGGTGCTAACGGGCATTAGCCGAGTTTGCCCCTGGGCCATCGCTTAGTGATCCAGTGTGTGTTTCCTTTTTGAAGATGTGTTTTATCGCTCTTCTCAGTTGTTTCAGTAAAGCACATAGGGCACAGGACGGGTGTTCCAAGATTCCAAGAGGAATCCCTGCAAATTTGGGGGCGCTTGGGACCGAAACCCTAGACTAAGGCTGACTCACGATTTCAGCCGAATCGCTCGAAGTCCGTCTTCCCCGTCGTGTTGCTGTCAGGTTTTTTGACCCGCCATCTTTGCGCTTGCTGTGAAATGTAGCGGTGGTGATGCATTCTGCTCCGTGGGGTAGGGGTGGGGTGGGGTGGGGGGGTGGTTTTGGCAGCAGCGCGGTGGGGGGGGGGGGGGGGGGTGGGGGGGGCTCTGCGGGGAGGGCGGGAGGGGCTCACGGGACCTGTCAGACCTTAACTTAGCTGCCGACCGGGCTTTCCGCCGCTGCTGCTAAAGCTCCTCTCACTGAGCGCGTGCAGCCTGGAGCCGCCGCCGCCGTCACGACTACATTTACAGAGAGGGACCAAAAAAACCCCCAATAAAGCAAACGTGACGGGACGTCTCTCTCTCTCTCTCTCTCCCTCTCTCCCCGTGCGTCACGACGTAGCGCGGGGCACCGCGGGGGGGCGGGGGGGGGGGGGGGGGGGGGGGGGGGGGGGAGCCTCCTAATCAACGCGACGCGGAGACGACGAGGGGAAAAGGGGGCGGGGTCAGCGCGGCTCGCTTTAATCAGGCGCGAGAAAGCGGGGAGGCGAGGAGGAGAGCGGCAATTAAAACATTAAAAAAACGCCCGACGTGCCTCCGCACGCTCGTCCCTCTCTTCATCTTCACGCGCTCGCTTTCTCTCCTCCTTTATTCGCTCGTTTCTAAAAGACGTCCGCGGCGTTTTACGTCAGTCGAAATGAATCCGGAGAAACGTGTCGCCGGCGGTCGACGGAGGACGGGAGCGAGCGGAAGCGCTGGAAAACGAGCTTCTCCGGTCGCCTTGCGGATCGGACAGAGCCTCTGGCGACCCTCGGTTGTGACTTCAGCGCGGACGCGTCGTTTTTACAGGGGGAGGGGCCGGGCGAAGCGCCGCGGCTCGTCGAGCGGGAGCTGAAGGTTCGGGAAGCGTCGGTTAGCCGAGCCCGGTGCTTCGGGCCTCTCCCGCGCGTCAGGGCTCGGGGTCGTCCCGCCGGCTGTCTAATTAATATCGATCCGCCGAGCAGACCGGGCTGACCGGCTTTGGCTCAATCTTCCTTTTCCTTTTTTAACTTTATCTATCTGTCTATTTATTTATTTATTTATTTTGTTACCGATATCTCCTGAAACGATCTCGCGTTAAGTACCTTGCTGGAAGTGTTTCGGCTGCAGCGCCCCCTGCCCCTCTTTTGGGATTGGAACCAGCAACCCCCCCCCCGCCCACATGTTGATCCTGCAGATGATAAGGAACCGCGCTGATAATGATTAGTGTTTCTGGCCCCAAGGTTAATAAAAAAATTTTTTAAATAAAAAAAGTTTTTTTTTTTTTTTTTCTTCTGAGGTTCATCTTGTGATGTATCTTAACGATGTCCCCCGCCCTACTCCCAGGGGATTGTGGGTGACGCCGGATCGCCTGTCTGGCTCCTGCAAAGACCATTTTCCTCTTGAATCTCTCGGAGGGGCTTTAAGGTTTAAAGAAAAAACACGCGAAGCCCTTTTTTTTCCCCCCCTCCTCCTTTAATCCCTCTTGATGTGTAAAGAAACCCGCACCTGAACAATGTGTGAGGTGTGAGACCTCATTCCCCACATAATGGAGCGCATCGGCACTTAATCCCCCCTCCCAACAAAACCACGGGCAGGGGTTTTGACCTTCGACCCCTGCGCCGTCCTTTTCTTTGCAGAATCTGCAGATCGTGCTCGGTGACAAGCAGCTAGCTGAGAGGAAATGAAAGGGAGAGAGAAAGAGAGAGGGATGAAGAGTGAATGAGGGGGAGAGAGGTGGGGGGGGAGAGTCCTATGTGAATTTGGGTAAATCTCTCGGGGTCAGGTGGACTTCTGTCGGGTGCGCTTGTTGAGGGGCCGAGTTCTCTCCCACAATGCTTTGCTTTTGTTGCCTCTTCTCTGTTTTATCGGTCCCCAGCAGCTGGGGGGGGGGGGGGGGGGGGGAGGGGGGGAGGGCTCAGGGGCTCAGGCACAGCGGCCATGAATAACAGTATCTTTCACCTGCAGCCTGACGGGTGACATTCTCGCTGGGGGGAGGTGGTGGGGGGGGGGGGGGGGGTGTAAAAAGGCAGGAAATTACTTGCCACCCCGCGAACGATCAAGTCCCCGCCCGCCGACGATGACAGAGGGGCCGAAAGCGCTCGATCAGCAGCGGCGGCGGGGAGGCGGCTCGGGGAAAACTGACAAACTCAGCCGATTGTGAGCGCTCATATATTTATACATGCCCGTATAAACACGCACTCCCCCCCCCGCCGAGCGCGGAGTTATTCCTGTTTCTGAGCCTGTGTGAAAGGCTGCTGGTGAGGCCCAGATCAGCGATTCCAGATCTCCACCCCTTCGCCATCTCTGTTCGTGTTTGAGCACCATCTCTGGTTTTTATCTTAGGAGCACGCCGCTGTTTTCACCCCCCCCCCCCCGAGGGTCAGAAGGTCGGAGAGCTGTTCCCGCACGTGCGGCTCGTTCATCCGGTCTGGGAGTTTGGGCTGCCGGCGGTGCAGAGAGGGCCTGGGACGGGCGCAGGCTCCGCCCCCACAGAGGAGCACGCGCGTTTTCGGGAAAGCCTGTGGCCTGTGTGCAAATATGGAAGACAGTGGAGAAACGAGCCTTTCGAACGATCTGAGGAAGAACCCACAGTCTTTCCCCAAGGGAGGAGAGGAGAGGAGAGGAGAAGAGCAGAGAGGATGGGGGGTGTTTTCGTCCGTCACCGTTGCCCTGGAGAAACGGAGAGAATTATTTGCGTTGTTCTTGGATTGAGAGAGAACCCCCAGAGTTTTTTTTCCTGCTCTCTGTCAGAAGACATAAACAGAGTGCAGGGAAAAAAAGCTACAAAGCTGTTGTAGATGAATGCAGCTCATCTGAACAGCTGTACAGGATGTGGGAGGAGCCTGTCGAGGGGAGGGGCTGTACAGGATGTGGGAGGAGCCTGGCGAGGGGAGGGGCTGTACAGGATGTGGGAGGAGCCTGTCGAGGGGAGGGGCTGTACGGGATGTGGGAGGAGCTTGGCGAGGGGAGGGGCTGTCCGGGATGTGGGAGGAGCTTGGCAAGGGGAGGGGCTGTCCGCGATGTGGGAGGAGCTTGGCGAGGGGAAGAGCTGTACAGGATGTGGGAGGAGCCTGTCAAGGGGAGGTGCTGTATGGGATGTGGGAGGAGCTTGGCGAGGAGAGGGGCTGTATGGGATGTGGGAGGAGCTTGGCGAGGGGAGGGGCTGCCCGGGATGTGGGAGGAGCCTGTCGGGGGGAGGGGCTGTCTAGGATGTGGGAGGAGCTTGGCGAGGGGAGGGGCTGTATGGGATGTGGGAGGAGCTTGGCGAGGGGAGGGGCTGTACAGGATGTGGGAGGAGCTTGGCGAGGGGAGGGGCTGTCCGGGATGCGGGAGGAGCCTGTCGAGGGGAGGGGCTGTATGGGATGTGGGAGGAGCTTGGCGAGGGGAAGGCCGAAGCCACGGCAGGGCTGTGTTGTTGTTAGGCGGGTCATGGGAGAGGCGTGTGAGCGCTGTTGATAAGTACTGCTGTCGCTGCGTCATCATCGCTCCGTTCGCACCATGGCAACGCTGCCACTGAGGGCTGATGGGTACTGTCACCGCGGGGCAGGGAGAGGCCAGCGGCTGGTGCTCGCCCCATCTCTCCCTCTCTCCCTGTCTCTCTCCCTCTCTCCCTGTGTCTCTCTCTGTCTCCCTCCATCTTTCTCCTTCTCCCCTCGTCTCTCTCCTTCTCCCCCTGTCCTCTCTCACCCTCTCTCTATCTCTCTGTCTGGACTATATTATAATATAATAGTACTAATCACCTCCACCTACTAGTGATGGTGATTCTTGGTTAGTTGTGTGAGTTGTTCTGTAGTGATTGTGGTCTGTGGTTAGTGGTGTGAGCTGCTCTTAATGGTCATGCTGAGGTGTTTGAAGGTGAGAAGCTTGGGACGGTGATGTGTGGAGCACACTGCTGGGGTACAGCCCGTCCAGGCCTCGGTGTCCTGCTCACGGAGGGTACGGCTTTGGGCCGGCCTGTCTCCGGGCGGGACAATCGACCGGCGGCGGGACAAGGTCGTGGAAACGGCTGGCCGATCAGGAGG
>CM045894.1:9237500-9252500 GCA_025169545.1 Anguilla japonica
GAGAGCGTGTTAGGGTGTGTGTTAGTGAGAGAGTGTTGGGGTGTTAGTGAGAGCGTGTTGGGGTGTGTGTTAGTGAGAGCGTGTTGGGGTGTTAGTGAGAGCGTGTTGGGGTGTTAGTGAGAGCGTGAGTTGGGGTGTTAGCGAGAGCGTGTTGGGGTGTTAGCGAGAGCGTGTTGGCGTGTTTAGTGAGAGCGTGTTGGGGTGTGTGTTAGTGAGAGCGTGTTGGGGTGTGTGTTAGTGAGAGTGTGTTGGGGTGTGTGTTAGTGAGAGCGTGTTGGGGTGTTAGTGAGAGCATGTTGGTGTGTTAGCGAGAGCGTGTTGGTGTGTTAGTGAGAGCGTGTTGGGGTGTTAGTGAGAGCGTGTTGGTGTGTTAGTGAGAGGGTGTTGGTGTGTTAGCGAGAGCGTGTTAGCGAGAGCGTGTTGGGGTGTTAGTGAGAGGGTGTTGGGGTGTTAGCGAGAGCGTGTTAGCGAGAGCGTGTTGGGGTGTTAGTGAGAGGGTGTTGGTGTGTTAGCGAGAGCGTGTTGGGGTGTTAGTGAGAGGGTGTTGGTGTGTTAGCGAGAGCGTGTTGGGGTGTTAGTGAGAGCGTGTTGGGGTGTTAGAGAGAGCGTGTTGGTGTGTTAGTGAGAGCGTGTTGGGGTGTGTGTTAGAGAGAGCGTGTTGGGGTGTTAGCGAGAGCGTGTTGGGGTGTGTGTTAGCGAGAGCGTGTTGGGGTGTTAGTGAGAGGGTGTTGGTGTGTTAGCGAGCGTGTTGGGGTGTTAGTGAGAGCGTGTTGGGGTGTTAGAGAGAGCGTGTTGGGGTGTTAGAGAGAGCGTGTTGGGGTGTTAGTGAGAGCGTGTTGGGGTGTTAGTGAGAGCGTGTTGGTGTGTTAGAGAGAGCGTGTTGGGGTGTTAGTGAGAGCGTGTTGGGGTGTGTGTTAGTGAGAGCGTGTTGGGGTGTTAGAGAGAGCGTGTTGGGGTGTTAGAGAGAGCGTGTTGGGGTGTTAGTGAGAGCGTGTTGGGGTGTTAGAGAGAGCGTGTTGGGGTGTTAGTGAGAGCGTGTTGGTGTGTTAGTGAGAGCGTGTTGGGGTGTTAGTGAGAGCGTGTTGGTGTGTGTTAGTGAGAGTGTGTTGGGGTGTTAGTGAGAGCGTGTTGGTGTGTTAGAGAGAGTGTGTTGGGGTGTTAGAGAGAGCGTGTTGGGGTGTTAGTGAGAGCGTGTTGGGGTGTTAGTGAGAGCATGTGTTGGGGGTGTTAGTGAGAGCGTGTTGGGGTGTGTGTTAGTGAGAGCGTGTTGGGGTGTTAGTGAGAGTGTGTTGGGGTGTTAGCGAGAGCGTGTTGGGGTGTTAGTGAGAGCGTGTTGGGGTGTTAGAGAGAGCGTGTTGGGGTGTGTTAGTGAGAGTGTGTTGGGGTGCTAGAGAGAGCGTGTTGGGGTGTTAGTGCTTTAGCCGGCGAGTGGCTCAGGCTGCGGTCTTGCGGGCCGCTTTGTGTCGGGCGCATTGTGCGCCCCTCCCCCAGGGCCCCGCGGGGTTTCGGGGGGCGGGCGGCCGCAGTCGGTCAGCCGGAGTCGCTGGGACCCTCGCGCGAATCCGGCGTCCATCGATCGGTCGGTCGGTCCTGTCTGTGCGCGGGTCAGCTGTGCTAAGCCGTGGTGCTGGCGGCTTTGTCCAGCCCCCAAAATCTCATCCAGCCCACAGAATGGGAGGCAGCAGGGACAGGGCGGAATTCGTTAAGGAAAGAAAGAGATGGGAAAAATAAAGAGAGAAATGGTAAGAGAAAGAAAGAAAGAAAGAGAGATTGGGAAGAGAAAGGCTCTCGCCCTCAGCTCTGGGACACAGCCCCTCTCCTCTGTGTTCTCCTGGGAGGCCGAACCAAAATGAGAAATTACTGAAGGGTGGAGGAGAGGAGAGGAGAGGAGAGGAAGGACTCCGCTCGTTTTGTGTCTTTTGAGTTTGGGGAATTAGACCTGTGATAAAGTTTGACCCCCCCCCCCCCCCCCCCACCCACCCACCCCCACTGTCCCTCAGAAGGCAAGGCTCCAGCCCAGGGAGAGGTCTGTTAGTTTTTAAATGGGACTCCAGAACCTCCTTTTTCAAAAACGCATTCCTCAAGGTCGGGCAGCGATGGGCGAATGAAGAACACTCGATTAATGAAGAAAACTGCCCCCAGCCAAACCCCCCCCCCCCCAAAAAAAGCAGCCCTCCTCTCAGAAATACAGACTTACCTGCACATACTGTTGCTGGGGCAGTACTTGTGCTGCTGTTGGGGTAGTGAACCCCCCCCCCCCCCCCCCCCCCCTTCACACGGTCAGTGTGTGTGAGTTTTTGTGTTTTTGAGAGTCCGTGATTGGCTTTTTGGTTTTTGTGCCGAACTGTTCCCAGATCAGTTTCCGTGGCGGAGGGAATCCCCAGTTACTGTGTGTGTGTGTGTTCCTCCACTGATCTCTGATCTCTGCTGCGCGTCCCCAGCGAATACTTCAGTGAACACACATTTCCAGCTCTGGGGCTTCTGGTTGGATTTTTATTTCTGTCCTGCTGAAGAATCTCTTATTTTTTATCGCACGCGAGAGAGAGAGAGAGAGAGAGAGAGAGAGAGAGAGAGAGAGAGAGGGAGAGAGAGAGAGAGAGAGAGAGAGAGAGGGAGAGAGAGAGAGAGAGAGAGAGAGAGAGAGAGAGAGAGAGAGACAGAGAGAGAGAGGAGAGGAGAGAGAGAGAGAGAGAGGGAGAGACAGAGAGGAGAGAGAGAGGCAGACAGAGAGAGAGAGAGAGAGAAGAGAGAGAGAGAGAGAGAGAGAGAGAGAGAGGAGAGAGAGAGAGAGAGAGAGAGAGACAGGAGAGAGAGCACGAGAGAGAGGGAGAGAGAGAGAGAGAGAGAGAGAGAGAGAGAGAGGGAGAGAGAGGAGAGAGAGAGAGAGAGAGAGAGAGAGAGAGAGAGAGAGAGAGAGAGGGAGAGGAGTTATGAAGTCTTAAGGCGGGCTGTGTCTAAGCACCAGGGAGGTCTCTCGCTGGTCTCTTAACAGTCGCTGTGTAAACCGTCTCTCAAAAGCGGGATTCCCAGAACGCACCTGCGGGGGGCCGGCGAAGCTCGCCTCCCCCACCCCCCGTGGCACCGTGCGGTTGCCATAGCGCCGTTGCCGCGGCCGGGTCGCTCGCGGTTACGGGCTGGCGAAAGGAGAAGCGGAGCGGAGGCTAACCGAGCTCGCCGCAAATCATGCAAAGGGAAGAGATAAAAGGGGAGGAGGGAAGGAAAAAGACTCGGACCACTGATTTAATATTCCCCTGACCTTTCTGTGCTCTCCTCAGCTACTCAGCTATTCAAGAAGAAAGGTGGGGGGGGGGGGGTTTTTAAACTGCCCCATGAGAATTGGAAACGGTTACTGCTTCTTCCGTCAAAACCTTTCCGTCGAACCTTAGCCCTGCTGTTCTCAGGTCAGGCCCGAACAGCAGCCATAGAAACGTGCGCCCCCCCCCCGGCTGATCTGGGGTCAGTGGCCCCCCCCCCCTGTCTCTGCACTTCACTTGTGTGAGCAGGTGACCCGTGTCTGTCCCGTGTTCCCTGTTCATTACGTCAGAAACTGCCCTCCTTCCCTTTTTCCCCTCCTCTGTTAATTTGGAGGTTTGGTTTAATCGCCCCTCCTCGCCCCTGAGAGCTAGTGTTGGCGCTCCAATCACTGCGTGCGCTAACCGCGTCTCCCCTGAGTGGGGCGTGGCGAAGGAGGCGGAGCCTGAGTCCTCATGGGCGGGGTCACCGATGTCGTCAGAGCTGTAGGGATCTCTGACACGCCCAGCTGGCCAGAGGATGTTTGCTAACGGCGTTGTAAATTATTAAAATTTCTGGTCACCGTGACGTGGTCTGTGGGTTGTGGCATTTTCCGGAAGTTTCCTGGAAAACTTTGGCATTCTCAGCCAACGCCTCTCTCTGCGACAGAATGCTACCGTAGGTGACAAGGTATATCCCAGCATGCTCCAATACCATACTGTACATTGTCCAATAGCGTCCTTCCTCCTCCAAGGGGAACAGCTGATTACCTGGCATTCCTTTACTGGAGTGTCAGTGGGTCACCTGCTAAAACACCTGCTTGAAATGCCTCACCACCTGTCTTCAGAGACGATTGGTCGTGACAGAGTGGGACTTTCAGCACCTGCTCACATTAGCACATTTCAAAGGTGGCTGGTGAGCAGTAATCTGTGATTAACCCTTTTAGGTGTGAGATCACAAATATGCAATTAGAATGTTCTCAACTGGGCATTCTAATGCTGATGTCACAATCGCTACTGGTGACTGAAAGCATTGGAGTTCTAGAACACTGCCTTAGAATCCAGAAAAAAATACATTCTAAAAAATCCTGGTCTTAAAAGGGTTAAAAGTAATTGCACTCACTGCTTCAGCCTGGCTCCGCCTACTACACAGTTTTGGAAAATGATTCCTGTGGTGGGTGTAGTAGGCGTGTCCATCTCATTTGCATGAAGTGTTCTCTGTGCAGATTGAATTTGTATAGCCTAGCTTGCCTGGCTCTCGAAACTTGTATCATTTGACATCACGATTTGGGTGGAGCTAGAGTCGAATACGGAAAGAAAATTTCAAATGTTAGAGGGCAGTGATAAGATTCTTTTCTACCATTCTGCCAAGTGATATTGTCTCAGAAAATGTTAAAATAACAGCATGGATTAACATGTTTCATAGTGAAGTAGGCATACAAACACGTTTTCAGCAACAACAAAAAAATGTGATGTTGAATGTAATTACTGATAAACAAACAAAACAGGGGAGATGTGCTGTTGAGCTCTTGTTCGGAGGGGAAGATCTGGAGCTCGTTTGAGGTTTTTATTTTTCTTCCTTCCCCCACCCGCCCCCGGTGTGGATTCCCCTGGAGGACGGGACGACACTGGCCCGCGCAGGGCGTCCTATCAGAACGCCTCTCCCTCCGAGAGGGCGGGGCCGGTCGGGAACGCGCGCCTCTGCGCTTCGCGGGTGCGAGCCCAATTAAAACCGTGCGGCGGATCGGTCCGGAGCGGGAGGTCCCGGGGACGTGCGGAGGCATACATCATCTCCCCAGGCCGTAAACAGCGCGTTCCCCCCCCCCCCCCCACCCCCGCGGGCGGCGAGGCCTGGAGGTGTGATGTACGGTTTGTTTGTGTTTCTCGTGATTAGTGGCCTTCCCCCCCCCCCCGCCATGCGGGGAAAATTAACCGCTCCCCTCCGAGCGCGCTTTTGAGGTACGGCCTGAAACGTGCCCCCCCCCCACCCCCCCTCCCCCCCCCCTCTGCTGAGGCTGGGCCGCCGGTCTCCGCATCTACGCCGGCGTCGCCGTGCCTACGCCGCGCGCTGCGGACCGCGACCCACGCCCGATCGGCGCGATGCAGCGCTACCGGAAACGGCCTTTAAAACTGCTTCCTGAACGAACGGCTGCAGCGTCTAACCGCTCCTAAAAAACACCACCAACCCGCAGGGTTTAAAACAGGAGCGCCGCAGAGCAGTGCAGGAAGTGGAAAACGATAAGCAGAAACAGGCCATTAGTTGCTGTTGTCTTTACTTGGGGGCGATAAAATAAAATAAAATAAAATAAAATAAGTGGTTCTGGTGGGAGTGGAGCTGGACCCTGGCTGGTCCGCCGCCTCCTGTACTTCGTCTGGGACGACGTCCGCCTCCTGTTGGGATAAGTGCCCCCCGCTCTCACGGCTAAAGGGCCCTGTTTAATGGCCCTGTTTCTCCTGTCTGAGGCACGGGAAGATGGGGGGGGGGGGGGGGGGGGGTTGTTTTGTTGAGTTTTTTTTTCCGTTTTACCGTTGGTTTGATTCAAAGTCCTAATGAAGCCCCGGAGGCATTGAGCATCTTGTGCAGTTTGCAGATCGTTGTGCGGGCGGGGGGGTGGGGGGGGGGGGGGGGGGGGGGGGTAACGGTGGAAAGAGCGCCCAGACACGTCGGCGAGCTCGCTCAGGTGACAGGGGGGTGGGGCGGGGGGGGCTTCGGGACGAGGCACATCTGCGTCCGACAAGGGCCGGCGAGGCTGGTTTTAGATCACCTACCGCACGTGCCCCCCAAAATTACCGCCCAAACATCCCAGCCCTCATATCGGGGAGGGGAGGGGTGGGGAGGGGGGGCCGGGGGGAGGCAGTGAAGGGTGGGGAGGGGGGACCGGTGGGAGGCAGCGAGAGAGAGAGACCGCATCTGTTACGTTTCTTTCTCGCTCGTCCTCTGTGCACGAAACGCATCGGCGTCCCCCCCCCCTCGCCCCCCCCCTTTCTGCCTCGCGCTGCCGGGTCGGGTGCGCGTGGGGGGCGGCGGGCGGCCCCTCCGGCGGGCATGCCAATTAGCCCAAATGTCACAGCGTCACCTGCCTCCTAACCGACTTTGAGCGGGAAAGAGAGACCCGCCCCGAGCCGAGAGGGGGGGGGAGAACGACGCCGGCCCCCGCCGTCAGAAACACGCTCTTCGCCGCGCTCTCGCCGAATCTTAATAGTTCTAATCCCCCCCCCCCCCGCCCTCTGTTAAAGGAAGCCCGTCGGAGTTTTGCTCGTACCGCTACAGCGTGTCGCTCGACTGGCGCACGTCGTCTGGTTTCGTTTAATCTGCATCTGTTTACGGCTTTATAAACACTGTTGTTAGCGAGCAGTGGACGAACGTTCGCTCGCGAATACATCGCCGGTTTTTTTGTTTGTTTGTTTGTTTCGTGGCGGAGTTTGACTCGCTGTGTGCGGGTAAATTCCTGAGCGCGTGACTCGCTGAACGCCGGCGTCGTCGTCCCCGCCGCCTCTCTCCTCCCGCGGGAGCCGTTCACTGCGGTTTCGTTTGTCAGAACTCGGAAGAATACCGCCCGGCTTGGCGGGTCCTGACGAAAGCGACGCCGAGGCTGTTACAGCACTCTGCGGACCAGAAACCGTGACGAACGTTTTTCAGGGACTTCCCATTGGATCGCGCTAACTGGGGATGAATTTAAGCGCTAGTTTTCGAAGCGGGGCCTCCTGGTGGCTGATGCTGGAAAGGCGCCCAAACAAAAACTGTGACCCTGCAACCGGGCCTCGGGTGCTCGAGTCCCAGTCGCGCCATTGGCCGGCGATGGTCAGGAGGTCAACGATAGGACAGGAGTGATAGCGGCTCTCTCTCTAGCGACCCCTGCTGGTCGTACCAGGTGCCTGCGGACACACGGACCGAGAATTTGCCGACCTCGTTTACCCTCCGCCGACCCTGGTCCAGGCGAACCCGAGCCAGTGTGTTTTGGTGGGCTGTGTGATGGAGGCTCTCCTCTCTGATGTTGCGCGTGTGAACCTCCACACGGTGAGGACCGTGCCTGAGGAGGTCCTGTTTTTGGTGAAAAAATCGGCGTTTGCTTGATTGCGGTCGTCATAATTCGAAAAACACTACAAACTTCCCAAAATCAGTCCTGGAGGACCCTTGTAAAGGCCACTTCCAGAAACCAACGAGCTTTTCATTGAGCTGCAATCACTAAGGGTGCTGTGTTGGGTGCTTCTGATTGATTGATTGATTGATTGATTGGTCGATGATTGATTTGCTTTGATTGATTGCGGTGTGGCTGTTGAAAGCGTGGAAAGCTAGCTGCTGAAACTCGACGTCTGCCCGTGGGGAAATGAAACAAAAGCCAGACCCTGCGCGGGTATAAATTAGAATCACGCAAGGCAGGTACCTGCATGTTGTCAATTTCCTTAACTAATTACACAGTTGGCTGGAACACAAGTCTGTACACACAGGGGTCTCCTGCTCTCTCTCTCTCTCTCTTTATTTATTTGTTTTTTTTTACATTTTATGAAAAGCCCTTGGGTATGAAATACAGAACAACAATGACACCAGCAACCGTTTGCCTGTTTTGTTTAATCAAGGCTGTAAAACGATTATCTATTTGTTACGTTATCAATTTATTACGGAATTATATGGAAGGCTCGCCGTCTAATTGGCCGGATTGCTGTTTACAAATGGGCCAGACTGAGATGCGCCACTTCGTCCTTTCAGCCACGACAATGCGGAGCGTCCGCCCTTGTAAATAAACATTGAGGGGAACGGAGAGGAGGCGACGCCTGTGCAGAGTGCAGGTATTAATCTCTGATTACCGGCGCGCCGTAATGATTTCTGGGTTCGCTGCGTCCCGGGGACGGGCTGCGAAACTCGCGCGCCGCCGTGTTCGCGGCCGCCGATCAGCTGCGCCGCGCTGCTCCCCCCCCTCGCAAAGACAGGAACAAATGAAAGAGTAAATAATTAAAGCGATAGAGCGATGGGGTTTGGGGTGGGTGGGTTTGCTTTGTAATTTCCCCTGACAGCAGGTGCTTGTCATACTTCTGACTGCGGTCACCGATGTGTCGCGTTCAGTTGCCCCTGGTCAGGAGTGTTGGGGGGGGGGGGTGGGGGTTCTCTTGTTTTTTTGGGGGGTACTATGAGGTACAACACTACCCCATTACTATTAAATTCTGTGGAAATTCGTTTTGGAAGTGTAGGTGTGGATAAAGGCACGGGTCACTCCACTGGTAGAGCTAGACATGCAGGGACATCCAGAGGTGTGGTACATACAGCGCAGTCCGCACTCAATTGGGACTGATGTCTGTACACTGCGTTCATTCATTCACCTGGCACCACACACAGCGGTCCCTCAGTCACATCACTCTAAACACACATTATGTCACATCCCTCTTTGTCCCTCTGCATCTCCTCATCTGCGGTGTCTGGTGTCTCCCCCAGGAGGTTGTTGGATTGAAGCTCTCCTACCTGTTTTTGTTAAACCCATGAGGTTGTTGGGTTGAAGCTCTCCTGCCTGTTTCTTTTAAACCCAGGAGGTTGTTGGATCGAAGCTCTCCTGCCTGTTTCTTTTAAACCCGGGAGGTTGTTGGATTGAAACTCCCTGGCCTGTTTCTGTTGAACTGTCAAATCCCGCACTCCGTTAGCATGGCAACGGGCCCGCGCGGTTAGAAGCTTTGTGCTGCGAAACCGCGGACGACCAGAACGGCGGACAGCGGGAGACGAGGGTGAAGATGAAAGGAGATACGGCCCCGTGCTCTCATCTGCAAGCAGGCTCCGGCTAATTATAAGGCAGAAAATAACCCAATTAAAAATCTCATTATTAAAGAAATTAAAATGATCATGAGCAAGGCAAGCTGTAAATAAGCCTGTTGCGTTGTACTGTGATAGTAGTGATGCTAGTGATGGTGATCATAATAATAATAATAATAATAATATTCATATTAAGTCGCATGTTAAGGCCTTTTTGTCCCTCCCTGCTATCCGTAGTGGCTGCAGTGGCCAGGTGTCCTCTCAGGTGTTCTTGCAGACGGGTTAACTCCGCACGCGGCGCACGAGTCCCATCACCAGTAATTATGTCCGACACCCCGGGATGACGGATGGCGTTTGTGGATTGATGGCGGTGTCAGGTGGGTTTTTTTTTCCTCCTGTCTGGTCACGTCCTCGCAGGCCTCCCCCCCCCGGCCGGTCGGGCACCGCTCGACCCCGCGCCTCCCGCGGTGCCAGGACCACGTCCAGCCCGGCGCCCGCGCCAGCCGTCCTCCGCATCGTGTGTGGTCTCCTTCCAGCGGAACTCTGCGGGCCGCTTTAAGGAGCTGAGCCCTCGCTGGAGAAGTACTGTCAGAACCGCCCCCCTCCCCCTTCCCCTTCCCGGTCTTTTTATACTTGGAATCGATGCACGTGAAACTGTTTAGACCATTTAAATTATTTATTTGGGTATCTAGGACATTTATGTCATACCAATATATTTACTTTGTTTTTGACAAATGTTGCTTTAGTTTGATCTCAATGCCCGATTTATGAGGTTTATTTTTCTGGAAACTGTTCCTGGCTTCTTGAAATGCATCATCACATTGAGTGGCTGTCCTCTCCTTGCAACGGCCTAATTTACAGAGCATGATAACAAGCTCTGGGTGTGTTTTCACCTGTCTTACCCGCCCTCCCCCCAACACACACACACACACACACACATACATACATACACACACACACACAACACCACACGCACGCACACACACACACACACACACACACACACACACACAAAAACACACACGCACGCACACGCACACACACACACACACTCACACTGCTTTTGTCTGCTCCTTCTCCCCCCCGCCCCCCCTGTTCCCGAGATGTTTACACTTGTTTCTTTGAGGGTCCTCAGGAAAACCAATCTTGGAAATGTTTTCTTCTTTTTTTTTTTTTTTTACTTGTGAACCTGAGGTCGCTGATTGCAAACATGTCTTCCATTATCATTTTAATCAGTCCCAACAAAACAATTTGCAAGTTCTCCAGTGCATTCTTGTGGGACTGCTTTAAAGAGAGCTCCTTTCATTTCTACCGGATTCTTCCTAACCGCAAGTCAGAGATGATAATCTTCTGGAGTTCCGGCTGTTTTCCTTCCTTCTCTGCCATGCATTAGGTGTGTGTGTGCCTGTGTGTGTCTGTACATGCGTGTGTGTATATACGTGTGTGAAAGGCCAATGGGCAGTAAATAAGCCGTCTAATTGCCAAACCGTTCTAAAGAATCCCTGCTGTTTTGAAACGAGTCAGATATAATAAGAGCCAATTAGGGCAAAGCCATCGATGTAAATAACGGCGGAAAGTATTCAGCTACCACTTTTACAGCGTTGAGGACAATCCATTTAACGTCCACACTTTTCACTATCAAATTTCGGTTCACTGAAAGAGTAATTAAGATTGGCAATCGAATGAGAGCTTTTATCAGAGGCACAAAACTGAACATGAGAACACAGAAGAATCAGAATGAATAATAGCACAAAATAGTTTTTTGTCTGTCAGGGATGTTTTTTTTCCCTGTTCTCCTCGTGATTGTCTAAGGGCAGCGTTGACCGGGAGCGAGCCACAGAATTTCCCCTCCCGAATAAACCAGACGTCTGCGTTTCCGGAAGTTCTTCCACGCGCAACGAGATGTTTTTATTACGCTGGATATGGACACGGAAGCGCAGTCAGTTAGCGGCATTTTGTGCTTGTCGTGGTTCTGTTGGCGTAGACTTTTACGTTCGTTATTGTTTTTTTAAAGAGCTTGGCGGCGGATGTGCGCTGGTCTGGCTCCGTGTCAACCCCCCACCCTCCTCTTTTAGCGCACGGCGTCGTGGAAACGTCGCGCTCATTTTGGGCTTTCGGGTTCTGTTTGGCTCGGGCGGTCAGGTGGCTGCGGACGGGACTGGCTGCCGGTTTGCCACGGCTCGCCCGCGCATCTGTCTGCGCAGATGATCTGAGCTGAGGAGGCTGCAGTTCCCTCTGCGGCCAGCAGGGGCTTCACTGAGAGGGGCTCCTTCTCTCTGTGTGCCACTCTTAATTCCCCCAGTTAACAGCTGTCCTCAGACTGGGGACACTTAGTGCAAGCTTAGCCAGAGTGGAGGAATGGTGTGTGTGTGTGTGTGTGGGGGTGTTTGTGTTGTGCGTGTATATGTGCATGTGTGTGTGTGTGTGTGTGTGTGTGTGTGTGTGTGTGGTGTGTGTGTGTGTGTGTGTGTGTGCGTGTGTGTGTGTGAGTGTGTGTGTGTGCGTCTGTGTGTCTGTGTGTGTGTTTTCGGCAGTGTGCTGCACACAGTGAGACAGTGGTGGGCAGAAGAGCTGCGTGTGCCCGTGGAAGGAGATGGGGGAGCAGAGTGGATTTTGCATCCTGATTTGCATGTGTCGTTTAGGCCCCAGTGCTTTTCAAACACTCAATTTGCATTTTCATTCCTTTATTTATTTATATTAGTTTGCTGGGTTTTCCCTCATGTGGCCGATGGTCGTTGCCCTTTGTCTGTGATTCCATGGAGAAGAACCTTGTTGTTCTCCTTTCACTGGGCAAAAAAACGAGTTTCTCTGCCCATTTCTGTCAACTGTGTGCTGTTTGGAAATGTGTAGAGTTGGGAACTGCGTGGAGTTTGGAATTGTTTGCACACACTCACACACACACACATACTCACACACACTCAGTGTGGTAGCGTGCCGTGGGTCCGGCCGGCAGGCGGATCGACGCTCGTGATGAAGCCGGCGGCGGCGCCCCGCTCCTCGTCCTCGCCGGAGCGAACGGGCGGCGACGCGGGCGGAGCCTGACCTTTAAGAGGAGGGGGCCGGGTTTTTAAACGTTGAGCGTGCGCCCGGGCCGGCGAGGCACAGCTCCAGGTGCGAGGAGACGCCCCGCGCTTCCAGCGGCCTTCCGCTCCCACACGGAACGCTCCGGAACACGCGCGCCGCCAAACTTCTCGGGTTAGGGAGACGGCGGCGGCTTCGCCGATTTATGCTTCAGACGCTGCTGCGTTTATTTGTTGTTTGGCGCTGCCTGTGAGCGATGCCCTTGTCTCTCCTCTCTCTGCGTTTATCTGACTCTAGGGTGGCAGTGGGGCGCGTGGTTTTGGGCGAGGGCTCATCGGGCAGCCGGGTCCTCTGCCTGCTGTGCCCTGTGTTGAGGGAGCGGGGGCCAGGGGGGAGAGTCAAGGCCCCGCTTCTCCCAAATCTCACTTTCCTGCAGCACAGGGGGGGGGTTCAGGCCAGGAGCTCTTCACACGGTTCACGCGTCGAGTTCTGCCTGCAATTTTTAAAACTTTATTTCACCCCCCTTGTTCCTTCACGTCCCACCTGATTCCGTTTGACGGAAGCCCCCTAATGGTTCAACATTTTATCATCTGTCAGGAGGGGAGAAAAAAAATGGCGGACTGAAGTGAAGAATGAATCCAGCGGCCCCATCTGCCGCGTCTGGACCCCCCCCCCCACGGTGCGACGGTGCGGGGGGGACGTTTAAAGCGTCTGGGTGTGGACAGACGTTTCTCTCCGACTCGCGGTCCTTCGCTTCATTGTAGGCCTGTGTGGTGGGTTTGCACAGGGATCTGCACTTGGGACAGCGCTAAACGCCTGTGCTTCCTTTCGGATGGGCGTGCTACACGCCCCCCAGGGAGCTGTCCCAGCCCCTCCGTGAGGTCTGCTGATCCCCAGTGCTGATGGGCCTGCAGGGGTTGAGTGTGCTGGGGGGGAGGTACAGCGTGTGCTGTTTTGGAGAATGCAGATGGGACGTTCTGATTGCAGCCCGTGTATCGGCTGGTAAAGACAGCAGAACGTAGATCCCAGGGACGGACAGTAACGATCTTCCTGATTTCAGAGAAGGCGCCCGCACCGCCCCGGAGCAAACGCTTTTCAGAAAACCGGCGAGTGCGGCATCAGCGAGGGCCTCGTGTTCTTGCCCAAAACTGGGCGGGCGCAGGGGCAGCGCTGCCCTCCTCTCCTGATGCTCTATAAAGCGCCTGCCCTCACGGGCTCTCCGGGCAGCGATCGGGACGGCAGCAGGTGGTCTTGGAGTCGGTGTCGGGCAGCGCTGAATTTGCCCAGATCTGGCGAGTGAGTGAGTGGCTGAGTGAGTGAGTGACTGAGTGAGTGAGTGACTGAGTGAGTGAGTGACTGAGTGTGTAACTGAGTATGTGTGTTAATGAGTAAGTGTGTAACTGAGTGTGTGTAACTAAGTGTGTAACTGATTAAGTGTGTAACTGAGTATGTGTGTAACTAAGTGTGTGACTGAGTGAGTGACTGAGTGTGTAACTGATTAAGTGTGTAACTAAGTGTGTAACTGAGTATGTGTGTAACTAAGTGTGCGACTGAGTGAGTGAGTGAGTGTGTAACTGAGAAGATGCCTAACACTGCCCTGAAGCAAACACTTTTCAGCAAACCGCTCTTCTGTGTTTGTGATCAATCCGCCTGTTTGCGAGTAACCGGGTTCATATAAAACTCCTGTGTTTCATCAGTGAAGTGCGGAACCGTTTCGCTGGAAACCCTTCTGCCGCCCCACAGCTCGGAGGCACGCCGGCCGGTTTGTCGTTTGTGTTTTCCTGAGACGACTGCGGGTGGTCCTGAAGCACTGCTGAATTTGTCCGAATTTGGCGAGTGAGTGTGTGACTGAGTGTGTAACTAAATGTGTAACTGAGTAGTGTGTGTGAATGAGTGTGTAACTGAGTGTGTGTGTAACTAAGTGTGTGACTGAGTGAGTGACTGAGTTAAAATGACTGCTTTCCAGAGGGAGCAGACAGACACTCCCCCCCCCCCCCCCCCCCTCAGTGAGGTTCTGGTCTGTGACACTTCTTCTCTCTTCATTTGCATGAGGGCCATTTGTTGTTATGGCTACGCAAATCCCAGGAGCCCAGAGAAGCAGCCTCCTGTCCCTCTGACCCCCCTGGCAGGGTGATGCGCGTGGTGGGGGCGGGAGGGGGGTTGGGGGGTTGGGGGGGGGGGGGGGGGTGTTGCGGCTACAGCAGCTGGTTGTAGCCCGCCTCATTGCCAAACAGCTGTTGCCGTGCCACTCCTGAGGCGGATGTTTTTGGCAAGGCCCCTCGGAAAGCCGTACGGTTTAGCCAACCGAGGGGTGGCGGCAGGGTGGGGGTGTGGGGGACTGTCGGGGAGGCTGTTGCCGTGGCAACCTCAGAAGCAGCGGGACGTTTCGGTGTGAAATGTCAGGCCGCCGCTGGGTTGCCGGGTCCGCGGAGGGAACCCGGCAGAGCTTCCGCCGCGCGTTTCCGTGCCGACGGAAGATGAATGAATTAATCCGTACATCAGATATTTAAAAAAGACACACGCACAGCCGACGCCGCCAAAAAAAGCGGCGCATGCATTAAAAATGACCGAGCGGCCGCCGCGCGTCGAAATGTCAGGGCTGGAGTGGCGGAGTGACATTTCCGAGGAGCGGGGGGAGGGGGAAAAAAGAAGAAGAAGAAGAAGAAGGGAACGGGAGAAAGAGAGGGATGCGTGGCTCGGCGCCCTGTGCCCGGCCTGAGAAGGTCACACTTCCTGCGTTTCATTACCGCGAGGAGGGGCCACTCTGCGCCTCTCCTAAAGCCGCGTCTGAGCCTTACCGCTTCGCTGCAGTTTGGCCCCTGAGCCTTACCGCTTCACTGCAGTTTGGCCCCTGAGCCTTACCGCTTCAGTGCAGTTTGGCCCCTGAGCCTTACCGCTTCAGTGCAGTTTGGCCCCTGAGCCTTACCGCTTCAGTGCAGTTTGGCCCCTGAGCCTTACCGCTTCAGTGCAGTTTGGCCCCTGAGCCTTACCGCTTCACTGCAGTTTGGCCCC
>CM045894.1:9260000-9270000 GCA_025169545.1 Anguilla japonica
AAAAAGGCTTATATTAGAACAAATGGTGGGCTGAAATGAAACCAAACCCTCATTCTGACAGGCTGTATCATCTGATTGGTGCATAGGAAACTGTCCGGCATTCTGAGCTGATAGCCCTCTTGAAGAATCAGTTTCTTCTCATTGGACCTGCGGGATTATGACATCACAGTCGGACACAGTTCTGTGTTCGGTCACTATGGCAACGCAGGTGTAAGACGGGGTCGTGACCCCCTGTAGAGGCCCACCCCCCTACGCCCGCCCTGGGCACGGGGCCCTATGGTGGGAGGTGTCACTGCTGGGGTGACGCCCATATTCTCATCTCAACATCAACTGCTCTGGAAAGGTCATCCACACCCCCCCACCCTCCTAAACTCATGTCACTCCTGGGGGGGGTGGTGGGGGGGGGTGGTACTGATTACAGCGACAGTGTAATGGGACTTGGGGAGATGAGGGGGTGCATTGTGGGACAGGTCCTCCGTGGGGACCCAGTTTAGAGACTCCAGCATCATTAATCTGCGTTCCTCTACCGGCTCATCGGCATCGCCATTACCGGCTTTTTGCTTCCGTTAGAAGGTCAGTGTTTGGCGTGCGAATTCACCAGCGAAGCACATTCGGCAAAGGTCAGGCCGGCGCGTGCGTACGTCTGCGAGAGTCTGAGCGTAGTACAGCGAACTGAAACTCTGGACTCTGGTTCTCTCCTGTTCGTTTCCTCTGCCTTTTTCTGAAACCACAACTGCAGGGCACCTCAGTAACTCCGCCTTCCTGCAGAATTCTGCTTGGATTTTACGGACTGGCAGAGTAAAGTAAAAACGGGGAATGAAAGTTGTCGGAAGGAAGGACGCTCTGTCAAGGTCAGAGAACGGGCCGAACGCCGAGCACACACCCTCAGTGTTTTTGTTTGTGAATTACAGCGTGTAAATATGTGCGCTCAGTCACACACACACACACACACACACACACACGCACACACTTTTGTTTTCAAGTGGGAGACGAATGACAGGGGAGAATAGGTCCTCAGATAGAAGCCAGAATGGGAGTTTAACACTTGGCTTGTTTCTGGTTCTTCTTTCCCCACCCCTGAAGGAAGAAGCAACCGTGTTCGTTAAGGATAAGGGGGAAACACCCCTGTGGAGTTTGTTGGGCTCTTGAGTTGCCTAGATACATTTGAGTTGCCTTGGATACATTTGAGTTGTGAATACTTCTCTGTGAAGTATGTCTGCCAAGTGTGTTGGGCTGGTTGCAACCCTTCCCCTCTCCTGCAGTTCGGAGTTTATGCCCCAGGGGGCGTGCTCCTAGTCAGGTTTTATAAAGGAAGTTTTAAAATAGAAGAAGAAGCTGTTGTCTGTTTCTAAGTCCAAGGTGTGGAGCCCCTGTAATGATGATGATGATGATGATGATGATGATGAGGTTCCCCAGCCACCTTGTCATGCTGAACTGCTGGCTTCATTGAGCAGATTTTGTTTATAAAATTTTGTAATGAAAGATGCTGCTGTCACAAAGATGGAGTTAGTAACTGTTTGTGTTTCCTGTGTACTCTTCAAGGCTCAGAGTAGTAATGTTAAACTCCAGTCCTGGAGGGCCACAGTGTCTGCAGGTTTAACTCCAGTCCCAGAGGGCCGCAGTGTCTGCAGGTTTAACTCCAGTCCTGGAGGGCTGCGGTGTCTGCAGGTTTAACTCCAGTCCTGGAGGCCCGCAGTGCCTGCAGGTTTAACTCCAGTCCTGGAGGGCCGCAGTGTCTGAAGGTTTAACTCCAGTCCTGGAGGGCCGCAGTGTCTGCAGGTTTAACTCCAGTCCTGGAGGGCCGCATTGTCTGCAGGTTTAACTCCAGTGCTGGAGGGCTGCAGGTTTAACTCCAGTCCTGGAGGGCCGCAGTGTCTGCAGGTTTAACTCCAGTCATGGAGGTTGACACCCCTGGCTTAGAGTTTCATGTGGCAGACTTTGCGATTTTTGAAATGTGTTCATTCATTTTAGTTTCATTTACTAAGAGCTCGCAAGTATTCATTTAGCTTCCTCCTTCCTGAGTCTCTAAGCAGTTTTTTGTGTGCTTGCTTATATCGGGGTTCTGGTGCATTCCATAGCACACGCTAAAATATTAGGGCTACAGAAGACCCACTTCAAGAAAAGCGTTACTAGCATTTCTTAATGAAAGGTTTCTGTATACAGTACACATTCATATGAAAGTTTCCCCTCTATAACAAATTTGTGGCACTCTTTCTCCATTTCCTTTGATAGCTCCTCCTGTGAGCTCCTGGAAACAGCTGGGAATTCTTTGCGTGTGACTTCATTCGCCTGAAAGAAGAGGAAGGCTTTTCTCTGGCAACTTTTTTGTGAAATGCAAATGTGCTTGTGACACGGTCTCCTGCCGGGGAAAAAAGGGGAAGTAACCCTAAAAGGAGTTACATGCTGTCAGGAGTTCTGTTGCTCAGGGTAATATGTGGGCGCCAGGTCTTGGGTGGTCGAGGCGGGGAGGCTGGAGGGGGGGGCTGGGCCGTGTGAGCCTTCCGCCATCAGCACTGCGGCTAATTTTGGGCCGTCGGGGATGTCCAGCAGGAGGGACACATCTGTACACACACACGCACATACACACACTCTCACACACACACACACACACACACACGCTCTCTCACACATACACTCTCTCTCACACACACACACACACTCTCTCACACACACACACACTCACACACACGCACACACACACACTCTCACACACTCACACACACACACATACACACACACACACACTCTCACTGAGAGGAGCACGCAGCCGTGCGCACGACACAAAGGGCGTGGAAGTGAGGTTCCGCCCTCGCTTCCTGTGAATCGCGTCAGTCCCTGCTTGGCAACACGGCAGACTTAGGCACTCAGCGAAGCTTCCTTTCCCTTGACAAGGGCAAGAGATGCACGTCCACTCTGAATAATCACCTGCCCCATACGTTTACCTTTTAAACACTACTTAGACTGTGAAAGTTATTTATAAGTCATTTTAGACGAAAACGAAAATCCATGCTACTCGATAGTATTGTATAACCGGTATTTTTTGTTTGTTGGTTTTTTGTGGCTTTGATTTCGGCTGTGGCCTTCGTGCGCGCGCGTTTCGTTTGTGACGGGAGAGTCCGCCTCTCTTTTCGTCTGCGTGTCGAGACTCCTTCCGGAAGTCCCTTGCAACCGGGGTGTCGGGGGAGGTAACCATAGAGACCGGCGGCAATTGGCGGGAGCTCGAGCTCCTCGGCGGAGCTGCCACGGCTGTGATGTATTTACTTTCAAACGATTCAGTTGTCAGAAAAAAAAGAAACCGACACGGAACCCTCGGGAGTTTCTAATAAAGCGACGGAGCGGGAACGGTCGCTAATACGGTAACGCTACCGTCTCGTTCCTGTTCGGCCATTTTGCTAATCGATGCTTTTCTGGGTTACGTGCAGGCTGTCGATCTCCTCTCCACGGGGCCCTGCAGACCCGCTCCTTCTAGAGGAGGGCGGCGCGTCAAACAGCGAGAAAGAGACGGCAAACAACTTAAGTCCATAGCGCTTTTATTGCCATTATGTAACGATCGTTTTTATTTTATTTTTAAAAAAACAAAATAGTTTTCCTCCCCCCTTCGGGTCACGTCGTCAAAGCTTGAGGAGGAGGGGATAAACGAAAATCTAAAAATAAACGTCCGCTATTGCTAACATTAACAGAAACGAAGCGGAGGCCGATGTTTTGTTTTTAAAATCTTTATCGCAGAGGGAAAGTCTGGGCGGCATCTGTCACCATCTGGGCGAAGCGAGAGTTTGTGCTCTGATACGGAGGGAGCGAGACCCCGAGAGATTCGGCGTCTTCTTACGGCAGCTGGAACCTCGGAACTTCAGTGAGGACAAATTGGGGAGAAAATGTGCCGGAAAACATGGAGAAAAAAAACAAAACAGATTTTTCTCTTTTTTTTTTCTATTTGTAAAAGAGATGAGCGTTAATTTTGTGCCATTCTCCGGCATACCAGAGAAGTATGTCTTTTTTTTTTTTTGTGTGTGTTTTGTTTTGTAAAGAACTTGAGTCCGTGCCACGATATTTTCCGGTTCCTTAAATAGTCTAAATGGCTCATTAAGGACAGACGCGGATGGACTCTTGGCCCCTAAGAGTGATTTAACATCACTAATTTAGTGCGCTCCGGGCGTTGGGACCGGGATCCAGAGGCACATCTGACCCTGGCCACCGGCCAACATAACCCCTGGGAGGACTGACAGATTGAAGTGGGGGCGTGGGGGGCGGGGGGGGGGGGCCTTATCCTTTCTTATACTAACAGGATCCGCCCCAGAGAGAGACCCGACTCAAGTTCATTGTCATTAATTCGTGAGCAGTCAGACTGTCCTCCCTGTGGCCCCCTAGTCTGTCTTCCTCTGTGCCTTTCAAGTTTAGCTCAGGACCTGTAACTTCTAAAGCACCCGGGGGGGGGAACCGCTGATCTGAGATCAGTTGTGCCTTTTAGATCATAATAGATAAGGTCGGGGTACAGGCAGGGGAAATTGACTCTGGAACTGGAATGAATACAGTACAGGCCCTGTGTGGTGAAAAATCGGCGACGAAACTCACCTGGACAAAAACGAGACCTTGCACACGAGGAAAAGGCGATACAGGCGTTCCCTCCATGTGAGCAAAGTGTACTGTGGGTCAGACTTCAAGCGGCCATTACGTGCAAACGATATGCTACAAAGTACCGAAGCATGGCTACTTTCATTTTAGTTAATATGCCCCAAATATTATGGTGCCCTGAATTGGAGGGCTATTTATAAAAAAGTGCTGTAATTTATACACGGTGAAACCAAAATGTTATAATAATACCATTGAATAAAATCAGAGAACGTCCCCGTTAATGCCACGAGAATTGCTTGATTACAAATATAAAATAGTGGACTACAGAGCCAAATCAAGAACAAATAAAAAAGTCTTTGTCCCAAACATTATGAAGGGCACTGCAGTGCATACTTCCACTGGAGAAAAGCTCAGAGGAGCTGTGTGATTTGGCTCCTCGGGAGAGGAGGACGGCGCTTGAGTTTGGCTAATGGGGAGTGCGGAGGATTGATTGGAGCTCTCTGAGGTAGCCGACGGCGCCGGGGACCGCGGCGGGGGCTCTCTGAGGTACGGCGGGGGGGGGGGGGGGGGGGGGGGGGTGGGAACCGCGGGTAAGGAAATTTCCGCCGCATCTTAATTATTCTGGTCCCGCGCCGGTTCGGGGAGTTTCGCAAACGGCGTGAAAACGAGCGGGAGGGGAGGAGCAGCGCACTTGACGGGTAACCAGCATCGGCGCTAACGCCGTGACGGGTGACTGGCGGAATTCATCCGGCCGTTTAAAAAAAAAAATAAATAAAAATGTCGGTTAGCTAAAGACGAATAGCGCAGCACTCAAGAATGCCGCCCCTACGATACGGCGCCGGTGTGGTGTCAGTTATATCCGCGTCTGTCCCGGGCCTGAAGGCGCGGGCGTGCCGGCGGCGACCGCAGGCTGGGTGAGGAGGACCCAAACGGGCGCGTGCGCTGAGCCGCACGCCTCCGGACTCAGGGTCCCGGTGCGGAATGGCTATAATGCAATTTCCGGTGACGCGGCGAGATAAGCAACAGTGCCTTATTGCATTTAATTACACCAGGTTAGTCGCCCCCAGCAGTAATTAAACCGTCCAAGGACAGGTAATTACTGAGGTTCATTACTTAATAAATAATAAAAAATAATGATTTAATTTTTAGAAATGGAGAAGATAATAGCTGTTTTATGAAAATACAACAAAAAAAATGTATAGAAACTGTCCAACAGTAGTTTATAAAATGATCGTTGTAGTAACTAATGTTTTAGGAGAGTAACACCATTTGTACTGTGCTAAGACAACCTTTTTTAGTGATTTGTTGTTTTATTTTAAAAACGTTTATTGTTGCATGAAACAGTATGAACTTAAATAAGAAAAAAAAGCTGATTAACATCAAAAGGGACAAAATAGGTTGTAATGACACATTTTAAGGAATCGAATGAGGAGGCCTTTGTGAGCTCTAAAAAAAACCCAGATTCTTCACCACCTGCCTCAAAACGCTGAAGTGAAGTGTGTCTTCAGCGTTTTCAGGCAGGTGGTGAAGAATCTGTGACAGCACCTGGTCACACACCGGAATGATCTAGAATGGATCTTTATCAATCACGGAAACTTAACAACAACTTCCTCTCGTTTGCTGGTTCAATGTCAGTTGAGATTCCCCCAAAGGAATTATTGTGAATCAATTGTGAATCATTTGAGTGCTAATGGGAGCTGTATTGTATGCGAGGGGCGAATGCTGTATTTCTAACAGAGTGATGTACAGTCTGTCTCGGAAGTGTTTCTGAGTTAAGTGCGCCAAAGCTTATAACCGAGTCCCTGTTGAAATGGATGCCGTAAACTGTGAATCTGTTTGCACAGTCTCTTTCCTGGCTCTGAATGAAGCCGCCCCTTGGGGGATTAGTAAAGTCAGGTTGCATTGTATGCTGAAAACTTAATGCACACCCTTGGACCAGTCAGATTTGAGCATTCAGCCATCCGGTGTGTAAAGTTGTCCATTTACACAGTTATTCCCCATCACCGGTGAGTACCGAACCAATTGTTGTGTCACAATATACTGGGCTGTTACATCACAGTACAGGACGCACAAAGAGCAGCCTGCATACCTCCAAGAAACATGTGCGTAAAGCACACGTTGTCTCTGATCATTACTGGACCAAAGCACCAAAATGAAACAAAAAAAAAATGAATTGATGTCTGGATTGGTTCAGCTATCAAAGTCACAAGGTCACCTTGCAGAATAAAATACAGAATAAAATGCCCCAGTTACCGTCTTATAGGACGGAGAAGCACAACTCTTAGTTATTTACGTTTCGCTTTTTGTTCATAATTGTAGTTTACGGAGTTATTATTTAAAGTGAAAGATTCTGATTTTTTTTTTGGTGGGGAGTGAAAGAAAACAAGCTGTCATGATTGAAATATGAATATTTCATGGAATTCCAGCCAGGGTGTCTCCTGTCAATCAATAGCGATGGTGCCCACTGTGGCAGGAAGGGTAGATATTTCCCCTGCGAGCCCTCTTGATTGCAGACGCCGCTTCCTGTTCCTCCATCCAGTTCATTTAGCGAACCCCCCAAGACTCCCTCCCCCTGGTCCCCGATGTTGACTGCCTTTTGTTTAACCGGTCCGCTCTTTGATTCGAAGCGGCACTGACCGCGTTTTGACAATCTCTGTTTTTTTCAGGGGTCTCTTTGTCTGTTTTTTTTCTTCCTGCGGACTCTGCGGTAGTTGAGATGTTTTGATTGGTGGCCTCTGTCCTCTGTGAAGGAACGCGAGGAACGCGTGCCTGTGAACGCAAGCAAAGATTCTGTAGTTGCCAAAGATGCTCATCTCTGTGTTCTGATGTTGTCTTCCTAACCACACAAACCTAAACTCTGCTTTGTCTTCAAGCGAGTGGTGTGAACCAGTGTAGCACTGTGGCGATGGATGTTCAGTACGGTGATGTAGGTGTTAAAACCACCTGTTCAGAGAGGTTGGGAGGAGCACAGAGAGAGGCAGGTATCTGGTTAGTCCGGGACGGGTCTGAGAGTGTCTGTTCCCTGCTGTGGCGATTTACCGTTTATGTTTAAAAGGCAGCACTGTCATTCCTGTCTGAAGCCAATCAAAACCCGGCTCTTCAGCGCTCTTTTTGACGCCCGCCAGGGGGCGCTCGGTAAGTTTTGATTGGCTACTGACAGGAATGAACAGTGCTGCCTTGTAAACATAAACGGTAAATGGACTGCATTTATATAGTGCTTTTATCTATATATTTATATATCCAAAGCGCTTCTCATTCACACACACACTCACACACCAATGGCGAAAGGCTGCCGTGTAAGGTGCCAATCAGCTCGTTGGGAGCAGTTAGGGGTTAGGTGTCTTGCTCGGGGACACTTCGACACGCCCAGGGCGGGGGATCGAACCGGCAACCCTCCGACTGCCAGGCAACCGCTCTTACCTCCTGAGCTATTTCGCCCCATTGAAACGGCCACAGAAGCCGAACCGGAGGCCCGGCGTTAGCTCCTCTCCGGCCCGCTGAATCCGGCGCGTTCCCCAGCAGCCCCCGCCAGCTGGCCGACGTCCGCCCCCCCCCCCCCCCCCGCCCGGATTAGAGACGTCCGCTGGTACGTGCGGGCTTTGCCGGTTGATCAAACCGAGCCCCAAACCCAGGATGAGATCGTGGGTAAACAAGCCGACCGCCCCCGTGTTTGTTTACGACTCGCGCTGTTTTTCGGCAAAGTGGCTGTGCCGGAATGTGCTTTTCCCGTTCGGCTTCCCCGTGTCTGACACCGAACTGAAGTTGTGCTCAAGTCGTTCTCTCCCCCCCCCCCCCGCCCCCACACAGCACCGGTGGTAAAAATCCAATCTGCAGCCTTGTGTTTGAAAAACGAGAATACCTCACTCCTCCGGGGCCTGGGGGGTGGACGGGGCGAGGGTCAGCGGGTGGGGAGGGGGGGGGTGGGAGGTGGAGGGGGTGTTGTGTTGGATTTTTTTGGCCGAGACATTAAAAGAAAGGCTGTTTTTCTCATCCTCTCCAAATCCCAAGCGCTCGCCCAGTCAGCGGCGTTGTGTTTGCTCAGGAAATGGGCTAATTGATTCTTATCACCGTCAGACTGTTTGCCTCGTTAAAGGGAGGGCCTTCTGCTGCCTCGTTGGTGGGTGCGTTGGGGGAGAGCCAGCGGTGGAGTCGAAGAATCCACAAGTCTGGCTAATACTCTTACCTCTGAGAGAAAGTCAGTTATTTTTCTCCAATCCCCCCCCCCCCACCCCCACCCCCCCTTGGAAAGCAGAGTGCTGTAATGGAGATTAAGGTCTTGGTGTGGCTCGGTTATTTTTTGGGTAATTTAAGCCCTGCCATGTTGCTGTGCTGTTCTACAAACACAGTCGATTTTGTATTTATTTCTTCTCTCTTCAAATGATGAAAAGCTGGAGGACGGAGGTTTTTGCCAGGAAGCTGGAAGCTGCAGATACATTGGCTCTGCTTACCTGGGCTTTTTTTTTTGGGGGGGGGGGGGGGATTTACTGCATTGAGATCGACCCCCACCCTGTTCATAGTTCCGTTCATCTCATTGACTGTTCAGTGATGGTTGAGGTGCTCTCACACCTGAGAGATCTTATTTTCCCTCTTTAGGATTAAAACAGGTGTGCACGAATAAATAATTCAGTAACTGAATTAATTAAAGTGAAGAGGAAGCTGAAGATTTGAGCGTTCTGGAAAACTGCCTTGGTCATACTTATATACTGTAGCTTGTATAGATGGTGTCAGCTGTACTGTTATTATGAGTTACATGCCATCATGTTATTGATAAAGGCAGTGTACTTAAACTTTTTGATGTAAGTATGTATGTATGTGTGTGTGTATGCAGTTTTTTAAACCGTGGAATGTTGTGTTATTGATGATAATAATAATAATGTTTACAGTGTGAGGGTCAGGGGGTTGTAAATGGGATGGCAGGGTGAGGGGTTTAGAGCAGTTGAATGACAGGGTAAGGGCGTTTGGAGGGGTTGAGTGACAGGGTGAGGGTTTGGAGTGGTTGAGTGACAGGGTGAGGGTTTAGAGCAGTTGAATGACAGAGTGAGGGCGTTTGGAGGGGTTGAGTGACAGGGTGAGGGTTTAGAGCAGTTGAATGACAGGGTAAGGGCGTTTGGAGGGGTTGAGTGACAGGTTGAGGGTTGAGTGGTTGAGTGACAGGGTGAGGGTTTAGAGCAGTTGAATGACAGAGTGAGGGCGTTTGGAGGGGTTGAGTGACAGGGTGAGGGTTGAGTGGTTGAGTGACAGAGTGAGGGTGTTTGGAGGGGTTGAGTGACAGGGTGAGGGTTTAGAGCAGTTGAGTGACAGGGTGCGGGATTGGGGTGGTTGGGTGAGTGACAGGGTGCGGGATTGGGGTGGTTGGCTGAGTGACAGGGTGCGGGATTGGGGTGGTTGGGTGAGTGACAGGGTGCGGGATTGGGGTGGTTGGTGGTGAGTG
>CM045894.1:9272500-9280000 GCA_025169545.1 Anguilla japonica
GAGCCGATCCTTCGCCATGTTCCGCACCGCCGCGGGGAAGGCAGCGACTCCAGCGTGTCACTGGATTTTCATTTCGTTCCTCGCGCATAAATCCAGCCTGTGGATCCACCCTGTGGTCCCCTGACCAATAACAGCGCTCTTCCCTGCGCGCACAGTCACATGGCCCTCCCTTTAGACCCCAAGATGGCCGCAGTAGTGCTCTGGCCACCTAAAGAGAAAGGCCTAACAAGTGTGCCTGGAACAAGCGGGAGAAGCCAAACCAAAATATAGACCAGGTATGGAAAGACATTGAGGACACAGTTCCCTATTTCTGTACAAGAATTCCCTATTTCTGTACAATAATTCCCCATCCCTGTACAAGAATTCCCTATCTCTGTATAAGAATTCCCTATCTCTGTACAAGAGTTCCGTGTCTCTACAAGAGTTCCGTATCTCTATATAATAATTTTGTGTCTCTGCACAAATTCTGTATCTCCGTAAAGTTCTTTTTGTACGTGTAAGAAGGATTTGCCTACCTACAATTTCATTTCTTGAGCCTGTATATTGAGTTTGTGCATCAGATTTGTTCTTGTAAGACATTGAGTAAGACATTGCGTGAGACATTTATCTGATTCAGTTCTTCATCTGCGGCCTGTTTTCCTGCCCTTTCCCATCATTTCATTCTTATTACCTCTTTCTTCTCCACATTCCCTCCCTCCTTGACTCCTTCCTCAACTCCTTCCGATGACCTTGGGGTGAGGTCGCAACCTTTGCCCCCATTTTGGACAGGAAGTGCCGGCGTGTAGCATTAGGAAGTTTGCAGCACCTGCCCGAAGAATCTGAAAAGTGTGTGTGTGTGTGTGTGTGTATCATGTATCGGTGACATGGTGGCTTGTAACTTATATCTACAGCACAGCACACACCAGCTATACAAGCTATAGAAGTATGACCAAGGCAGTATTCCAGAACGCTGAAATCTTCAGCTTCCTCTTCACTGAAAAATGCTGGTTGTGTGTGTTTAATTAAGTCAGCTACTGAATTATTTATCCATGCACACCTGTTTTAATCCTAAAGAGTGAAAATAAGAGCATAACACCCTGCTACTGACACACAGGCTTCTGTGTGTGTGTGTGTGTGTGTGTGAGTTTGTGTGTGTGTGTACGCGTGTGTCTGTCTGTCTGTGTGTGTATGCGTGTGCCTATGTGTGTCTATGTGTGTGTGTGTATGCGTGTGTGTGTGTGTATGTATGTGTGTGTGTATGTGTCTGTGTGTGTGTGTGTGTATGCCTGTGTGTGTGTGTGTGTGTGTGTGTGTGTGTCTATGTGTATGCGTGTGTGTGTGTGTGTGTGTCTGTGTGTGTCGTGTGTGTCTGTGTGTGTCTATGTGTATGTGTGTGTGTGTGTGTCTGTGTGTGTGTGTGTGTGTGTGTGTGTGTGTTAGGTGCTCAGATCATCACAGTGATGTCTCTGAATAAACACGTGGAGCGCAGATGGAGTGCTCTCCATTTTACTGGCTGTTGGGGCAGCGGCGCGTTTCCAGCACAAGCCGTGCGCGTGCTGATGACATCATCAGACGCCCTGAGAGAAACGAGCGGGAGAGAGGGTGAGCAAACTCCTCGTTTAGCTAACGGTCGCTATTTCTAACAGCTCCTGCTGAAAACAGCAAAGGCTTGACCTTGTGAAATTTTAGGATTTGAGAGAAGAACAAATGTTTGCAGGCGGTCTAAGCAGCTGCATTCTGTAACGAGCTCTGGAGCGATCCAGTGAAAAGTGACCACACCAGACACTGCAAAGTAAAATGGCCACAAATGCGACCAATTTATCGCACTCTGGAGCCACGAAATGCAAAAGTGCACCCCACATGCAATTATAGGATCATTTATTAATGAGATGGGCATACTGATGGCACATCTGTTGAGAGTATAATATTTTGACATGGTGTATGTGTGGCATATAATGGGAATAATGTATAATCGGTAAGTGGCCTATAATGGCGATGACACAATGCTGGAGCATATGATTGTGTGGAATCGAAACAGTGTTTGAGAACATTGCTAATTCTAAACACATTGCTGTTTACTAGCTAAATTATAATGTGTAATAGTGTGCAGCTTAAAATTAGCTTTGTACATACCAGTCTCAGCAAGTTATATATATATATATATTATATTAACTGCATATTTATTAAATTGAATGTAATATCCTGGTTTTCATTTTTGCTCAGGCCTACTTTTTTTAATTGAATGGCAGCTAAACCGAACTGAATCGTAGCTGAACTGGATCAAATCGTTGCATTTGTAAGTGAATCTTTCCTGCATCGTATTCTGGCCACTGAGATGTGAATCGAATCGTCCGGAGGGAAAGATTCATACGGCTGCTCACCTTCCCCTCAGCGCTTCACACGCTCGGCTGTCAGTGACCTCGTCGGCTGGTGAGCGCGCTCACAGCAGAGGCGCCTTACTGCAACGGGCCAACAAGCAGGACCGGCACGGGGCGGGCGTGCTGAGAGAGAGAGAGAGAGAGGGGAGAGAGGGAGGGGGAGAAGGAGGGAGAGAGATGGAGAAGGTGAGGGAGATGGAGGGAGAGGCAGAGGGAGAGAGAGAGATGGAGGCAGAGGCAGAGGGAGAGAGAGGAGAGAGGGAGGGAGGGAGGGGAGAGAAATGGAGGGAGAGGGAGAGAGAGATGGAGAAGGTGAGGGAGATGGAGGGAGAGGCAGAGGGAGCGAGAGAGAATAGAGAGGAGAGAGGAGGGGAGGGAGAAGGATAGAGGGAGAGGGGAGAGAGAGAAATGGAGGGAGAGGGAGAGAGATGGAGAAGAGAGAGAGAGGGGAGAAAGAGAGGGGTGCTCCTCCTGTAAAATAGCAGCTGGCTCCAGGAGACAGGAAATGAAAGACGTGTTTTCGTGGGGCTGGGGGGCTTGGGATGAAAGGGTCTGAGGCAGTGTCTGCGTGTGTGCTGTGTGGATGATGTAACATCTGTTTGACTACCGTGCACCGTAGTCTGTTCTGACGCATGCCACACGCGCACACGCACACACACACACACACACACACTCACATGCACGTGCACACAGACACACACACACACACACACACACACACACTCACATGCACGTGCACACAGACACACACACACACACACACACACACAGAGACACACGCACACGAACTGCCTGGCAGGCTTCCCATGATGCCGTGGGGTGTTGTGGTGCCAGTCAGCTCTGACGCCGGGAGGAAGAGGAAGTGTGACTCAGTGGATGCTCAGCCTGTCGCTCTGTAAACCAGCGTACTCACGCACACAGGGAGTGATGTCACAGGTCGTTAAGCAGGGGCGTCAGCAGTGCCCAATCATCAGTCTGCGTTTCGCCGTCGCCCCGGAGACCGGCTCTGTGCACGATCCCTCACAGAGAGCGATCAGAGCCTGTCTCAGGTACACACCTGTACGCATCACATCTGTATCAGGTACACACCTGTACGCATCACAGCTGTATCAGGTACTCACCTGTACGCATCACAGCTGTATCAGGTACACACCTGTACGCATCACAGCTGTCTCAGGTACTCACCTGTACGCATCACAGCTGTATCAGGTACACACCTGTACGCATCACAGCTGTCTCAGGTACTCACCTGTACGCATCACAGCTGTATCAGGTACACACCTGTACGCATCACAGCTGTCTCAGGTGCACACCTGTACACATCACAGCTGTCTCAGGTACACACCTGTACGCATCACATCTGTATCAGGTACACACCTGTACACATCACAGCTGTATCAGGAACTCACCTGTACGCATCACAGCTGTATCAGGTACACACCTGTACGCATCACAGCTGTCTCAGGTACTCACCTGTACGCATCACAGCTGTATCAGGTGCACACCTGTACGCATCACAGCTGTCTCAGGTACACACCTGTACGCATCACAGCTGTCTCAGGTACACACCTGTACACATCACAGCTGTATCAGGTACACACCTGTACGCATCACAGCTGTATCAGGTACTCACCTGTACGCATCACAGCTGTATCAGGTACACACCTGTACGCATCACAGCTGTCTCAGGTACTCACCTGTACGCATCACAGCTGTCTCAGGTACACACCTGTACGCATCACAGCTGTCTCAGGTACACACCTGTACGCATCACAGCTGTCTCAGGTACTCACCTGTACGCATCACAGCTGTGTCAGGTACACACCTGTACGCATCACAGCTGTATCAGGTACACACCTGTACGCATCACAGCTGTATCAGGTACACACCTTTACGCATCACAGCTGTCTCAGGTACACACCTGTACGCATCACAGCTGTCTCAGGTGCACACCTGTACGCATCACAGCTGTCTCAGGTACACACCTGTACACATCACAGCTGTATCAGGTACACAGCTGTACGCATCACAGCCTGTACAGGTGCACACCTGTACGCATCACAGCTGTCTCAGGTACACACCTGTATGCATCACAGCTGTCTCAGGTACACACCTGTACGCATCACACCTGTCTCAGGTACTCACCTGTACGCATCACAGCTGTATCAGATACACACCTGTACGCATCACAGCTGTCTCAGGTACACACCTGTACGCATCACAGCTGTCTCAGGTACTCACCTGTACGCATCACAGCTGTATCAGGTACACACCTGTACGCATCACAGCTGTCTCAGGTACACACCTGTACGCATCACAGCTGTATCAGGTGCGCACCTGTACGCATCACAGCTGTATCAGGTGCACACCTGTACACATCACAGCTGTCTCAGGTACTCACCTGTACGCATCACAGCTGTCTCAGGTACACACCTGTACACATCACAGCTGTCTCAGGTGCACACCTGTACGCACCACAGCTGTATCAGGTACACACCTGTATGCATCACAGCTGTCTCAGGTGCACACCTGTAGGCACCACAGCTGTATCAGGTACACACCTGTATGCATCACAGCTGTATCAGGTACACACCTGTACGCATCACAGCTGTCTCAGGTACTCACCTGTACAGGTGGTTCAGGATGTCTCAGTTTATCTCACCTTCATATAAGCAGAGCAGTCAGCTGACCTCGTGGGCTTTCAGATGGGCTTCTCTGTGCTAGTTTTTGGTCTGGGGTGGTCTTAATTCTTAATTAGGGGAAATCACTGCTCAAATTCTGCTTTAAAACAGATCTGTAAACGGGAAGGAACCACAGCAATATCAGGGTTGTGTCTTATCAGCGGATAATGGCTTGAAGTAAACTTATTGATATTGGCCCATAAGCTGAAATTGCAGCTAATATGATGGCACAGCGTTTCTGAGCCAGAGAGGAGATGCACTTTTGTCATCTTGTGCCCTGCTGGTGCTGTAAATTAAGTGAACGTTACATTGCGTGGTGCTAAAAAAAGCAGCCTAATCTTCCCTCTTATTTATCATTTGCGTTTCATTTGTCATTTGTTATTACCGGCCAAACTCACAAGCAGATATTAGTTATTGATACCAGGCAGAGAATTTACCACGTTGTGCTGCCCTAATAAGTGAGGCTTCACAGTTGAGATTCCCATCGCTGACGGACCTTTTAAAGTGCATTTTGAGAAATGGCACAAGACTGGCTGCTCTGTGCAGGAGGAGCAGATGCCTCATTTGGCCATTTTACGTAGATTAACGGTATAGTTTAGAAGAAGAGAGGCCTGCGTTCTCATTTCAGGAGTCTGGAGGCCTTATCCTCCGGCAGCGATGCCCAATGAGGTGACGGGATTCTCAGTTTGTGACGCTCGTTCTTTTCACGCTGTTTAATTCTGGTCATTTAGCGAAGGAATTACGTCCGTGGCAGAACGTTTCTGCGCACGGAAATATTGTGCCGGTGCGAGTGTCTGGAAAGCGGGAGAAAGAGAGACATCCCGTAGCGGTCTTACCGTAGACGTGAGATCGCCATGGCGATCGCAGGTGGGTTTAATTGAGTGAAATGAGCTAATTGCTGGTGTGTGTTGAAGGGGGCGGGGTGCGTAGTGTGGTGGCGGTGGGGGTATCATGGTTGGGGGGAGCGGGGGAGGGGGGTTGCGCGGTGGCGTTGGGGTATCAGGTGGGGGGGGGGGGGGGTTCATGCAGTGGCGTTGGGGGTGTCAGGGTTTGGTGGCGGGGCAGGGGGTCATGCGGTGGCATTGGGTTAACATGGTTGTGGGGGAGGGGGGGGGGGGGTTGTACGGTGGTGTTGGGGTATCAGGGCTGTGGGGGGGGGGGGGGGGGGGGGGCAGGGGGTGTGCGGTGGTATTGGGGTATCAGGGTTGTGGGGGGGGGTAAGGGGGTGGCGCTGTACGGTGGTGTTGGGGTATCAGGGTTGTGGGGGGGAGTGGTGGGAGGCTGTATGGTGGTGTTGGGGTATCAGGGTTTGGGGGAGCGGGGGGGGGTAAAGGGGGTGGATGGTTAGCGGATGGCCACACTGCGCTCGTATGAAACCCATAACCACTCTGATTCAGGAGACGCGTCTTATTTTCCTGAGAAAACTCTGACGGCGCTTCCTGGGGAATCAGGCCTTCCCTGTGACAGGCAGGCATGGGCGTGGGATTAGACAGCGCGGCTGACACCGGAGACGCAGCGGACTGCTGCCCGGGCCTGTAATTTCACACAAGTGCTGTGATTGCTGGAGTAGCAGTTTTATTGCCCCCCCCCCCACTCTGTCTCCCCCCCCCCCCTCCTAAGAGGTAGGTTTTCAATGGGCTTTTTGTGAGATTCTGAGTTTTAGTTTAATAAGGAGCTGGAAACAGTGGGGGGGGGGGGGTGGTGAAGAGAAACAATCGCTCTGAATTACCCAGGTTGTAAAACACTCCATTACTGCTGGAAGCAGAGTGGATGTGCCCGTTGAAGTTCAAGGTCATTTTCAAAAAAAAAAAAAGAAAGGAAATTTTTATAACAAACGCCTGCAATTATCGCCTTTTATGTTCTGCTCTCCCCGCTGCGCTTTTCTCCCTTTCTTGCTTCGTTCCGGGAGGAGGATGCAGGGATGTCTGTTATTAAGGTGCATTTCCCTCCATAAGCCTTTTTGCTCAATGGTGCGAAATGCGCTAAGCTTCCGTGAGGACGTTTCAATGGCAGAGCAGAGTGGAACGCTGCAGAGCTGTTAAACTCTAACCGTCCCGGGCATGCTGCAGGACGTTACGTCCTGAACGTACTCGCCGTTACTAAATGTTCATGCAGCGTCCCCCCTAATACAGTCGAGACAGAGGTTTCCCCTTTTTTCAGTCTTGAGTCCAAAATTACAGCATGAGAACGAAAGGAGGACATTTTGGCAAATATTTGACCAGGGGTTTAGTACCAGGGGTTTAATCCCAGGGGTTTAGTACCAGGGGTTTAGTACCAGGGGTTTAGTCCCAGGGGTTTAATACCAGGGGTTTAGTACCAGGGGTTTAGTCCCAGGGGTTTAATCCCAGGGGTTTAGTACCAGGGGTTTAGTCCCAGGGGTTTAGTACCAGGGGTTTAGTACCAGGGGTTTAGTCCCCGGGGTTTAGTCCCAGGGGTTTAGTACCAGGGGTTTTTTCCCATGT
>CM045894.1:9287500-9310000 GCA_025169545.1 Anguilla japonica
ACTGTACCGGGCTGCACTGTACCGGGCTGCACTGTACCGGGCTGCACTGTACCGGGCTGCACTGTATCGGGCTGCACTGTACCGGTCTGCACTGGGCTGGGCTTTACCGGGCTGCACCGGGCTGCACTGTACCGGGCTGCACTGTACCGGGCTGCACTGCACCGGGCTGCACTGTACCGGTCTGCACCGGGCTGCACTGTACCGGGCTGCACTGTATCGGGCTGCACTGTACCGGGCTGCACTGTATCGGGCTGCACTGTACCGGTCTGCACCGGGCTGCACTGTACCGGTCTGCACCGGGCTGCACTGCACCGGGCTGCACTGTATCGGGCTGCACTGTACCGGGCTGCACTGTATCGGGCTGCACTGTACCGGTCTGCACCGGGCTGCACTGTACCGGGCTGCACTGTATCGGGCTGCACTGTACCGGGCTGCACTGTATCGGGCTGCACTGTACCGGTCTGCACCGGGCTGCACTGCACCGGTCTGCACCGGGCTGCACTGCACCGGTCTGCACCGGGCTGCACTGCACCGGGCTGCACTGTACCGGGCTGCACTGCACCGGGCTGCACCGGGCTGCACTGTACCGGGCTGCACTGCACCGGGCTGCACTGTACCGGTCTGCACCGGGCTGCACTGTACCGGGCTGCACCGGGCTGCACTGTACCGGGCTGCACTGCACCGGGCTGCACTGCACCGGGCTGCACTGTACCGGGCTGCACTGCACCGGGCTGCACTGTGCCGGTCTGCACCGGGCTGCACTGTGCCGGTCTGTACCGGCGGCGCTGGTGTTCTTTCCCTCCCCCTCTCCCACTCTCTCTCTCTCTCTCTATCACCACTCTCTCTACTTCTCTCCCCCTTTCTCCCTCTTTCTTATTCCTCCTACCCATCCCTGTCCCCCTTTCCATCTCCCCATCTCCCTCTTTCCACCTTTCCCTTTCTCTTCCTCCTAGTCTTGGGCAGCTGGTGTGCAGGTGACGGTCCTGCAGGTGTTCAGTTAACGCTGTAATCAGAAGCACTGATTGGGCAGTCCCTCAAGCGTGCCCACGGTCCACTTGGAATGCTGCGCTGTCAGTCACAGTCGGCTGGTGGGAGGAGCATCGCGCAGCTCCGCCCACTGACCCCGCCCACTTTCCCATCCTTATTCAGGTATATGTGGTTTTTTTTCCTGGTTAATCGCTGATTTTCAGACCTAGCCAAACCAAGAAACGCACAGCGTTTTTGTTCTCTTTGGAAGCTGACGTCGAGAGAGATCGCTGGACTGTTCCGCAGTCAGACTAAAATTAAAGGGCCTCACAGGCAGCTAGGGCAGAGATTTTGGGCTTTTGTCAGGGGGTTGAAAATCAGTGTTTCCTGTTCAATCAGACAAAAAAGTCAGGGATGAGAACCACATCCCTTTTTTAATCTCTGTTTCCCGTGCCCGGGGGGCAGGAAGTGGCATCGTCAGGGTTTCCTGTCACAGAGCCCCGCCCACCCTGGAAACGCAGATGTCCGCGACAGCGTACGATGTGTGTGATGCCGACACAGCCTGCGCGTGGGAGGGGGGCCGTGTGTGCCCCCCTCCCAAAGTACAGAGTAACTGCATGAGCCAATGCAGACCCGAGGCTAGTTTGATTCATATTTTAGCTAATCAGACACCAGTATAAATCCTGCATATTCATGACAATTTTAAAATAATCTTTTTTTGAAAATTATTTTATTTTTTTGCACATTTTTGGGGAAGATGTCACATTTTCACAGAGCTGGACAGACTAGACTAGGCGAGGGATCTAAAACTGTCAGTTCTGGAGGACTGGAGCGAGCGAAGCTCGTTAGCGCTTTTCTCGCTGCGAGCAGCTAGCGCGCGGCTAACGGAATGGGGCGTGGGAGCCGCGGCCTGGGCGGGGCTCAAACTGAGCGGCGGCGCTGACAGGGATAAACCGAGCGAACGCCGCGGCCCTGGGACTGGAGTCGCCACCCCTGGGTCAGAACCCCGGCGGAGGGGCGCATTTTTATCGAAAGGCCGGAAAAACTAGCCGCGAAGAACTGGCGGCGGAGTGTGCTTTTTTTTCCCGCCAAAATCGTTTTCCCCCCGAAAAACCTGAGGGGACAGAAGAGTAACATAAGTGGCTGCAGCGGGCTGTAGGCTATAGCTCATATTTCTCTTATTAACGAGTCTCTCTCTGCCCCCCCCCCCCCCCCCCCCGCCCCCTCTTGCCCCCCGCCTCCCGGTTTTTGTTTTAATATGCCCCCGGCTCTCCGTTCCTGAATAATTCACCTCAGATCTCCGCCGCTTCCCCTCGCCCCCCCTCCTCTCTTCCTCTCGCACGTTACCGTCCCGCCTTCGTGTTTCGCGGTTCAAAACGAAGCCTTTTCTTCCGCTTTTAACGCTGAGAAATCCGCCATCGCTCGAAATATATTAATCGTCCGCGGTCCGTCACCGTCGCCGCGAACGTTTTCCCCGAGCCCGGCTAAAGGCTCCCGGGACGAAACTCCCTGTCGCGTAATCCACGCTATAATAAATAGCGGGATATATAACTATTCAAAAAAACCGCACGGCGCCGTCCGCGCGTCCGGCGAAAGGGGCGCGCTGTCGGAATGGGACGCCCGCGACGGCCTTCCTCGCGGCCGAGAGCGAGGCGTCAGGCCGGGGCGGCTTTCCCTCCCAGTGTGGCGAAGAACGTCGTTTTATTGGATCTGCCATTTAAAATGGCTTAAGCGCCTAATCTAAATAAAGAACTACGGAGGGGGGCGGGGGGGGGATGGGGGGTGGGGGGGGGGGGGGGGGGGGGTAAGGGGCTGGCAGGGACCGTAATTGAAATGAATCCCCTTTGATATGAGCCCGCTAATGCATTTTATCTTCGCCATACATCTCTGCCTAATAGGATATGTATCTGGCCTGTCAGTCTGTCACGATGAGGGGGAGATACAGATCATGCTTTATTACGTTTCGGGGGCTTTTTTTTTTTTGCGCTTCAGACTTGATGTCCCCTCTCTGAATAAGGCGGTCAAAATGGCGCTGTCAGTCCTAATCTTTTCACAGGCTGACACATTCGCATTTATATATACGGCGCAGTCCGTAAGTATCGGGACAGAGACAGTTTTTTTGTTCTTTTGGCTTTGTGCTCTCCAGCACGTTGGATTCGAAATGAAATAGTGAATATGAGGTTAAAGTGCAGACTGTCTGTTTTAATTTGAGGGGATTTTCATCCATATCGGGTGATTGGGGAGGGGGTGCTTTGGATCATGGGTCATTCCTTTCTTTCTCCGCACTTCCCTCTTTCCAGCACTTTGGTGCCAGCTCATGCTTGTCTCTTCTGTCCATGAGACTTTGTTCCAGAACTCTACAGTCCTTTATTTTTTTGCAAACTATAGTCTGGCTGTTCTGTTCTTGAGGCTTATCAGTGGTTTGCGTCTTGCAGTGAACCCTCTGAGGTTATGCTGGTGTGGGCTTCTCTTTATGGTAGTCTTTGACACGACTATGCCAACATCCTGGAGAGTTTATGGGTGTTTCGTAATGTTTTTCATTAAATAAACGCAGTGATTATTTTAAAAAACGTGTTTTGTGTTACTTGGTTTCCCTTTGTGTGATATTACGTGTTGTCTAAGGACCTGGAACCATTCAGTGTGACGAATCTGCAGTAACAGAGGAAGTCAGGCAGGGGGCAGACCCTTACTCGCCGCGCTGTGTCTGTGTGCGCAGTCGCCTGCAGAGTGTCAGTTCTGTGGCGGTTTTGGGGAGCACGGGCAGGCCGGTCGCACAGAGGCCCTCTGGGTAACCAGCGGTTAGCGGAACATCGGCTCCGGGCCGCGACGCGTCCGCGGCGACAGGAGAGAAGACGTTATTGCTTTTTTCATCGAGCGGAAAACGGCACGCGGCCCCCCCCCCCACCCCCCACCCCCCCCCCCAGAAGAGAAGCGAGCCGCGCTCGGCCAGGTTACCCGCAGCTCGGCACGTCCGCGGTTCAGCCATCGATTGGAGGCGGGGGGGGGGGCGGGGGGGGGGGGGGGTGGGAGAAATTTAAACGAGGTTAAGCCAATGTTTCTGCGGTCGGACCTCCAGGTCTGCAGAACCCCCCCCCCCCCCCCCCACCCACCCGCCCCCCCGCTCTCCCCCGCCCCCGCCCCTCGGCCGCGGCTGGCCTGCGGTTCGATCGCCTTGGCGGTAATATCCGGGACGCGTCCAGGCTCGCCCGTTGCCGCGGCGGCGGAAAATGAAAACTGACAGACTCGTATTTATTTTTTAAGTGAAAGGGATTGTGGGTCCGCCGGCGTCAGTGGGATCTTATTTACATACCAATTAGCAGATTTAATAACTGCATTTTGTGCTGATTAATATAATTACCATATATATAAGCAGGACGGGATGGAGGGATGGAGGGAGGGGGTTAAGCGAGGGAGGGGGGTTTGGAGAAAAGATTGTAGACAAATTGAGTAGATGTCTTGATAAAAATTTTTAAAAATGTAATCCAAGCTGCTTTGGCAGAGAAATACAGGAAAAAAATTGCTTGATTCACACCAGTTAAGACCAGATCAGCCTGCAGGCAGGAGTTGCTCTGGCTTTTTTAGGGGCTTGAGGGGTTTCTGTTCAAAGCACCGTCCTCTTTGAGACTATTCGGGGAGTAACAAAATGGAGGATTAATCCTGCGATCAGCTAGCTTGTCCATGTGCTCCTAACTTGCTGTAATCGTACCGCACATTTTTAGGGGGCAGTTTTACGTGGGCTTTTCTTTGTGTGTGAGGCTACAGGCCGCCCACCTTCCCTGCGTGTGGGTTTGTCCGAGCTGGCCTTTGCGGAGAGCCGAACGGAGTTTTGCGGTTAGCGCGTCTGCGTTAGCCTCCCGCTAGGCTCCATCTGAAGTCATTGCTCTGTAGCCGCCGGCAACCTCACTGTCGCATGCACACGCATCGGCGCCACCTCAGGGCCCCCCCCCCCCCGTGTGGTCCGGTGTGTCGTGGGCCCATTTTCTGTCGTCATGGATCCCAACAGAGTCGGGCCGATTTACTGTGTCAGTGTCTCTGGGTGGCCCCCTTAAAAGGGAAATGGAAGGAGCAGAGGCTTGTTTGGTCGGAGGCCTGTTGGATATTTATGAATTTCCCTTTTAAAGATCGGTAAGGGTTTTGTTCTGCTGGCAAGGCCTGTGTTAGACCTGTTCCCTAAAATGGCTGTTTGTCATAAAACAGTTACATACTGTTTTTCTTCAGAGCGCAGTTTGTTGTTATTACTGCTGTGGAGGAGTTTGTTTGTGCGATTTTTTTAAATCGACCGGCCGCTTATATTATTCCTATTTCTAAGCTTCACTTATTCCAAAAAAAAAAAAAAAACTTCACCAGCTGAAGCTCTTCTTCTGCTGTAATTCCAACGTGATGCTGAGCTCCTGGCCGCAGCTCACTGTGCTGAAGAGAAGCTGCGGGTGCGTGTGACTGCTTTTTGAAAAGCAAGGAGCTAATTATGCACTCTGGTAAATCAGGACTATCTTTGGTGATGGGGAGGGGGTGTTGAAATCAGAGTCCAGGAAAGGGATGAATGAGTTCAGCAGTGAGTGTTTGATTGGTGGGTGGTTAGCGGGGGGGGGGGGGGGGGGGGGTGCTGTGGGGCAGGGGGCACTGAGGCCCTAAGAGCAGGACCCTTTGATTGCTGGGAAATGGAACGCAGTGACATCATCGACTCCGCTGCCTTTGGAGTGCCCCCCCCCCCATGAGAATGGCAGCGCCTTTAACACTGAGCACTGGAAACCGCGTCCTGTCACACACACACACACATTTAACACTGCCATCTCTGAGTCACTCTCTGCACGTCTGCTACACGCACACACGCACGCACACACACACACACACATAGACACACGCACACACACACACACACATAGACACACACACACGCACACACACACACACACACACACACACACACGCACACACACACACACACACACACACACACACACACACACACACATAGACACACACACACACACACCATAGACACACACACACACACACACAGACACAGACACACACACACACACACACACATGGCTTCCCGTGCACCGAACCTGCTCTGATGTGAGTCAGTGTGAGGAATATCAGTTCAGCCACACTGGACAGGGCCTTTCGGACACAATTGATGCATTTCAGCCTTCCCTTTCTAAAGGATGTGACCTCTTTTCTGAAATATCCACATTCATCATTATAGCACAATCACCCTTCATCAGTGGCTGGGTGGTTTGTGCGCACGTGCACGTGTGTGTGTGTGTGTGTGTGTGTGTGTGGATGGATTCTGCTGTGGGTATTGTGGAATAAGTGAGTGTAGATAATGGATGGATGATGGATGGATGGATGGACTGGGTATTGTATAGGTACAGGTCAGGATAAGGGAATCTCAACAGTAGAATGGTATTGGCTTTCTGGAGGTTCAGGTCTGAACCTTGAAACCTCTAGGTGGGCTGTCGACTTCTTAAAATACTACTCAGGAGAGATGGGTGCAGGAAAACAAGGAAGAAAGACTACAGAAAGAAGGGAAAAAAATCAAAACTAATGATTTTCTTCTCACTTTGTATGTGGTCTGTTCCAGAGACGTCTGTGGAGATGCCTTGTTTACTGATGGATGCGGTGGCAATGCCCCACATAGGGTTTGAACCCGCAGCCCCGCTGCTCCAAGCACAGAGCCGGATGGATTAGCTCCTCTGCTCTGCTCCAGCCCCCCATCTCCTGGGCCGAGTGAATCTGTGCCCTTTCCTTCAGATCCCCCCCCCCCCCTTCCCCCCCCCTTTGAGCTGCAGCGTACTGTACCCCCCCGATCAGTTTTGGGTGTGTGGGTGGGGGCAGCATTGCTGGTGCAGGGGTGTGGGCAGTCTGAACGGGACGTGCTCATTTCCAGCTCTGTTTGTAAATGTAAATGTCCCCGCGGTGGCTGAGCCTCTTCCTGGCCGGGACCTGAGCATGAATATCCATCGTTACACCCCCCCCCCCCCTTTCTCCCCCCCCCCCTTTCTCCCCCTCTCCCTCTTTTCCTTCTGTACACCCCTCTCTGTGCCCCCCCCCCCCCCCCTCTCCCCGGTGTTTCATCTTTCCAGCTGCCCTCTCAGTGCGTGTGTCGCCCTGCCTCAGCGAAGGTGCGATTTCAAGCGCTCCTGCTATCCAGTCCTCAGTCATTGATCGGCACATGGAATGAAAAGAAAATCATTAGTTTCTTTTTTTCCTTCTTTCTTTCTGTCTATCTATCTATCTGTCACTTGAGTTTTCTCCCCTGACCCATTTTAGGACAGACAGACAGACTGTGACTGTGACTCACTGACCAACTTATTGACTGACAGAATGACTGACTGACTTACTGACAGACTGACTGACTGACTTACTGACAGACTGACTGACTGACACACTGACTGGCTGACTGATCGACAGACTGACTTACTGACAGACTGACTGACTGACTGACTTACTGACACACAGACTGACTGACTGACTGACTTACTGACAGACTGACTGACTGACACACTGACTGGCTGACTGATCGACAGACTGACTTACTGACAGACTGACTGACTGACTGACTTACTGACACACAGACTGACTGACTGACTTACTGACACACTGACACACTGACTGGCTGACTGACTTACTGACACACTGACTGGCTGACTGACTTACTGACAGACTGACACACTGACTGGCTGACTGACTGACTGGCTGACTGACACACTGACTGGCTGACTGGCTGATTGGCTGGCTGACTGACTGACTCACAGACTGACTGACTGACTGACTGACTGACTGACTGGCTGGCTGGCTGGCTGACTGACTGGCTGACTGACTCACAGACAGAGTCGTGTGCGCAGTGTGGACAGCGGGGTGTCTGGCGCTTTGGCGTCTCCCTAAAGCGGATCTGTCGCGTGCTGCCCCCCGAATGCGAAAAACACAAAATGGTGCCTTCATCTAAACTGCTGTCATTGTGAATTACACAACCCCCCCCCCACCAAATTACAAATTAAAGCTCTGCGTTCCCACCCCACCCCCCCGCCCCCCCACCGCTCTCACAGCCAGGCCCCCTCCTGTGAGCCGCCAGCGAGGGGGCCTGCCTGTCAGGGCTTCCTCGTCTCGCCCAAATTTCGCTCAGTTTTGTGAGAGTTTTCCTGGCCCCGCCCGCGCGCTGAGCCCCACTGGCTCTGCCTGGCGTGCGCTGCAGGTGCACCGGGAGCCGATCTTATTCCGCTGTCCTCTTTGCTCTGGAACCCTCCCTCAAATTTAGCCTCATCCGATCTGACAGACGGAGGACGCTTCTCCCCCCCCCGCCCCGTCCCCCCCCGGAGCTCGGGCGAATTCCGGCGAGCGCTCTGCCCGTCTCCCCGCCCCCCCGGAGCTCGGACAAGCCTCGGCGTGCTCGCGGTCACCTGACACGTTTCCCGCCTGATGAGAAAGCCAAAAAAAAGGAAATAGACAGACCCGCTCCCGAGATCCAATTAATGAATCCAGCCCGACGTGAAGTGATTGAAACGCTCTGTCAGCCGGCGTCCCTCCGCTCTGGGGGGGGGGTGGGGGGGTCATCCACGAGCGTGGCTCTTATTTAATGAAGCCGGGTGTGTTGTGTGTGGTTTGTGAACACCTGCGCTTTTGGATGGCAGCAGGTTTTCTTGGTTTGGCCCGAGTTGCAGGAAGCAGTGGGGGCGACAGCGTCAGCAGCGCACGTCCTCCGTTTGTAACTAAACCCAGGATATCGCCGCGGTGATGGCGGGCTGCGTGAACAGACGGGCGGACCGGGCGTTCCCGTGACGACCTCGCGGTCTCACTGGTGGTACGGTGTGTGTATTTGGGGGGGGGTGGAGTTGGACAGGCCCTGTCTGATTCTGCTGGCTGACAGGAAACTCTCCCAGCTTGGGGGGGGGTGGGGGGGTCTGCGTCCAGGTGACTCCCCCCCCCTCCCCGCCAAGGCTCGGCCCTTCGCCCATTCTGGACCTGGCCAGTCAGCAGTCAGCCCTCGTTACCTAGCAACCGGGACCGGGGAATCGAAGGGTTCTGCCTGGCGCACACACACACACACACAGACGGAAGTGTGACATTTAAAGGCCTCGCCCCCCCAGGCTGAGCACCACGTCCCCACTAAGCGTCTGTCCCACACCCACACTTGTGGCGTGGGGAGGGTGGGGGTTGCTTTCTGTTTTAAGAAGGTTAAATAGCAGCTGGGGGAGAGAGGGAGCGTGGGTGCGTTTGGTGGGTGGTGGTGCACACTGGGAAATTCACATCTCACTCTGTCCTCCTTAGAGGACCACCAATGTAACAGATCGTCTTTATACAGCAGTGAAGCTACTGTCCAGCGTGTGTGACTGGGGCTTTAGGGGCACCTGGGGGGGGGGGGGGGGGTTGAGGATACATGACCTGCTCCTCACCTGTATGTACATGTGACTGACCTGCTCCTCACCTGTATGATGCATGTGACTGACCTGCTCCTCACCTGTATGGTGCATGTGACTGACCTGCTCCTCACCTGTATGATGCATGTGACTGACCTGCTCCTCACCTGTATGGTGCATGTGACTGACCTGCTCCTCACCTGTATGATGCATGTGACTGACCTGCTCCTCACCTGTATGGTGCATGTGACTGACCTGCTCCTCACCTGTATGATGCATGTGACTGACCTGCTCCTCACCTGTATGGTGCATGTGACTGACCTGCTCCTCACCTGTGTGTGTGACTGACCTGCTCCTCACCTGTATGGTACATGTGACTGACCTGCTGCTCACCTGTATGGTACATGTGACTGACCTGCTCCTCACCTGTATGGTGCATGTGACTGACCTGCTCCTCACCTGTATGGTGCATGTGACTGACCTGCTCCTCACCTGTATGGTACATGTGACTGACCTGCTCCTCACCTGTATGGTACATGTGACTGACCTGCTCCTCACCTGTGTGTGTGACTGACCTGCTCCTCACCTGTGTGTGTGACTGACCTGCTCCTCACCTGTATGGTACATGTGACTGACCTGCTCCTCACCTGTATGTGTGACTGACCTGCTCCTCACCTGTATGTGTGACTGACCTGCTCCTCACCTGTATGTGTGACTGACCTGCTCCTCACCTGTATGTGTGACTGACCTGCTCCTCACCTGTATGTGTGACTGACCTGCTCCTCACCTGTATGGTACATGTGACTGACCTGCTGCTCACCTGTATGGTGCATGTGACTGACCTGCTCCTCACCTGTATGGTGCATGTGACTGACCTGCTCCTCACCTGTATGGTGCATGTGACTGACCTGCTGCTCACCTGTATGGTGCATGTGACTGACCCACTGCTCACCTGTATGTGTGACTGACCTGCTCTCCTCTCTTGTGTTTTGCAGGTAGAAGATGCCATGCTCATGTTCGACAAAACGACCAACAGACATAGAGGTAAGGACTGTTCACACCTGCTCCTTTGCTTTAGCTTTCTTTAGGCAAAGCACCAGACTCTGTGCGTATCTCACAGAATCCATGATTTACTTGCAAAGTTTGAGCACAACACACATTTAATAATGGACAGAACATGGAAGTGCTAGAAGACTAAGATACAACTGATATAAGACAGTCATTTGAGATTAGGAGGACCCTGCGGAGGAGTAGGGTTACAGCTGGCGGAGGTACAGTCTGAAGAGACGCTTCAGGCCAAGGCGGAAGGTGGGCAGTGACCGAATGGCTTCGAGTTAGGAACGGGGGACAGGGTGAGCTAGGGTGGGGCAGCTCCACGGTCAGGACGAGCGAGAACCGTTCTCCCCGTTGGCGGTTTTGGTGCGAGTCGCGCGGGTTTGGCGATTGCGTCTCCCGGGGTAACGGGCGGGGGGCAGTCGGAGAGGGTTCCGAGTTCGTCGCTATAGCGATCCCCGCCAGCCAGTGGACCGGGCGCCCGTCAGAAATCCTCAGGAGAACCGTGGACGTCTACGCTCTCCCAAATCATTCAGTGGAGCCCACGAATGTGCGCGGCTGCGGTGTGCAGACGATTGGCTGGCCGCTCCAGATTGGGGTTGGGGGGGGGGATTGGACATACTCAGATTTATAAAAGGAAAAGAGAAGGAGCTGGTCCTGATGTTCTGAACTCCCTGCTGGCGGGACGGACGGACGCTGTCTTGTGTGGTTTGATCCGGCCCCCTGTAACCCTCCAAAAAACATGCATCCCTGGAACCACCCAAGGACAAAAAAAAAAAAGTGAAATTATGGATGTGAAATAGATGGTTTGGGCGTTGCGGGTGTCACGCTGGCACCGGGGGGGCTGTGGGCTGAGTTGGGACGGGCGGAGGGGAGGGGGGGCTGAGATTTATGATGTGAACGACATGTCGCCAGAGCCCCCCCCCCTTCCTCGATTTAAATGCCCCAGACTCTTTTTTATTTTGTTTTATTTTTTTATTTATTTGCGAGAGCAGTGGCAGGAGAGCAGAGGCTCATTCCTCATCCTGTCGAGGACATTAGGTGCCCTGACACCGGAGGAGCCCCGAGAATCGATCGGTCGAGAGAAAGTAATCGCGGACGCTGGCAGAAAATCTCACATGGCTTGTCTGACACAGGAGCCGGTGGCGGGGCCCGCGCAACTTCATCTGACTTTCTGAGGGTGTTGGTTTTGGGGTTCGGGGGAGGAGGGGAACGTAAGGTTTACAGAACAGGGTGTGGTCCCCCCCACACACACACACAGAAGCTACAGGCTACATCTTTATCTTGTTTGCGTGTGTGTGTGTGTGAGAGAGAGAGAGAGACAGGGACAGAGACCGAGAGAGAGACAGAAAATGAGGAGATAGAGATAGTCAGAGAGAGATAGAGGCAGAGAGAGCGAGACAGAGAGAGATAGACAGAGAGAGAGAGGCAGAGAGAGCGAGGCAGAGAGATAGACAGAGAGAGCAAGAGAGAGACCAAGAGAGGAACACAGAGAGATAGAGGCAGATGGAGCGAGGCAGAGAGATAGACAGAGAGAGCAAGAGAGAGACCAAGAGAGGAACACAGAGAGATAGAGGCAGATGGAGCGAGACAGAGAGAGAGATAGAGAGAGAGAGAGAGACAGAGAGAGATGGACAGACAGAGCGAGGCAGAGAGATAGACAGAGAGAGCGAGACAGAAAATGAGAGAGATAGAGATAGTCAGAGAGAGATAGAGGCAGAGAGAGCGAGACAGAGAGAGATAGACAGACAGAGCGAGACAGAGAGATAGACAGAGAGAACGAGAGAGAGAGAGAGACAGAGCGATAGAGGCAGAGAGAGAGACAGACAGAGCGAGGCAGGGAGAGATAGACAGAGAGAGAGAGGGACACAGAGAGAGCAGGGCTAGGGGGGAGTGGAGGGCTGTGCTTCCCAGTACATAGGCCACGCCCCCTTCATACAGCCCTGAGTGAGGGGGTCACAGACAGGTCATGATGAGTCTCGGGTGTGCTGCAGGCGGACAGAGGAGCAGGGGGGCGGGCCCTCTGGCGGCCTGCGTCCGCTGGGCGGTGCGGGCGGAGTCCTAGCGCGCGGCGGGGTTTTGACGCCGCTGCGCGGGCGCGAGCCCAGCCTCTCTGCGTCCCACCGCATGCCTGCACCCGCTCCCCCCGACTTCCTCCTCCTCACCTGCCTTCACTGCGCTGTCGCAACCTTAAGAAAAATGTACGTTTTCTTCTTTTTTTTTTTTTTTTTTGCGTCAAATGTGACAAAACCTCGTTGTTAAATGTCGCGTTAAGGAAAGACCTCACCCCCCAGCCCCACCCCCACCCCCAACCCTCTTTTACACCCCCTGACTGGACCCTTCCTCTCCCCTTGACTCTTGGTGGAACTTTCCAGAAGTTTGGAAGCTGCCCTTTTTGCCACAGGCCCAGGTCGGTAGAGGCTGCAGATACTCTTGGGGGTTGAAGGGGGGGGGGGGGGGATGACCTATGTCCTTTTTTTGGACTTCCTTTTCCTGTGAAACTTGGGCTATCTGGTGTCAGAGAGACCTTTTTTTTTTGAGAACGGAGGTAGGGTGTTGAGTTTGTCCCCGTTGACCTAGCCCAAAGTACGGGGGGGGGGGGGGGGGGGGGGGGACCTTCGTCATGCCGGCTGTTGTCTCCCGGCCTCCGTGCGATCGCCCCGGGAAGCTTTTCGGGGGTCGGCCGCCCAAGCCGTTAGCGCCATTAAGAGCGCGACGGGTAAACAAGCCGCCCGTCGATCGGCAGCCACGTTCCCTCCTCTCCGCCTCCCCCCCCCCTGTTTGTTTCAGGACTAATTCAATCAAAGACCCAAATATTGGATCCTGCCGGGCGTGACACGGCGGCAGCGGGGAGCCGTCTTCCGTCTTTCACTCTTCTTCTTCGTCGTTGTCGCGCGTTTGTTTTCCTCCTCGCCGGCGCCAGATTGCCGTTAATTACTTGTTTGTTTATTTGCTTGTTTTTTTTTACCGGAGGACTGCGGGTTCCTGTTCGCCCCCCCCCCCCCCCCTCGGGCGTCTGATGGGGGGTCAGGTTCGGGGCGCCCGCCCGTTATTGCGTCGCCTTCCGGCCAATCAGCCGGCGAGCGTCTTAAAAAAGAAAAAAAAAAGAGCGAATCGTAAAGATCCGTTAAAAGAAAAGGACGTCTCGCCGGGGGGGGGGGAGGCGGGACGGCGGCCCCTGTTCGGGGGGGTCGGGGGGTGAACCCCTGCGAGAGGCGGGGGACAGATTGGGCGCACCCTGGAGGTGAGCCAGCCAACGGCTGCTAAAGAGACATCCTGACCCCCCCCGGAATCCGGCACAGAGGCACCAGGCCTCCCCGCCATTTACAGCAGCAGAATGAGGATGATTGCGTTTGGAATTGAGCTCTCTGCATCTCACTATATCTGGCACCACCCCCCCTCACCCCCCAATCTCTGAGCTCAGCCCCCCCCCCCCCCCCCCCCCCCAAACAACCATGTACACAGATATGCACAGATACATTCATACATGTATACACACATACATATGTGCCCACTCACACAGATATGTACATATATACGCACACACATATATGTACATGCAGATGTGCTCATGCTGATACTGGCACATACACACATGCTCACACACACACACACACAACCACACTCCCAGTGGGGTAGAGAGAGAATTAGACGCAGGAAAACAGCTTTGTGTCCGAATTCCGGGTCTTAGGCCAGCTCACACAAACACGCTTTGCCAGGCTGCAGACGGGCTCTACTTACACGGGAAGCGTCCGCCAGGTTGGCGCCGAGGACAGGGACGCGTAGCGGCAGCACCCTGTACCTCCGGTCCCATGTCTTGGTCACTCAGTTTACTCCTGCTGGCCCCTGGAGTGCCGGCTGAAGTTCACTAAACGGAGCCTAAATAGAGAGTGAGCGATGGAGCCGTTCGCACCGCCAGCCTGTCGTCCTTCCGTACCTAACCGGGCGTTCCCGCCATGCCGCCGTTCTCGTCCTCCCCGCGCGGCGAAGTGCGGACAAGAGAAAATCCCCCCCCCCCCCCCCCCCCCCCCCCCCCCCCCGGCAGCGAGTGGCCTCAGAAAACGCACCGATGCTCGCGCGACGCTTGCGTAAATAGCGCCTCTGATTTTAGCTACGTCTGAGATTTTGTTCGGCGCACGGGGTTTTCAGACCGGCTGCAGCGACGCGGCCGAAAGGAAGTGCTGATCACCGGCTCGTTCTTACTTCACTGAACATTAATAATAAAGACCTGAGATATTTCCCCTGAGAACCACCTGTCCCCACAGCCTTTTTACATCCACTTCCTGTCCCCACAGCCTTTCTACATCCACTTCCTGTCCCCACAGCCTTTTACATCCACTTCCTGTCCCCACAGCCTTTTTACATCCACTTCCTGTCCCCACAGCCTTTTTTCCTGTCCCCATTTTACATCCACTTCCTGTCCCCACAGCCTTTTTTACATCACTTCCTGTCCCCACTTCCTGTCCCCACAGCCTTTTTACAGCCACTTCCTACCCCCACAGCCTTTTTACATCCACTTCCTACCCCCACAGCATTTCTACATCCACTTCCTGTCCCCACAGCCTTTTTTCATCCACTTCCTGTCCCCACAGCCTTTTTACATCCACTTCCTGTCCCCGCAGCCTCTTTACATCCACTTCCTGTCCCCACAGCCTCTTTACATCCACATCCACTTCCTGTCCCCACAGCCTTTTTTCATCCACTTCCTGTCTCTGCGGTCTTTGACGATGCTCTTCCTGAGTTATAGTTCATGGGACACTGGTTCTTCATGGTCGTAGTTTAAGTCTCGTTAACCTTTGACTGTTTTCGCCATTTAAAGACCCTGTGCTAACCTCTATTTCCTGTAAGTAAAACGTCCACTTAGCAACGCGATAAAGACACACACTTACCTATTCCAAATGTATTATCAGAAAAAAATAATGTATTTCATTACATGTAATCTGTACTGCCATTTCTACGCATGAAAGCTGGAGGTTTGACAGGGCGTGTCCATTGCATCTTGGATGTTCACAGCTGAATTCTGATTGGCAGCCCACTGAACAGAAGGACCCCTCATTGGTTCAAATGTAAATTGATTCACAATATTACATTACAGTCACTTAGCAGAGGCTCTTATCAAGAGCAGATTCAAAAAGTGGAGCAAATCAATGTTAGTTTCAGGAATACAAACATTCACTTTCCCGCCTGAAGTAAATGGATGGTAAATGGACTGCATTTATATAGCGCTTTTATCCAAAGCGCTTTACAGTTGATGCCTCTCATTCACCCATTCACACGCACACACTCACACGGCAACGGTGAAAGGCTGCCATGCAAGGTACCAATCAGCTCGTTGGGAGCAATTAGGGGTTAGGTGTCTTGCTCAGGGACACTTCGACACGCCCAGGGCGGGGGATCGAACCGGCAACCCTCCGACTGCCAGACAGCCGCTCTTACCTCCTGACAAGGTGCTTAAGGCCCATTTATAATGAATAAACCAACAGTTGGTACAGTCAGAAAAGTCATTACTTCTACAGAACAAACTCTGTGCTTACACCGGTATGTCCGACACCATTATCCTGAAAGGAAATCCAAAAAGAAACAAGGGATAGCTACAGGGGTCAGGGGTGCCCTGGTGCGGTCTGAAGAGGTGCGCTATTGGTCTATGTCAGAAAAAAATATTTGTCCCTTTTCACATGGTGATATGTTGAATAACTTTTTTCGTTAAATAAATGAAATAATCATTTCAAAGACGTGTTTTGTGGTTGCTCGGGTTTCCGTTAACACAACGTCTTTTTCAAAATACCTGAACCAATTTGGTGTGAAAAATATACAATAATAATAGAAGGAAAATCAGGAAGTGGACAAACGGCGCACCTCTGCCACGTCCGTACGTCGCTGCCCTCCGTGGAGATCGTCTCGGGAAAACGAATTACTGTAGGCAGCGCGAACGTAGCGCTAGCGGCCCGCGGCGCGCAGTGCCGCGCTGCGCGCTAATGCGCGCTCGTGTGTAATACCCTGTTATTACAGCGATATTAAGTAGCTGTCGGTTTCCCCCCCGCGAGTTCCCCCGTGTAGCAGCAGCACATCAGTCTCCGAGTCCGTCCGGCGCCAGGTAAAAAAGCAGTCGCAATTTCCTCTCCGAGAGGAAGAGGAGAAAAAACCCGCGGTGCGCGCTCGGCTGACGAGATACCCTCGAGCGAATGTAATTAGATACACCTTAACCTTTCTCCACATCATTTAAGAAGGGCCTCCGCCATTGTCTCCATTAGCTTTTAATATCCTCTTTTTCCGCCCGTCTCCTAATATAAAAAATATAAAGGTTCCCGGTGTTTATTAGCATTTAGCGACGGAATGTCATTTAAATATCATATCTAATCATATAGCCCTCCCCCCCCCCCCCCCCCCCCTCCTTAATTGGAGTCTCCCCCCCCCCCCCCCCCCCCCACTAATCATGAAGACGGGTGTAATAACACATTCAGTCGCTCCTAATCACAGCTCGGGAGCTCATCAAGAGGAAGTAGGAAGCGAGAGGGCCTTTTTGTTTTTTTTTTTAACCCACAAGGCCGAGCAGCGGCGGTGTGTGTGACGCGCACGTGTGTGTGGCGGGCCTCTCGCTGTTGGTGTGTTTTCTGTTCTCCACGTTTTTTTTGGCTCGGGAGAGAAGGCCAGATCTGCACCTTAACCCCCCTCTCCTCTCTGCCAATGTTACAACTGTGTTTCCAAAACCACAAAATGGCCGTTTAGACCTGCTGCAGGTACATGGATGTTAGTAAGGATCGTCAACGTCTGTGTGTTGGAGTGAGTGACGATTCGCGCGCGCGCATATGGGTGTATGCCCATGTATGTGAGAATTTGTGTGTGTGTGTGTGTGCGTGTGTATTAATTTGTGAGCGTGTGTGTGTGATTATTCTCTGAAGTCCCTATAGTTCAATAAAATCTTGTCGTAAATTTAGCACCAGGTGTAGAAAACTGGTGTTCTTGTTTTTGTTTTCTGGTGCTATAAATGCCGTACTGAGCTAGCCCTCCAGCAAGGAAACGGACTTCCCATGATCCTCTGCTGTGCCCTACTGCTTTCCTCTTGTCCTCAGCTGTCCAGCCTCAGCTCACTCTTTTATTTTTTCTCTGGGCTCTCTCTCCTCCCTCCCTCCCTCCCTCCCTGCTCGGGCTTCCATTAGCGGGATAGATGGATCTATTTAAACAGAAGTAAGCAAACAGCGGTGCCCCCGTCCCCTGTTCACCGGGGGGGAGAGACAGAGGGGCGCTTCAGGAGATGAGACGGGGGCAGCGGCTCGGAATGGTCGCGCCGCGACCTGCTTAACACGCCTCGTTCGCCGACGCCGACGCCGCCCCCCCCCCCTCTCTCTCCCCGCTAACACCCTGGATGGGGAACGGGAACTGGGACGGAGCGAGCGCCTCATCGAAATTCATAGCGCCCGTGATGCGGGTCGCGAGGTTAAGCTCTCCACGCGGCCGGCCGCAGTCACGCTACGCTGGAGTCGTCACGGCGACGGACACTTCTGTCCTTTTTGTTTTTTTATTTTTTTACGTGATGCACCACATTCTCTATTTCTTTTTTGGCTGGACCGCAACAGCGGGGCCAGCCCTACAAACGCAAATGTCTGTGACTGACTGACTGACTGACTGCCTGACTGACTGACTGACTGACTGACTGATGTCTGTCTGACTGACTGACTGTCTGACTGACTGACTGAGTGAGTGAGTGAGTGACTGACTGAGTGAGTGAGTGACTGACTGGGTGGGTGACTGGGTGGGTGACTGACTGAGTGACTGACTGTCTGACTGACTGACTGACTGACTGACTGACTGACTGACTGACTGACTGACTGACTGAGTGACTGACAGTGAGTGACTGACTGACTGACTGACTGACTGACTGAGTGAGTGATGTAAAGTTACACCGCGCGTGTCTGTGACATCGGCCGGTTCGTCCTGCCATATACTAGGTTTTAACCTGGTCTTGTTTTTGTTTTTTGCCTCCCCTCATTGTATGCTTAATGTATGTACCCCCCCCCCCCCCTCCAAAGAAAATGTAGCACAGTCTGTGCTGGGATGTGAGGGCTTTGAGGACCGCGGCGCGGCGTGGGTTAAAAACGTCCGCGCGTCCGCTCTGGCTCTCGGCCCCGTCGATAACCGCGTGGGAGAGAACGACCCCACGGCGTCGTCCTCCGGAAATATTCTCTTCATCTGAGCTGCTGTCACAGAGCCCAGGAACATTGCTGCTGCCTTTACCTATCTCCACACTAAACTTCTCCACACCTTGCCCGGGCGCTGTTTTATTCATTCCTAAGTGTATTGGGAAGGTGTTTTTATGACACGTCGGCCGCTTGCGTTTGCTTGGCACAGATGGAAATGAAGTGCTCTCTTCCGACTAACACCCTTTGAAGTGCCGGTTTTTTTAGAATGTTTTTTTTCCCAAAAGTCTAAGTCGGTGTTCTAGAACTCCGTCGCTCGTACCGACTGTGACATCAGCGTTAGAATGTTCAGTTAAGAGCGTTCTAATCGCGTGTTTGTGATCTTGCGCCTTAAGGAGTTCATTCTAAGGAGTGAAGGAGTGTCCAGTGGGTCTTGGAGTGAGCAGTGCTTTGTGACGAGCTCTTGTTTCCTTTCCCGATGTTGACGGTCGTTCCGGAATTGGATCTCACGCTCAACGGACTCAGAATTGCCTGTGCATACGGGTAGCCGGTCAAAGCAGTTGACCTAAACCTGTGCTCTGTATTGTCTGGACCCCCCCTCCCTCCCTCCCTCCCTCCCTTCCCTGTTCCCTGTGGTGATTGGCCGGCAGGTGCGCGGCGGCCCTGGCTGATTGGCCGTCCGCGCGGGGACCCCAGCCGTTGCGGGGGCGTCGGGGAGCAGCTGCCGGGGGGGAAGATTGGCCACTTGGACGCGCGAAAGCTTTTCGATAAATAATGAAGCGGCGATAATAACCAGCTGCTTTCGAGGGGCGCGTGATGCGCCCCCCCCCCCCCCCCCCCCCGCCCGTTTCCTGCACGACGCGCCCCCCCCCCCCCCCCGTCCCCCCGCTTCCCGCCGTCGCTGCCGAGCGCAGTCCGCGTGATGGCGCCTCCCGGGGAGAATGCCTTTGCGGGTCTGTGATTGCGCCATGCATTTTTAATCCGCCCCCGACCCCCTCCCGCCAACGGGCCCCTACAGGGCCCCCCCCCGCCCGGGACGTACCGGCCCCCCGTCCCGTCCCCACGCCCGTCGGCGTCCCGTTCAGGACCCTCGCCCGCCTGCTTTGCTCTTTTCGTTGGCGGGTCTCTGTTTGCTCCGCCCACTTTTTCCTCATCCCGGTCGGGGGGGGGGGGGGAGACAGGGGGACAGGGGCCCGTAATTAGGCAACACCCGATGGACTAATGGGGCCTGAGTCGGAATTCTTGTTCCCCGGCCCTGTCCTCGTTAGAGACCTTGTACCCCGACACCAGCCTGACAGCTGGAGAGAAGGGGGTATGGAGCCAGAGAGAGAGAGAGGGAGAGAAGAACGAGGGAGAAGGCGGGAGGAGAAGACCAAAGTGGGGGGGGGGGGGGGGGGGGGCAGAGAGATGGAGGCAGTGTGAAGGAGAAAGAGATGGAGAGGGAGACTGGCCAAGGTCAGGGGGGGCCAGGGAGGAAGGGAGAAACGGTTACTGGGAGAAGAGAGGGGGAGAGGTGTGATTTAAATATCTCAGTCATAGACGTGTCTGAGTGTAAAATACACCGCGCTCCAGTCCTCCGGCTCTGGGGCTGCGTGTGTCAGGCTGATGATGCCTGATTGAATTTGGCACCTACTGAGAAAAGGGGAGAGAGAGAGAGAGAGAGAGAGAGAGAGAGAGCAGGAATTAGGAAGGCAGTGGAATAGGGAATTGGAGGTAGAGGAGACAGACGTCTTGTGCACCTATCTACACACACACTCTCTCTCTCTCACACACACACACTCTCACTCACACACACACACACATACGCACACACGCATACAGACTCACACGCACACACACACTCACTCGCACCCGTGTGGCAGAATAGGCCTTCGCCCCAGTGTGTGTTCCTTAACCCGTGTGTAAAAGGGTTCGCCGCCTCCGGCAGGGGAGCGGCGTCCCCTCCTTGGGGGGGGGGGGGATCAGCGCTGGTTCAGACCGAGCAGCACTCCGCTGCTCCTCAGTGTGTGTCCGTTGGCCCTGCTTCTGATCCCCAGCAGAGAGGAGATGTGTTTGCAGCCCAAGGTCACGGGCAGTGGTGTGTTCCATGGCAGAGTGCGGACGCGTGTGTGCGGTGGGGGGGCGGTGAGGGGGACGGTGGGGGGTGGGGGGGGGCGGAGAGGAGAGGTAACAGATAATGCATTACTCTGATGGGAAAGATAATGTATGAGGAGAGCTCTCAGCTGTGCACTGCTCCACCTCCCTGTCTCTCCCCCCCTCTCTCTCTCTCTCTCTCTCCACTGTCTCCCTCCCTTCCATCTCCCTATCTGTCACTGTCTGCCTCTCTCTTTCTCTCAATCCCTCTCTGCCGTCTCCCTCTCTGTCTTGTTTCTCCCTGTCCTCTCTTCCTCTCTCTCCGTCTCCCTTTCTCCTTCCCCCTATCCCTCTCCATCTCTCTCGCTTTCTCTCTGTCCTTCTCTCTCTCTTCCTCTCCATCACCCTCTCTGCCCCCGTGTCTCCTGCTCTCTCTCCCCCCTTTCTCTCTCTCCCTCTCTGCCGTCTCCCTCTCTGTCTCGCTTTCTCTCTTTCCCTCTTTTTCTCCCTCTCTCCCCCTCTCTCTCTCTGTCCTTCCTGTCCCTCTGTCCGGATAATGTGTTTCACACAGATCTCAGTCCTCCCAGCTTATACAGCCTTCCGAATCGATGGAGGTAATCTGCGATGGATTCACACCTCTCCCCCGCCCCCCCCCCCCCCCCACGGTAACCGCCGTGGTTCGGGCCCGAGCTCCCCCCCCCCCGGCCGGCGGGTTCTGCCGGGATTAGCGGCGGCTCGTCGCCGCGGCGACGGCGCGGCGCTAATGGAGTTTAGCGCGCCGCTCGCCTCCCGTGAGCGCGGCCGTCAGTCTCCGCCCGCGTCCGCGGAACCTTCCGGAGAGAGACGGGCCCCCTCCCGCCCAGACTGCCGAGCGGCCAGCTTTCGGCCCCGACTCTCCTCCTGCCCGTCAGGAACGCTTCTTTTGTTTTTATTTTTTTGTAGTGAATGACAGTCTGAAAATAACCCCATTCCAAGAAATAAATTGTATTGTTTTTCTTCAGTTAAGCCAGATTTTTGTTTAAAAGAATATTTGTCCTACTGAGTACTCGTGGTTATTATTAATTCAGTTATTTCACCAATTTTTTCACATTTTAAAAATGTGAACAGTTTTGACATTTTATTTGGCGTTTCTTACCAGACTCAGTGGAGGACTTAGAAAGTGTACATGGAGATGTTCAGCAAGGTGCCGCGGTACTATTAGTGTCTATTAGTAGTGAGTTATTAGTGTCACAGCCAATGTGTCATTATGCAAATCTGCTGTGTGACAGTAAGTGGCCTCGGTAGGAGCATTAAAGTTTTATTTTGAAGAGTCAGTATTATGTACAGTACGATACCCTCGCTCCCAGCCTCAGTCTATACCACTGCGTTTAACAGACACACACAGCCTGTACGCCACCACAGTTTACACACACAGCCTCTACACCACCACAGTTTACAGACACAGCCTCTACACCACCACAGTTTACACACACAGCCTCTACACCACCACAGTTTACACACACAGCCTCTACACCACCACAGTTTACAGACACAGCCTGTACACCACCACAGTTTACACACACAGCTTCTACACCACCACAGTTTACACACACAGCCTGTACACCACCACAGTTTACACACACAGCCTCTACACCAGCACAGTTTACAGACACACACAGCCTCTACACCACCACAGTTTACACACACAGCCTCTACACCACCACAGTTTACACACACAGCCTCTACACCACCACAGTTTACAGACACAGCCTCTACACCACCACAGTTTACAGACACACACAGCCTCTACACCACCACAGTTTACAGACACAGCCTCTACACCACCACAGTTTACACACACAGCCTCTACACCACCACAGTCTACAGACACAGCCTCTATACCAGCACAGTTTACAGGCACAGCCTCTACACCA
>CM045894.1:9315000-9347500 GCA_025169545.1 Anguilla japonica
ACATTTCACTCACTTCGCTAACGGAGAGTGCATTGCTGCGCTGCTTTGCACAAGGACCAGCACAAACTCTCGATCCACTGCGCCAGTTAACGCGTGCCAGACCCTGCGCTGTTCTCGAAGGACTTCTGAATTAATCGCCGCCTCATAATACTTATCCTCGTGCTGTGGTTTAGCTGTCATCTGAGCTGGTTTGTTTAGATTTCATTTGTTTTCTTGTCCTTCCATTTACCTCGCGTCCCTGAGATGTCACAATAAAAGCCCGGTGTCACAATAAAAGCCCTGTGCATCCGCTGTGGGAACTGTGAATTTCTGTGTGGGATTCAGAATTACTCTTTGCTCTACACGCTGACTGTCCTCTTCCTGTGGTGCTCTATATGTACATATATGCACAGGCACACACGCACGCACACACACACACACACACACGCACACACACACACACACACACACCCGTGTTCGCAAAATGCCAAAGTAACCCTCATCTGTTTAAAGGGAGAGCCTGATAGGTCTGGGTTGTATGCCAAATTTAAGCCATACTGGTAAACAAATGAATAATGCATTATAAATGGAAAGAGTAAACAAACAGACCTACCCCACGGCTGTTCTCTAGCCTAAAAATGCGGGGCGGGGGGGGGGAGAGAGAGAAAGCGTGTTTTTTTTCGGGGGGGGGGGGGGGACATGTTTTTTTTAATGGGTGTGAAGTACCGGAGTGGACCTGCCGGCCGAGGCCGACGTTCGGAGCGAAGTTCCGGAAGGAACGCGGGCGGCTTCGCCTCCGGCGTGGGAGCGAAGGCGGGCGGAAGAGGAGAAGAAAAGGGGGGATAGGTTAGGAAAGCAGCGCCGCGGACACGAGAGAATCGATCTGACGGGGGGGGGGGGGGGGGGGTTTTCTGCCTTTAAACGCCGCGGAGAATGGGTCCTCAAGGTTAATGAGAACACCTCTCTCCAGCGCTGATAGCCAGAGGGGAGGGAGGGAGAGAGGGAGGGAGGGAGGGAGGGAGCGAGGGAGGGAGAGGGGGAGGGAGGGAGGGGGGGGTGTGGAAATGGAGATGGAAGCAACAGCGGACAGAGATGGAAGCAGAAAGAGAGAGCGAGGGAGGGAAAATGAGTGAGTGAGAGAGGGAGACACGGTGGCAGAGAGGAAGTAAGACTGAGTGGAAGGCATAGAGGTGAGAGAGAGAGAGGGAGGGAGGGAGGGCTGGAGGCAGAGATAAAGTAATGGAGGGAGAGGGAAGGCAGAGAGGGACTGAGAGAGAGATAGAGTCAGAGAGAAAGAGAGGGATGAGGCAGAAAAAGAGGGCAAGAGATTCTGGCAGAAGGAAAGTCAGAGATGGGTAACACCAATGCAGACTATTTCTAGGAAAATTGGACAGGCTTAAATAGGGCAGAGTAAATTAGTCAGCTAGTCACAAACACACACTCACACACACACCGACTCACACACAAACATGCACACACATGCACACACACAGACACACGCTCACACACACACACACACGCACGCATACACGCACACACACACACACACAGAGGCCAGACACACACACACACTCACACACACACACACACACACACACACACACACACACAGAGGCCAGACACACACACACAGAGGCCAGACACACACACACACACACACACACACACAGAGGCCAGACGCGGGGTGCGTTCCCCTGCCCTGGCTGCGCGGGAACCACCCGGTCTTATGACGGGAGTGAGGAGTCTGCAGCACGGTGGCAGGAGGCAGCTTTATTATTTATACGAGTTCTAAACCCTGCAGAAAAGCAGCCGAACTGTCTGCGCCGCTCCCAGCGCTGTCACTCCCCCCGAGGGGGAGGCGGCCCGTTATTTAGTCTCAAATTTACCTGAACGCTTGTTGTCGCTGTCCAGACTGCCGACTGGCTGGCTGATAAATTCCGTTTTTGAGCAAGATTAATGAACAGTCCCCCTGCATGCGAAATATAATGTTTTTATTTATTTATTTCAAATAAAAATTGGATTACTTTTTTTTTTATTTATTATTAATATTTTTTCCTTCACTCTCCTGGTTCGTAACCACGGCGGCGACGACGACGGCCCTTTCATTGGGCGCGAAAATAAATAGAGAGATCTGGAAAGTTATTGTAATGCGCTCGTGATCTGCTTTTTAAACGTCTCCTTAATGAGATTTCGCCGGTGTTTTATGTGGGCTGGCGGAAAACGTTTCCCCCGCGTTGGAGGGGGGAAAAAACGCCGCCTCCATTACTCAAATAAATAAAAACACAATATGTGGACGGCAAAATCTGTTACTCCTGTCAGTTTGAGATAACAGGGGCATCTATAAATCACGGTGTCGCCGCTGCCCGTAACGCACGCCACGCCCATGCCTCGTTTTATGAGTTCTGCGTGTTGTGAAGGAAATTCGGGAGGTGTTTTCCATAAATCACAAGTCTAGTCAGCGCGCTATAATGGTCTGTGACTCAGAAGCTGCGGGTTTGATTCCCGGGTGGGGGACTGATGCTGTACCCTTGAGCGAGGCACTTCAGTGAATATCCGGCTTAATAAATTGCGTGAGAAGTTTCTCTACATAAGAGTGGTTTCTGATGACCTGTATGTAAGTTTCGGGGTACACAGTCCCAAAGTGTATGTAAGTTTCGGGGTACACAGTCCCAAAGTGTATGTAAGTTTAGGGGTACACAGTCCCAAAGTGTATGTAAGTTTAGGGATACACAGTCCCTAAGTGTATGTAAGTTTCGGGGTACACCGTCCCTAAGTGTATGTAAGTTTAGGGGTACACAGTACATGAGTGTATGTAAGTTTAGGGGTACACAGTACATGAGTGTATGTTAGTTTAGGGGTACACAGTCCCTAAGTGTATGTAAGTTTAGGGGTACACAGTCCCTAAGTGTATGTAAGTTTAGGGGTACACAGTCCCTAAATGTATGTAAGTTTTGGGGTACACAGTTCCAAAGTGTATGTAAGTTTAGGGGTACACAGTCCCAAAGTGTATGTAAGTTTAGGGGTACACAGTCCCTAAGTGTATGTAAGTTTTGGGGTACACAGTCCCTAAGTGTATGTAAGTTTAGGGGTACACAGTCCCTAAGTGTATGTAAGTTTCGGGGTACACAGTCCCTAAGTGTATGTAAGTTTAGGGGTACACAGTCCCAAAGTGTATGTAAGTTTCGGGGTACACAGTCCCTAAGTGTATGCAAGTTTAGGGGTACACAGTCCCAAAGTGTATGTAAGTTTAGGGGTACACAGTCCCAAAGTGTATGTAAGTTTAGGGGTACACAGTCCCTAAGTGTATGTAAGTTTCGGGGTACACAGTCCCTAAGTGTATGTAAGTTTAGGGGTACACAGTCCCAAAGTGTATGTAAGTTTCGGGGTACACAGTCCCTAAGTGTATGCAAGTTTAGGGGTACACAGTCCCAAAGTGTATGTAAGTTTAGGGGTACACAGTCCCTAAGTGTATGTAAGTTTAGGGGTACACAGTCCCAAAGTGTATGTAAGTTTAGGGGTACACAGTTCCTACGTGTATGTAAGTTTAGGGGTACACAGTCCCTAAGTGTATGTGGGTTTAGGGGTACACAGTCCCAAAGTGTATGTGGGTTTAGGGGTACACAGTCCCTAAGTGTATGTGGGTTTAGGGGTACACAGTCCCTAAGTGTATGTAAGTTTCGGCGTACACAGTCCCAAAGTGTATGTAAGTTTAGGGGTACACAGTCCCTAAGTGTATGTAAGTTTCGGGGTACACAGTCCCTAAGTGTATGTAAGTTTAGGGGTACACAGTCCCTAAGTGTATGTAAGTTTCGGGGTACACAGTTCCTACGTGTATGTAAGTTTAGGGGTACACAGTCCCTAAGTGTATGTGGGTTTAGTGGTACACAGTCCCTACGTGTATGTAGGTTTAGGGGTACACAGTCCCTAAGTGTATGTAAGTTTAGGGGTACACAGTCCCTACATGTATGTAGGTTTAGGGGTACACAGTCCCTAAGTGTATTTAAGTTTAGGGGTACACAGTCCCTACATGTGTGTAAGTTTAGGGGTGCGCGTTCCCAGAGCGTATGAGATATTCCGGTGCTGTATTCTGGAGTTAGATCATCTCATGGTGGAGGATTAGGTGACTTCTGACCCTGACGCTGGTCACTCTTTTTTCCGTCGCGAGGAGAAGATGAGAAGGCTGCGCGAGAGATGCGTGTCACTTCCTCTTTCTGACGCTCGTGATGGAGCCCGAGGGATGGTGCTCTCGGCGTAGCCATGGCGACCGGGGGCCCGTCGGGATGACGAGCGGGGCTAATTAAGGGCCTCGTTAAGGAGGAGGGGAGATGAAGAGCTGCTCGCCCCTCAAAGAGTCGCCGTTTCTCCCCTCGTTCCTCTCCGAGGCGCTGTGTTGGGGCTTTCCCTCTCCTTCCTGGAGCTGCATTGTGTTCACTTCTGATTTAATCAATCAGTTGGTTGAATAAATCTGTATGCAGTGACAGTGTTCTGAACGTGTACAAGCTGTGCAGTGACTGTGTGTAGTAGCTGTGCTGTATGGTCAGTATACAGGCTCTGTGCTGTATGGTCAGTATACAGACTCTGTGTTGTAGATGTGCTTTATGCAGACTCTGTGGTGTAGATGTGCTTTATGCAGGCTCTGTGCTGTAACTGTGCTGTATGGTCAGTATGCAGGCTCTGTGCTGTATGGTCAGTATACAGACTCTGTGGTGTAGCTGTGCTGTATGCCGACTGTGTTGTAGATGTGCTGTATGCAGGCTCTGTGCTGTATAGTCATTGTACAGACTCTGTGCTGTGCTGTATGGTCAGTATACAGGCTCTGTTTGTGGATGTGCTGTATGCAGGCTCTGCGGTGTAGATGTGCTGAATGCAGACTCTGTGCTGTATAGTAAATGTACAGACTCTGGTGTAGATGTGCTGTATACAGGCTCTGTGCTGTATAATAAATGTACTGACTCTGGTGCAGATGTGCTGTATACAGTCTCTCTGCTGTATAGTAAATGTACTGACTCTGGTGCAGATGTGCTGTATACAGTCTCTGTGCTGTATAGTAAATGTACTGACTCTGGTGCAGATGTGCTGTATACAGGCTCTGTGCTGTGTAGTAAATGTACTGACTCTGGTGCAGATGTGCTGTATACAGGCTCTGTGCTGTATAGTAAATGTACAGACTCTGTGGTGTAGGTGTGCTGTATGCAGACTCTGTGGTGTAGATGTGCTGCATGCAGACTCTGGTGTAGGTGTGCTGTATACAGACTCTGGTGTAGATGTGCTGTATACAGGCTCTGTGCTGTATAGTAAATGTACAGACTCTGGTGTAGATGTGCTGCATACAGGCACTGTGCTGTATAGTAAATGTACAGACTCTGTGGTGTAGATGTGCTGTATGCAGGCTCTGTGGTGTAGGTGTGCTGTATACAGACTCTGGTGTAGATGTGCTGTATACGGGCTCTGTGCTGTATAGTAAATGTACAGACTCTGGTGTAGATGTGCTGTATGCAGGCTCTGTGCTGTATAGTAAATGTACAGACTCTGGTGCAGATGTGCTGTATACAGGCTCTGTGCTGTATAGTAAATGTACAGACTCTGGTGCAGATGCTGTTTCTGTGAGGGAGCTGAATCCCCAGTGCAGCAGCAGCTCTCAGCTGTAGGTGAGCTTGGCTGTGCTGTCCGTGTGATTTATAGCTGTGAGGTGCATCCTGCTGAGTTCAGGGCAAGAAATAATGAAAGACCTGTTCTCTCTTTCTCCCGTTTATATATTTCTCAGAGTCACATTCTTAACTGCGCCTGAGTAAAAATGTGTGCTACTGTGTGGTTCTGCCTGTGTTTGAGTGTGTGTGCTTATCTGTGTGGATGTGCCTGTGTTCGAGTGTGTGTGCTTATCTGTGTGGATGTGCCTGTGTTTCAGTGTGTGTGCTTTTCTGTGTGCGTAAATGTGCACATCTGTTGATGTAGATGTGTGTGCACGTATGCATATATGTGTAAACCTACATGTGTATTTGTTTCCATAGATTTGTGTGAGTGTATGTATATATATATATATATGTGTGTTTTGGCAAGCGATCCTGTGTGCACCTGTGTGCATGTCTGTGAACGTGTGTATGTTTGTAAACATATATGCAGATTTGTGTACATAAACTATATTGCAAAGCTTAATGCTATAGCATACAATGGCATTCTAGACGATTCTGTGCTTTTCCTATTTCAGCATGACAATGCCCACAGGCACACAGCGAGGTCCATATAGAATAGTTTTGTCCAGAATGGTGTGGAAGAACTTGACTGACCTGCACAGTGCCCTGACCTCAACCCCATTTGGGATCAATTGGAAAGCCAACTGCGAGCCAGGCCTAATCGCCCAATCAGTGCCCAGCCTCACTAATGCTCTTCTGGCTGAATGGAAGCAAATCCCCGCAGCAATCCTCCAGCACTTAGTATAAAGCCTTCCCAGAAGAGAGGAGGTTGTTATAGCAGCAAAGGGTGGACCAAGTCCATATTAATGCCCATCATTTTGGATGAGATGTCAGATGTCAGATGTCTACATACTTTTGGCCATGTAGTGTACATGTAAGTGTGAGCACATACAAATGTGTGAGTTTCTCTAAGCGTGTGTGTGTGTGTAGGTGCATGTGAATGTGAGTGTGTGTGCATGTGTGTGTATGTGTGTGCCTGCATGTGCGCGTGTGTGTGTGTGTGTGAATGTGAGTTTGTGTGTGCAGGTGTGTGCGTGCGCGTGTGTGTGTGTGTGTGTGCACGTGTGTGTATGTGTGTGCCTGCGTGTGCGTGTGTGTGTGTGTGTGCCTGCATGTGTGTGCGTGTGTGTGCGTGTGCGTGTGTGTGTGTGTGTGTGTGTGTGTGTATGTGTGTGCCTGCGTGTGTGTGTGTGTGTGTGTGTGTGTGTGCCTGCGTGTGTGTGTGTGCGTGTGTGTGTGTGTGTGTGTGTGTTTTGGCAGACGGGCAGATTGGTGCCGTTATCCGACTGAGTGCGAAGCTGCGGTTAGGAGTGATGTCAAACAAGGTAAGAGCTCAGCCCCGGTGAGGATGACTCTAATCAGCACTTCCTGCACGGAGACCCTACAGGTCTGCAGCTCCTCCGCTGCTCCCCTCAGCCTGCTGATCCGCTCTCTCTCGCTGTCACTGCAGGTTGTGCAGACAGGCGGCCGGTACGGAAGAGCCAGCGACACACACCTCCCTTCCAGTGCCTTTCAGACGTGTTCTCTTTACCTGGCTCTACCTCCGCGTGTTTCCTCAAATTCCGAAAGAGGAAAACATCACGAGCCTCGAGTTTGTTGTCACGGTTCGGGCTTCGTCGCCGGGGGGATGCCGTTTCTGAATGAAACGCAGTGGCTGTTTCAGCGATTTCAGCTGTTTTTACGTCGCTGGGTTTTTTAAGTTCTGTCGTCCCTGTGTCGCCGTAGCTACGGCGGTCGTGCTTTTGCATGTTCGCGTCGTCGGGTGGTTCCCCTGTTTGCCGTGTGATGGATGCGGCCCCTGAGGCTGCTAATGGAGTGTTGAGTCACGGGGGTGTTCAGGGAGCGGGGCTGAGGTTCAGGTGCGAGGTCACGCGTCCGTCTTCACCTCCTCTCAGCTTCACTCCTTCTCCCCGTCTCTTTCCGTCTCTCTCTCTCTCTCTCTCTCTCGCCCTCCCGGTTCGGTTTAATTTCAAACGAATTATCACCAGATTATGTGTTGAGATGAAATGTTATTGTAACAAGTGAAAGGTATGAAATCGGTTTCAACATTTACTGCACGATAGATGCGTGAAATGGTGTTGTTAATACTGTTTCTGGGTGTGTGCGTGTGCGTGTGAGAGGGATAGTTGTGTGTAGAGTGTGGTTGTTGTTGTGTGTGTGTGTGTGTGTGTGTGTGTTTCTGCATGTGTATGCTTGTGTATGCATGCATACGTGCGTGCATGCGCCTGTGTGTGTGCATGTGTGTGTGCGTTCGTGCATGCGTGTGTGTCTGTGTGTGTGCATGTGTGTGTGCGTTCGTGCATGCATGCTCTTGTGTGCTTGCTTGCGTGCGTGAGTGTGTGCTTGGATGTGCACTTTCTGCTTGTGTTTTTGTCACCATTTTTTGGTGTAAATGTGACAAAAAAAAACAAAACTGCACGACAGCCATTCCTGCTGAGCCTCAGATCCACAGGCGCTCTCAGTGTGCCTGCTGGCCCGTGCCCCGCTGGTTTGCGCTTTTAAGCCTCTAGTGTGCACTTTTAAGGCTCTGGTGTGTGCTGGTGTGTGCTTTTAAGCCTCTAGTGTGTGCTTTTAAGGCTAGTGTGTGCTTTTAAGACTCTAGTGTGCGCTTTCAAGACTCTAGTGTGCACTTTTAAGACTCTGGTGTGTGCTTTTAAGGGATTAGAGCACTACAGACTTTAGAGACGCACGCACTCAGAGTTTAAGACTCTAGTGTGCGCTTTTAAGACTCAGGTGTGTGCTTTTAAGGGATTACAGCAGTACAGACTTCAGGGATGTGCACGCTCGGAGTTTAAGACCAAGGAAGCCAAGGAAGGCCTGTACATTCTGAAACCTCCCGGCCTTCAGACAGATCCAAACGGGACGGAATTCCCACAGGTTCAGGAATTCCTGAAAGCAAGAGCGAGCGGGAAAAACACACACATGGAAAATGAGCTTCGCGTCGGAGCATCATAGGATTCCTTACGATGTCTTCGTGCCGTCCGCAGAATTGATTTGCATTTAAATCTCTCCGCCCGTTCCGGTTTGCAGCGATGCAAATGAAGCGGGATGGGGGGGGGGGGGGGGGGGCGGGAGGAAGAGGGGAGGCCGCGGCGTGCGGAGGAGGAGGAGGAGGAGGACACATTTATCATTGTGAAAATGCGCCGCTGCCCTTTCCGAGGGGCGAGCCGTGTCAAGTGGAAGCGGGAGAGAGAGGAGGCGGCGGCGGCGGCGTGCGCGTATAATAGCACAGCGGCCAAACGGAGGGGGGGACCGGGGAAATGGAGTGATCTTTAAGCCCACATTTGCGGGAAGGTTAAAGAACGTGTTGTGTGAGAAATGACAGCGGGGGGGGGGGGGGAGGGAGTGGAGAGGGGAGTGGAGAGGGGAGGGGGGGGGGGGGGCAGCGGACAAGGATGAGGGGGTTTATCATTAAAATTCCATTTCCACGCTGGTTCTGCTCCTGAAGGGCTATTAACGCAGAGGGGCCGGATACGCACTGCGATCTGCTTAACCTCCCGCCCGCTGGCTCCGCCCGCCCGCCGGCCGCAGGGAGATTTCTGACAACGCGTAAATCAAATTATAAAACTGACAGGCGCTGACATTTCCACTGAGGCGTGTGGGGGGGGGGGGATGGAGCAAAACAGTTTTTAACATTTATTTATTTATGCAATTATTTATTTATTTGTGGTGGATCCCCGGACTGAAGCGGAGACACTTGTGGAAGGGGGGGGGGGGGGGGGGGGCGCACTCTCAGTCTAAATCGTGCCGTCAGGGGCGTCGTGTCTGACAGCGGCCAGCAGAACGGCGCCTGACGCGCCGGGTCAAAGGTGACTCGCGCGTGGCGCGTGGCGGGCGTGTGCTGCGTCGGCACGCTCGGGGCGAGAGCGGGCATGGGGACGCTCGCACGCGCGCTGTGGACACTCCACGCTCAAATTCCATCAAAGGCGATCCCAAAGAAGTCCACAGGAGAGAGAGAGAGAGAGAGAGAGAGAGAGAGAGCCAGCCTGTTTCATTAGGCAATAACCCTAACCCTAACCCTAACCTAACGTGTGGACACAGTAATGCGTGCTTACACACACAACGCGTTAACTGCTACGCACGCCAGTGTGTGCACTTTGTGGTTGTGTCCATTAACCCTCTCGAAGAGCAGGTTATTTTGGAGTGTTTTTTTTCAAAGTTCTAAGTCGGTGTTCTAGAACACCTTCGCTTTCAGTCGCCGGTAGCGATTGTGACATCAGCATTAGAATGTTCAGCTAAGAGCATTCTAATCACTTCTAATTTGTGACCTCGCACCATAGAGGGCTAGGCTCAGACTACACGCCTTCCTAACACAGGTGGGCAGGAGCAGCGGTGAGGTTTGAGAAGGTCACAGTGACGGGGGATTTTTAAGAAAGGGCCCGCCGTGTCCGTATCGCCCTGTGGGTAATTTCACACCGAGGCAGATCGAATTAAAGCCAGGCCCCCCTGTCATTATGAAGACCGGACATTGTCCCATTACCCGCCAGCACGGCGCTCTCTCTCTCTCCCTGATAGGCTATTAGGCGCGAGCTTTCTGCGACATCACGCCTTATTAAAAGCACCTTGCCCGCGGTATTAGCGCACGCCGTCGCCGTGGCGGTTTGGGGAAGCGATGAGGTCGTTTGATAACGAGGGTGCTGTGGCCCCGGGCTCCGGGACCAGGAGCGGGGCCCCCGTCTCCCACCCGCAGGTGCACACACAGATGTGCAAACAGATGTACACGCCGCCGCGCGCGCACACAAACACCCCGCGCGCGGAGGCGGGGTGTTTACCCCCCGCCGGACCCGGCCAATGGGAAGGCCGATCTCGGCGGGCTCCTCGCCGCTATAAAAGGGAGTTTTTCTCCGCGCTCTCTGGTTCGCCGTCCCGCTCGAACGCCCTTGAGAGAGAGAGAGACCGTGCCCGTCCAATCACGTTAGGCTGCGAAGAGCGTGCTATTCTCAGCCGCCACTGGTGGTGTTTATCTGTTTGGCAAACAGCACTGTTTCCGTCCAGCGCAACTTACACGACTGACATTTTTTTAGCGCTTTTGTCTGCTTGTGCAGCTCTGTTTAGCCTGAAATGCTTCCAATTTGGCAGTGTCCTTACCGCATTGACCCACCGGAGGAGTCACTCTGAGAACGCACTTTTTACGGGTTAATACCACAGTCACACACAACCGCTGAGTGTAAACAAATAAATGTATATGTGTAGGATCAGTGTGGGAGAGTGTGTTCAATGTCTGTCCTTGTAAGACTGTATGGGAACAGTAGGAAAGAGTGTGTTAAGTGTTTGTTCTCATAAGGGTGTGTATGGAAACAGTGTGTTCAGTATCTGTCCCCGTAAGGCTGTGTGTGGGAACAGTGTGTTCAGTATCTGTCCCCGTAAGGCTGTGTGTGGGAACAGTGTGTTCAGTATCTGTCCCCGTAAGGCTGTGTGTGGGAACAGTGTGTTCAGTATCTGTCCCCATAAGGCTGTGTGTGGGAACAGTGTGTTCAGTATCTGTCCCCACAAGGCTGTGTGTGGGAACAGTGTGTTCAGTATCTGTCCCCATAAGGCTGTGTGTGGGAACAGTGTGTTCAGTATCTGTCCCCGTAAGGCTGTGTGTGGGAACAGTGTGTTCAGTATCTGTCCCCGTAAGGCTGTGTGTGGGAACAGTGTGTTCAGTATCTGTCCCCATAAGGCTGTGTGTGGGAACAGTGTGTTCAGTATCTGTCCCCGTAATGCTGTGTGTGGGAACAGTGTGTTCAGTATCTGTCCCCGTAATGCTGTGTGTGGGAACACTGTGTAGTGTTCAGTATCTGTCCCCGTAAGGCTGTGTGTGGGAACACTGTGTAGTGTTCAGTATCAGTCCCCTGTGTGTATGGGTGAAAGTGTCAGGCTTATGAGGGACATAATGTGAAGGATTGTGCTGGATTCTCTTGCTTTGCCACTGTGACGGATACTCAAGCCTTATTTTTATCTCATTGATCTCTGGCACTTCCATCATCTGGGGGATCGATGGATGTCGCCCTATTTTTAGCAGGATGGCTAGACTCTTACTGTGCCCCACACACACACACACACACACACACACGCATGCTCAGCCCAAACACGCACACAGACATACACACATACACACACACACCCCACACACGCACGCTCAGCCCAAACACACACACAGACATACACACATACACACACACACACACACACACACACACCCCAAACACACACGCACGCTCAGCCCAAACACGCACACAGACATACACACATACACACACAAACACACACACACCAAACATGCACGGGAAAAACACACACATGTATATACACACACGCACATGCATGCACACACACGCATGTACAGCCCAAACACACACACACACACACACACATACACACACTCACGCACATGCACTCACACACGCGCACACACACACATAAAATGCACACACAGACACACACACACAGCCCAAACATGCACGCGTACGTACACAACCTACAAGCGCACACACATGCATACACACGTAAAACGCACACACACACCAAACATACACGCGCGCATACACACCCTAAACACACGCAAACACTGACAGAATGAGCGTGTGTGGCGTGGCGCAGGGCTCGTCCTCTCCGGTGTGTGTGAAAGCTGTCGGCTGTGGGGCCGTTTGTCCGGTTCATTTGTGGATATCTGCCTGGGGCCTAACCTCTGAAGGACACCCTTTGCCATATTATAACAGCTGGCCCTCTGTAAGAGTCTGCCGCACCCCCCCCCCCTCACCCCCGCACCCCCCCCCCAGCCCTGAAAAAAGACCCGTAATGTTCCTGATCCGCCTCATCGCCTCCTCTAACGAGCGGCCCGAGCCGTTTCCGGGAGTAAATCCCCGCGGTTGCCGCGGCGGCGGGGGGAGCGTTAGCGTCCGTTAGCGTCGGTCCGAACGACCGTCATCCCGTCTGAATGACGTTGCCGGGGAAACCGCGCTGCGGGCACACCTGGTCTCCGCGCTCTTTCACGGCGCTGCGCGGTTCGGGGGCGGGCCAGGGCGAGCGTCGGTCACGCCCGAAGGGCCGCTTCCGGAGGGAGGGGCGGGTAATCTTCTGCGAAATAAGGATAAAAATATCCCTCTGTTGTCCTGGTGAGTCCGGCCGGCCGGCCAGCGCGTGCTTCCTGTGTCGGGTGGAGGACGAGCTTCTTAGGCCCGTAGGGCGAAATAAGGCTTTCTGGAAAAGCACCAGCCATGCTGGTCAGAACGTCTAGCGTCCATCCTGTGTCTGCGTCCAATTACATCCGCTTCTGATTGGCTCCGCCCAGTTGCCCCGAGCTAGCGCCCCGATTGGCCGCCCGGCGTGTGCGCAGGGCAGGGTGCTGCTTGTTAAATAACGCAGTGCTGTTTAACACACGCCCCCCCCCCCCCCGCCCCCCCGCCCCGCCGCCGGGTCCCCCAGTGGCAGCGGATTAGCCGCACTCATTTAAAGCTGGCTCTGCGGCCGCAGATGTGAGCTTTGAGATTGAAATGAGCTCTCCGCTGCAAAGCGGGCGAATTAAAATGGGGGAGAAGTCTGAAGAGCCCTGGAGAGCAGGCGGCTCGCCTCTTTAGAGAGCGCAGCGAGACACGCGCGCATGCAGGAGCACGCGCCGCCTCTCACACACACACACACACACACACACACACACACACGTACACACACACATACACGCACACACACGCACACACACACACACGCACACACACACACACACACACACACACACGCAGACACACACTCTCTCTCTCCTCACACACACACACACATGCTCTTTTTCCCTCACACACACACACACACACAATCTCTCTCTCACACACACGCACACACACATACACACACACACACACAATCTCTCTCTCACACACACACATGCTCCTCACATGCACGCACACGCACACACGCACACACTGGACTGGAAGTTAAAGACAGCTGATAAATGAGGTCTATATTGTGCTGACCCATTGTAGCTGGAGCGCTGGCCTCAGGCGTGCTGTACAACAATGGCTCTGTAGTGTGTGTGAAACCGCTATCTGTTCACTGCATCATACAGGTCAGACAGTCCTCTTAGTCTCACATAGACTGTCTCACACACCCACAGTCTCCTCAGTCTGTCTGACACACACACCAGACAGTCCTCTCAGTCTGTCTCACATAGACTGTCTCACACACACCAGAAAATCTCTTTAGTCTCTCACACACACCAGACAGTCTCTTTAGTCTGTCTTACACACACCAGACAGTCTCCTCAGTCTGTCTCACACAGTCTCTCACACACAAAGACAGTCTCCTCAGTCTGTCTCACACACACACACTCTGCAGTCTCCCGGCTCAGTGTGCAGGGAGCCTGGCTTCCCCGCGCGCTCATTATGCAGATCCCCTCCGCATTACCGGCGTGAGCGCGGATATCCCGGAGAGCGTTCCTGAAGAGCCCCGCTCCCCCCCCCCCCCCCCAGTCAGGCGCGCCTCCCTAATGCCGGATTCTGGCGGGGGCCGGGCCCGGCTCTCCCCCGAAAGCGGACGTGCCCGGTTATCCCCCCGTTCGGATGACGGTCCGGGACGTGTCCGCCGGGCCCTTATCTCCCCGCGAAGGGGAAGGGGAGGAAGAGCGGGATTTTTGCTGGTGGAAAAAGGCGAGACGTGGAAAAACACTGTTTAAAGAAGGCTGTCGGGCAGGCCGTCTGGGTCTCCTCTGTTTTTTTCTTTCTTTTTTTCTTGTGCTAATTCGCCTTGGCGCGCGCCCAAACACAGCGATTAGGAGACATGTGAAGAGCCAGAATGGCTTCCTAATGTACATTTTCGCATTTGATTATACAACCAATTATGCCGCACTTAATAAAGTTTCAAATGAGCCCCGGAATGCTGTGAGCAGAATACGCAGCGTATGCAAATATCTAACCCCCCTCGCACCCCCCCACCCCCCCCCGCAAAGCTGCTGGGCCATCCCAGACTCCTCTCCTCTCTCTTTCTGCAAATTACCTTGTTTTTCTGGCCAAATTGGAAGTGGAGGGAGGGAGGGAGGGAGGGAATCGGGAGGAGTCAGGCAGAGGTGGAGGAGTTAGCCTTCAGTTATGACATCATAGATCATAGAACCGTGCTGAGCAGTTTGTTGAAGAGGGCGGGGCCGTTCTTCTGTGACATCACAACACCGCGTTGAGCAGTTGGTTGAAGAGGGAGGGGCCAGTCTTCTGTGTGACATCATAGCACCGTGCTGTGAAGCTGGTTAAAGAGGGAGGGGCCAGTCTTCTGTGTGACATCATAGCACCGTGCTGTGAAGCTGGTTAAAGAGGGAGGGGCCAGTCTTCTGTGTGACATCATAGCACCGTGCCGTGAAGCTGGTTGAAGAGGGCGGGGCCAGTCTTCTGTGACATCACAGCACCGTGCTGAGCAGGGAGAAGGCTTTGTGGATCTCGCTCACCCCCCAGCCTTCTATTTGTTATCCTGCCGGTTTGTGGACTGTGCTTCCCTTCACTCTTTGTCAGAGATAGCTCTGGCAGTCCGGCACTCTTGGCCGGGCTCCCCTCTCCTGCCTAAAATCTGCTCCCAGAGCCCTTTTATAGGCGCACAATGTGGAATCCGCGGCGTCGTTCGTAAATAATTTGGCTTTATCGAGCGGTTGTTTGAATGCTGATTAGCATTTGACATTGCTTGGCAGGTGAACTTGGAAGGTGTACTTGGCAAGGAGTCGCGGACTAATTCTACTCCGTCGCCAAATCGGTCGTGACACATTTTATACGGAGAACATTATGCATGTATAAAGGGTTTATGAAGCACGCATAACACGTTTATTACCTGTGAAGTTTTCTTAACCTTGTATTGTGCAGACGATGCATTTTCTGCACAAAACCTTCATCTGACTTTATAGGAAATAGGGCTTGATAACTTTTAGGGTATGGAAAATAATTACAAAATATATTTTTTTTTAAAACATTAGTGTGTCATTTTGTGTATTCACATAATGTGTATTTTAACCTGTTTTTCTTGTTCTGGAAAGCGCTTAGAGCGTCGTGTTGTGAAAAAGCGGCATGTAAATAAAGTTATTCTGGGTATTATTATGTAAATCAGGCTGAAACGCACCTCTGAAGCTGCACCTCTCCTCTGCCCGGGATTTGCGGCAGATTGGCAGTCAGGACGCGTTAAGCACAGATCAGTATTCAATTAAGGGGCTTAGCGAGGGAGGAAGTGAGGCGAAACGATTCGGAGGGAAGCTCCCGCCCCGGGCTGCGGGGCCGGGGAAGCGGGGTTCGGGAGAGAGAGGGAGAGCGCGTTAGCGTTAGCGTTAGCATTACCGCCGGCTCCAGCGCTCCTCATCGCACGCGGGTCGATCCGGCGCCTTCCGTCTCGGACGCAGCGCCCGTACGTGTCCACCGGGGGCAGAAACGGTGCGGGCTTGGCCGAACGTGCGCTCTGAGTCTCCCGCGAGCGTGCGCCGCTGCGGGGCGGGGTCAGCGTAGGGTAATGGGTAAGGAGCCGGTCTTGTAACCGGGAGGTCGCGGGTTCGATTCCTGGGTACTGTAGGTCACTGCCGTTGAACCCTGGAGCAAGGTACTTAACCTGCATTGCTCCAGTATATATATCCAGCTGTGTAAATGGTTGCAGTGTAAATGCTGTGTAAAAACAGTTGTGTAAGTCGCTCTGGCGTTTAGCAGCTGCTCTGGGTAAGAGCGTCTGCTAACTGCCTGTGATGTAATGCAATGTAACGGGTCGCTAGTGAATGCATGGTCTTATCTGTCCCTCTCTTGTGAATTTGTGGTTTGTAAAATGCATTTTTTTTTGTTTCTGTTTCCTCAGTTAATTAGTTTTTGTCATGAAGTTCTTTTTTTGTTTTTTTCTTTTCTTCAATTGTGCACAGTGAAATGTCCAGCGTTAATTCAAGTCTTAACAGATAACATATTTGGTTACACATTCCAGAGTGGGAGACCAAATGTTATCTGTTAGGAGTTGGACTAACACTGTTAAGAGATGAATTAACACTGGTTATTTTATTTTACTGTGTGTGTATGTGAGTATTTGGACTTGGAGGTGGGTCCTCACAGAAAGTAGTGGAGACTGAAATGGGGACCTGAATGCAATTCATCCCATTTTTGTTGTTCTTGTTTCATTTCTAAGCCCCTTATTATTGGCCATTATAAATCCAGCCACAATAATCTTCTCATTATTGGCTGATTATTAGTATGAATTTTAAGTAAAACGGTTTGTTAGCAGTTGCCCTCTCCGGTTGCCAGTGAAGGTGTCTTTGGTGAAGGCCCTGTCAGTCACATTAAACAGCGGACCGTACAGACCGTACAGACCGTACAGACCGCACAGACCCCACAGACCGTACAGACCGCACAGACCGTACAGACCGCACAGACCGTACAGACCGTACAGACCGCACAGACCGCACAGACCGCACAGACCGCACAGACCGTACAGACCGTGCCAGACCGTACAGACCGTACAGACCGTGCCAGACCGTACAGACCGTGCCAGACCGTACAGACCGTACAGCCCGTACAGACCGTGCCAGACCGTACAGACCGTGCCAGACCGTACAGACCGTACAGCCCGTACAGACCGTGCCAGACCGTGCCAGACCGTGCCAGACCGTGCCAGACCGTACAGACCGTGCCAGACCGTGCAGACCGTGCAGACCGTGCAGACCGTACAGACCGTACAGACCGTGCAGACCGTGCAGACCGTACAGACCGTACAGACCGTGCCAGACCGTACAGACCGTGCAGACCGTGCAGACCGTGCAGACCGTACAGACCGTGCCAGACCGTGCCAGACCGTGCCAGACCGTACAGACCGTACAGACCGTGCCAGACCGTGCCAGACCGTACAGACCGTGCACCGCGGCCGCTCCCGGTGTTCTTCGGGCTGTTACTCCCTCCCGGGGTGAGGCGGAGCGGGGGAGCTTCTGACCTTGAACTGTGTTGGTCGGGGAGGGATTTTGAGTGTGAAGCGGACGTGGCACTACTCAATCAATACCCCCGAGCTCACGGTGATAAGCTGTGGTGTGTCGGGGGCTGGTTACTCTGCGGGCAGCTGTTGCCTGGACAGACAGTCGGGGGGGGGAGTTGAATATTTGCACTTGGTGGCTGTAGGCTATGTCTGTTTTTGATTTTATTGGAGATTCTTGTTTTTGCATGGTTCAACTCACCCCCCTTTGTAAATTTCAGGGTTTATGGAAAAACAGTGCCATGTGGGGTTGGGGGGGGTCATGACCTCTGATGTAAGGTGGGCAGTGGAATCCAGAAGAAACCGCGACACTTCTCACCTGGAGCGAGAGCGGAGATCGCCTGTCTCCTGAAGATGAGGGAAACTGCACTTTAAAAAGCACCTTTATTTCATTTATTTCACATTTCTCTCAGACAGAGAGTAGCTCCCCCTTATCACAATTTTTTGGGTGGTGTTCGCTGACAGCATTTTTAAAGTAGGAGGCTTTTTAAAGGAGGTTCTTTATTGGGGAAGGATGATTGTTTAGTGTTTTTCATTCCCAGATTAGGCCTGTGCGGACCATACCCATTGGAGGACTCATTTCCATTGTCTGGCTGGTGAGACAGCAGCTGGTTTAATCCGTGGCTGATATAGCCAATCAGAGCCCAGCCTGCCCCCTCTGGGCGGGGCTGCTCGTGGTCAGAGACTTTAAAGGCCCTTTTCACAGCTGTGGCCAGAGCGCTCACAGGTTTCTCTCTCTCTGTGAGGGGGGGTGAGGAAGGGGGGGGGGGGTGGAGAGGCGGGGGGAGTGGGGATGAGTGAGGGGGGAGTGAGGGAGGGAGGGAGGGAGGGAGAGGGAGGGAGAGGGGAGATGGAGGAGGAGGTGACTGGATGAGAAATCCCAGTTTGTGCGCTGCGTGTCTTTGTAAGTAGGGCAGTGAAATTGATGGCCCGGCGCTGCTGGCTGACCTACATACACAAGCCTGCGCAAAACACATCCCTCAGCACTGGAGGGGAGGAAGAGGTGTGACACCGCAGAACAGAGGACAGGGTGTACACGGGCATACACACACCTGCATTACACACACACACACACACACACACACACATATGCATACACACTCACACACACCTGCATACACACACACACACACACACACACACACGCACCTGCACACACACACACACCTGCGCACACACATACACACACACACACACCTGCATAGATACACACGCCTGCATACACTCACACACACGCACCTGCATACACGCTCACACACACACACACACACACACACCTGTATACGCACTCACATACACACCTGCATTACACACACACACACACACGCACCAACACCTGCATACATACTCAGGCACACGCACACACACACACACACACACACACGTGTGCACACACCTGCATATACACACACACACGCACACACATACACCTGTGCACACACGCACACACATACACACACACACACCTGCACACACACACACGCACATACAAATACATATATCGATATATAAATATATGAACGCACACTCAAGCACTGGTAAGTGGGGAAGAACAGATTAAAGCACACACACTCTTATGATTGCATGAACAGAGCTTCACAGGTAAAAAGGCACAAGACAGAAATGCAGTTGTAATTGTGGTTTTCCTGCAAATTGAAGCAGGTTTGTCACTAAAGGAGATTGTAGGATAGCCATCAGGGTATCTGATGCAATAACTCCCAGAATGCAACTCTTCTGAAATGTCTGACCCGATAACTCCCAGCATGCATCACTACTAGGGAGTCTGACCCGATAACTCCCAGCATACATCACTGCTAGGGAGTCTGACCCGATAACTCCCAGCATGCATCACTAGCAGGCAGTCTGACCCAATAACTCCCAGCATGCATCACTAGCAGGCAGTCTGACCCAATAACTCCCAGAATTCATCACCTGTGCGAATTCTGACCTAATAACTGTGAGCATGTATCTCATGCGGGGAATCTGACCCGAGAGCTCCCATGATGCATCACTCTCACCCCCTGCATGCTGATGTAATGCTAAGTACCGAGCAAGCCGAAGATACTTTTGCACTCAGCTCCAGGAAAACTGTGCCTTGGTCGTTGAAGAAACTGCTGGCAGCAGACCAGGGCTGCCAATTGTGTCAAAAAAATTCAATTGATATTTTAAACAAAGCAGAAATTTGAATATATCCAGATATGTATTTCAAAATTTACATGAAAAAATTGAATCATTAATGCATTGCCATGAAATACTAATGTTTTTTGTTTTTGTTTTTAACCTATTTGAAGTGTTTTTGAATGTGGAAAATGAAATCCACAGCCCTCATGGTCCCTGAAATAGGCTGAGCTATGAACGACTGGCTCTTTTGAAGCAGTCATAATGGCGAGTCTGTGAGCTGGTTGATACTGTTGATCAGCGTTTGGATTGAGACACAGAGTGCGCAGAGCTAATTACCAATACTCACGACCCTGTCTTGTTGCCTTGTCAACAACACAGGCATCGCAAATGCAGGATCACAGCCGCAGACGTTTTTCGTTTTTTTCTGAACCAATCGCGTGCGTGCGCCGCTACCTGTTCCGGAATCTGCTGCGGCATCTCCACGTTCCATAATTAAGCCCCATGGGGACGGTAATGCCATTAGTCCAGGGGGGTGGCGGGGGTGCGGGTGGGGGGGGTTTGACAGGGCAATGAAGATCCTGAAATTTGTCTTGTGATGGAGAGAGAGAATGAGGGGGGGGGGCTCATGAATATGATGCGTTGGGAGCCGGGAGCTGTCACAAGGCATCGAGCTCACAGACTCCTCACATATGGGCCTCTATTAGGGGCCCTGTCACACGCAGTCCCAGCCGGGCCCACGCAGCCCAACATTAATATCAATAAAGTTAGAGAGTGAGAGTAAGATAAACATCCGTGTGTGAGAGCGCAGAGAGGGTCCTCCACACAGCTGAGCGGGGCTTGTGAGCGTGGCTCTGCACCTGGGCCTGGGGACGGCTGTGTGTGTGTGTGTGTGTGTGTGTGTGTGTGTGAGTCTGACTGTGTGTTTGTGTGTGTGCGGGTGTGTCTGCGTAAGCTTGTGTGTGTGAGCGTGTGTGTGTGCATGCATGAGTGTGTGTCTGCTTGCATGTGCACACTCACACCTATGCCTGTCTGTGTCCGTACAAGTGTATTTATCTGCATGTGTGTCCAGATGGAATCCCTCTCCTCTGCACAGTGCACTGGAATGGAATGCTGGGATGGAATTGGAAGGCTGGTTTATGAGTGCCAGCCCATCACAGTTAGCAGTTGTAGTTCAATGACAGAACAGTTGTTTCCTCCGTGAGTGTTTATCCACAAGCCCTCTGTGCTGCCGTTTGGCTTTTGTACATTAAAGCAGCTAGTGCGATGTATTAAAATTGAAAAGTATATTTTTCGAAAAGCAAAGACAGGTTAGTCACTTTCAATCAAGCAGTGCAGGGTTGTTGGAGGCAGCTGAGATGCTTGTTTAATGCTGTGCTGAATAGACTGAAAGATTCCTCTTTAAAATTGCTGTTGTTCCATTTGGCTGAATTATTCAGTGGGAAAGTGTACAAAAAAGTGGGGAAAAAGAGGGAAAAAAACAACAGACTTCCTTTCTATAATCTTTAATTGCTAGGAAGAAGAGGCTTAAGAAGTAGCTTTATTATTGTTTATAATAGAATCTGACTCATAAGTGATATTAATGGACTGTATCATAACTCTGGCCTTCCGACCCAGAGGGGAAGGTTTGATTGAGCTTCTGAATGTTTCAGAGGGAAAGTCCACTTTGATTTTTTACCCACTTATTTATTTCATATTAATTTATGTTTGTGGGGCACTGTATGATTTAATTGGGGCAGCCGGCAACCTCCTGTAATGGTTTGCCTAATGCTTAATACTTATGCACACACATACACCCTCATACCCACCTACACACACGCACTCATACCACACACACACACGCTCACACACACACCTCATGCATACACACTCACACACACTCATACACACACACACACACGACCCCCCCCACACACTCACACTCACACAGACACACACACACACACTCACACACACATACACTCACACACACACTCACACACACACACCCCCCCACACTCACACACACACACACACACACACACACACCACCCCCCCCCCAAACACACACACACACACTCTGTCACACACACACACTCTCACACACACACACACACACACGCACACACAGGCCCGTGGCTGATTGGGTCAGGCTCTGTGGGATGTGTAGGGGGATTAGTCGAGTGTCAGTCAGACCCAGACCCCAGCTCCTCACCCCCTCCCTTCTGGCCGGCGAGGCACATTTCAGCGGAGTCATTATAACGCCGCGGGACGGCTGCTGTAACGCGATCGATTACACTGTCCCGTCTCATTTATATTACAAGGGCCCGCAGTTCCAGGACCTTTTCTGAGTCAGGCTCTCTCTCTCTTTTTTTGGGGGCTGTTTTTTGATTAAGAGGATGTGTAAATGAGGGCGAGGGCTCCCGTCGATACGCCGGGTCCGTAAGCAGACCTGGAGGGGCACGCGGCTCGCACGGCTTCCCCTCCCTGGTTTACCGAAAAAAAAAAAATAGCGAGGGAAGAAAAGAGGTTTTTTTCGGCTGTTTTCCCGAGAACCGGGAGCTGCAGCCGTCGCCCCGGCGACCCGACAGCCCGGTAACGAAGGACAGGGCCTCCCGCCGTGAGGACGGGCGCGGGGTGCACTCGGTTTATCACACACAGGAGGAGCTAATTGATTTCGGGGCTGATTCCGTTGTGTCTGCTGTCGCCCTCCAACATGGTTCTGGGGCTTTATTTTGTTTTTTTTGCCACTGTTATGAGAAAAGGTGTACGGAGGGGAGTGTGTGTGCATGCAGACACACACACACACATACACACACACACACACACACACACATACACACTCACACACACACGCACATGCACATAGACACACACACACACAAACTCACACATCCACAAGCACACACACACACACACGCTCACACACACACGCACACATACCCATGCACACACACATGCACACATACCCATGCACACACATGCAGACTCACACACACACACTCACACACACACGCTCATGCACATACACACACACACACACACACACACACATCTCATACATACACATGCGCGCGCGCGCACAAACATACACAAACACTCAAAAGCGTGTGCACCTCTCTCTACACCCCCAGACTGCAGTGACAGCAGCTCCCTCCCATGTCTGTACTGGGCTCTGTGTCACTGACTCAGAGTCACCCGCACACCGTGACCTTTTTGAGCCGCCAGAGCCAGAATGGCGGGCTCGCGCGCAGGAGCTTCATTACTGCTCACTCGCAGCGGCAGGGAAGCGCAGAAACTGGAGCCCATTTGTGCCGCTGCAGCCATCGTCCCCTTTTCCGTGCCGGCGTATTCTCCCCACGGTGCACAGGCAAATGGGACCGGGGCGCAATCAACCGAAACGAAGGGCGTGCATCCTCCAGAATTGCGCTTTTAAATGAGGCCCCATTAACGGCCATGCAAATCGGCACATGTTCATGAACTGATAATACAGGCAGCAGTGTAGTATGGTAGGTAAGGAGCTGGTCTGGTAGCCTAAAGGTCACAGGTAGGAGCAAAGCACTTAACTCACTGCTTCAGTATATATCCAGCTGTGTAAGTGGGTGCAGTGTAAATGCTATGAAAAAGTTGGGTAAGATAAGAGCATCTGCTTAAAGCCTGTAATGTAATGTAATACTGGCCCTGGACAAGAGGGGGCGCCACACCTAGAAACTAAATCTCATTAAACTCAGAACCTTCATCGCGGGTCTGATTGTCTCTCTCCCCGTTCAACAGACGCACAAAAAAAACAGCGCATTCCTCGTCATTCCTCTAACGCGTTTGGTTTCACTCCACCGCCGTGTCGTCGCTGGAAACGTCGAGCGGCCGGTTTTTCTGCTCCCCGTCCTGCCGGGAGGGGGGAGGGACGGCGTTCGTAATGATGCGCGCGTGTCGCCCCTCTGGTTTAAACACGCGGAGACGCCCGGCCCGGGGGGGGGGAGGGGCGGGTTTGTTTTCAAAGCAAAGGTCAGCCCCAGACGCATCGATTTAACATTTGAGTTTTATTTGCGCGCGGGCCCGGGGGGGGCTGGCATTAGCCGCCGCTGTCCAGGCCCTTTGTTTTTTTTTTGGGTTTTTTTCCGCGAGAGGCGGGGGTTGGGGGGGGTGGGGGGGGGGGGGACAGCCGGGCCCGCCGGTCGCTCCCGGGGGGGTCCGTCGCCGCGGCGATAATAAGTGTGAGATTCGGCGGCGGCGGCGGCCCGGACGCCACGGTAACGGCCGCTAACACTTATTACCGCGCCGCCGATTGGAAGCCCGCGCCGTCGCCGAGGTGATTTTTATACTTGAGAAGAGATTATTTTTATTTATTTAGTATTATTGCTTTTTTTTCCCTGCTTTTTGCTTTCTTTAAAGGAAAGGGCCGGGGGGGGGGGGGGGTCTTCGTGGCCGCGGTGAGTCTCGTTTTGCGGCTGGTCTCCGTAAAAAAAAGTTCTGTCAGAAAGGGTATTTTAAAGCACAGACAATGCATTACATTACAGGCATTTAGCAGACACTCTTATCCAGAGCGACTTACACAACTTTCACACAGCATTTTACATGGCATCCATTTATACAGCTGGATATATACTGGAGCAATGCAGGTTAAGTACCTTGCTCAAGGGTGCAACGGCAGTGTCCTTACCCGGGAATCGAACCTGTGACCTTTCGGTTACAAGCCCAGTTCCTTACCTACTGTGCTACACTCCGTCCCGTCCAATGCTTCCCCGTGATTGGAGGTCGCCCGTGGCCGCATGACGTGTCGAATACAGCATATACAGACCGAAGGAGCTGGGGTGTTTTTTCAGCCGTAACTCTATAATGCAACGCATAATGTAAATCACCATCGTGGAATGGAAGGGTTGAACTTTTTCTTTATCACTGGAGATGAAGAAAAAGTCATCGTTCTGAAAAAGTTTAGTTTCCATGGATTCCTGAGGTCGTTGGTCTATGACGGCTGTGTGTCTCCAAACAAGCCGGACGTCGGTGCAGAAAAGCCTGTGTGCGGTGCATGCGTGCGGTGCATGCGTGCAGCTTCCGTAAATAAATCCCGCTGTTGACAGGCTTTTTATTCTGTGGCGGCCGTGCTGATGTAGTGCCGATGTGTCACAGAGATGAGTCTATGCAGGGGGAACGCTGACAGGTTTTTACGTTTTTTTAAAAACTTTATTTAAAAGGCAAGGGCATCTTCCGTGGCTTCAGTGAATTCGTTTTTAGACGTCTCTTTTAGAAGTCCTGTTACGAAGCATTCTGTCTATTTGAATAAACAAAAACAGTTACTTCTCCCACCACCTCCCTGACCCTATCTGGCTGGGTGTTTTTTTTTTTGTTGTTGTTGTTGTTTTTTTGGGAGCATCGGATGATTTGGTTTTCCAGGGGCCGAGCTGTCAGTCAGCCCGTGTTCAGCAGCAGCGAGTCGCTCCCATTGGCTGGTGTTCGGACATGAGCTCCCTCTGTCCAATCGGGGTCATGAGCTCTGACAGAGTGGCCCCCACCCCACCCAAACAGCGGCATGTCTCCCGAGCTCACGGAATATGCTTTGGTGAGGAGAGGGCTGCAGGCAAGACTGGGAATTAAAGCTTGAGACAGAAACAATAAGGCATAAATATGGTTAAAAAAGAAAGACCCTGAACACATCCAGTCATTAGCATTAGCATTAGCGCTGAAGATGAATGCAAGCGGAGGGGATAAAACAACGTACCCGGCCTCTATTCTGGTTCTCTGAGTGATTTAGCATCGCTAATGAAAAGTAATTCTGCCTCTGTATTGTTTCTCAGGTGTGAATATTTTGCCCCTCCCCCTCCCACCTGCACCCAGCGCTCCCCTGCACTAACCCCTGTACCGCCTTCAGATCCATTAACAGAGTGCCCCCCCCCCCCCCCCAAATAAACCCTTTGCAATTTAATTGCGTCAATTTTCTTGGAGATTATTGAAGTTCAGGGCAAGCTGCTAGTGGATTTGTTTTGTTAATAGTTTCTTTAAGCCAATCGTCTGTCTTTGGGAGGACTCCAGACTGCAGCGGTGGGCTGAATCTATCCCAGACTGCCGTGCTGTTTCTGAGCGATGATCGTTAAGGGGGGCGTGACCTCTCTCTAGCCCCCTGGTCTGTGATTACTCTTTTGTAAAAAAAAAAAAAAAAGAAATAAAAACAAACTGAGACAACAGACATGGAGGAAGATAACAAGCTTTTGTGTTTTTTATTTTTTTGAGCAGTGTTCCTGGCTGGAGGGATGGAGCAAAAAGAGAGAGAGAGAGAAAGTGAGAGTTCAGGCTGTCAGCCAGCCTCTTAACACATTGGTGGTGGAGATGTTCAGGAAGGGTTAGCAGGAGTGGAACAGGCCAAGTGACTGGGGGCAGTGGGAGGTGTGGGTGTCGGGGGGAGGGGGGGGTGGGATTTGGGAATTGTTCTGACGAGGTTGTTCAGGAAGTCATGGAGGGAGGAGGGGTCAGTCTGTAATTGGCTTCAGATCCTGTCCAAATTCCCCTTTGGGCGGGGCTACATTCAGATAACATTGTTATGGGGACAACGGCTTATTGGGGAGGGGGGAGGGGGGAGAGGGGACACTGTCCCCGTGTCTGACCTTGCGGACCTAGGTACCCTCACTCTGTCAGCACGTGAACTGAAAGATGGCATCCTGATCTGGCTCTCTGGGTTTAAGCTTAGAGATTGATGTTCTAGCACTTTCCTTTGACCTGACTTAACGCCACAGCACATGTGCATGACAATATGGACGGTTTTGTGCGAGTTGTTTGACACGACGAGGCTTTCCCTCGACTGGATTGCATTCGGGTCTCCAGCTTTTAGCTGCTCGACTGCGGTCTTATTGGCTGCATTGTTCTGCAAGATGCTCCAATCGCAGATGTGAATTTGAGAGGTCTGGAGCGCTCGCACGTGCGTGACGAAGCTTCCCAAACGGAGCCCTCTCTGTCCCAAACCCCCGCCCCGCCCCGCCCCGCCCCGCCCCGCCGCCCGCCGGAGCGTCCGCTGGGCGTCCCCCCTCAGGAAGTACCAAACTGCCGCTGAACGACCTGCTGCTTCTCCACCCGCGGGACGTCCCTCACTACCACGGGACAGTAACCGTTGAGTAAACACAACGCTCTGCTGCAGCCGCAACGATTTCGGCTTAAAACCGAAATTAAAACGGTGCTCCTGGGCGCTTTGGCGCCGCACGGCTGATTGGTGGAAGGAGTGCGCTGACCTTGGGGTTGGGGTTAGGGTTCGGTGTCTCCCTGGTGGGGGTACAGGCGGTCAGAGGGGTGTAATCTCCCCCACTCCTCACAGTGCTCGTGCTGGCAGGGTGGGGGGTGATTAGTCTCACTCAAAACGGAGAAGGAGAAACTAGTCGATCGTTCGTCTCCTGTTCTGCGTCTATTTTTAGTTTTTTGTTTGGTTTTTTCTGGACGGAATTTGTCTTTGTTTTGTTTGTTTGGTTTGTCTTCAGGAACACATGGCGTAATTGCATGTTTAAACGATTGCCAGGCAGGCAGGGGGATTTGTTCCTGTTTGTTTTTTTTTGTGAACGCAGACGGGGGTGAGGGAGCGTGGGGATGGGGGGGCGGGGGGGTGGGGGGGGGGGGGGGTAATGGGGAATGCCGCGCTACGAGCTTGTCAATCAACCGCCTGTACGCACCTGTGGCTCCTGGTGATTAGGCTTCCTGTCCAGACGCTCACCTGGGTTACGCACGGGGGAGGGGGGATGGGGGGGGGCCGCGCTGCACCTGCGCAGTCTGCCAATCGCGTCCGCCCCTGTCACCCTCACAAAGGTTCACCCCCCCCCTCCCCGTGCTGCTAAAAATAGAAGCGGATGAGAAGCAGCGCTCGTTTTAGCCAGCTCTCTGAGAGAGGCACAGGTAATGATAGTGTCTGTTGTGAAACCCAGCAGCTAGGAGGCCTAGGAACAGCATTACCCTGGTTTTGGGGGTTTCAGTCCTCTTTGCGTGCGTCGTGTCCGTACAGTCACTCCCCTGATACCCGCGATCGTGTCTGTGTAGTGTGAGCAGACGACGTTTCCTGTGCTTGTGTACGTAAAACTCGTTCTGTTAGAAGCACCGAATTCCGCTGTTCTGGGTATGAGTGTAAGTCAGTGCAAGTATTGCTAAGTGGCCTGTGAGGCCTTCAGCATTTCATAGGATCAATCAAGATGTGTGTCCCTTTGTCCTGTGAATGATTTTATCCCCCCCCCCCCCCCTCCCGCCTCCTCGAAGCAGTAGGTATCAGTTTAATTATGGTCTCTCTTTCTCTCCCTCTCTCTCTCTCTCTCTCTCTGTCTCTGCCTCGCTCTCTCTCTCCCCCTGTCTCCCTCCTCTCTCTCTCTCTCTCTCTCTCTCTCTCTGTCGTGCACACAGGGTTCGGCTTCGTAACTTTCGAGAACGAGGACGTGGTGGAGAAAGTCTGTGAAATTCATTTTCACGAAATCAATAATAAAATGGTAAGTCCCTTCTCCCCGGCTGAAGTTCTCTCCATCCGGGGATTAACGTTTCATTTTGCTCTTTAGTGGGAAAGGGAGAAACGGGGGGAGACACAACGGGGGGCCACAGCTGGGGGGCCACAGCGGGGGGTCACAGTAGGGGTGAGGGGGGGGAACTGCGGGTAGCACTGGGCACTGCAGTGCACACAGGGTCACAAACGATGGAACTGTGTCCGTGGGGCCTGCCCGTTTGAGCTGCTGGGGTGTGCCAGAAAGGCAGGGCAAGTGGGGCGAATTTTACTCAAAATCTTTTCCCAAAATCCATGCGGGAAAAACACAGCTGTGCCGAACCAGTCACCCGCTCGCTCCCCCTGCCACACTGTACACTGCGCAGTGTTAATTTAACTCTTACAGTGTACGAGTGGTCCCTATTGGACTCATACGTACTCTGATGGTGTTGAATGAACACTGGACGTTTTGCTGTGCGCCTGCCACCAGACTTACACAAAGTCTTTACATCGTTCTGGTTGTTGCGTTCATGCAAATGGACTCCACTTGTGTTGATATACCACTTGTTAGATCAGGTGTTCTTCAGACTGTCCTTCTGACAGGCAGGATGTTTGTGTGTTCTGTGTGTTCTCTTTTGTACCCAGGCAGTCGGGTGAGGATGCCTGGGCTGAGGGGGGTGGGGACTGGGGGGGGGGGGGGGGGCGCGTTGGGTAGGGCGGGGTGCAGGTGGCTCTGGCTCCTCGGACGGTGGGTCCGTCTCCTGGCCTCGTTTCCCCTCTGTGGGCCGGGACGCGTGGCGGGACGGGGAGGGGGTCCCAGCTGGGTCAGCGCGCCCCACCGCCCCATGCCGATTTCGGTTTTTATACCATATCACCAGGTCCGGGACCGGCGGGCGAGGCACCTGTACTTTCTTTATTTTTTCAATCTTTTTTTTCTCTCTCTCTCTTCTGAGCAGGATTGATGCCATTCATCAACTGCCTGGATTAAATTGGGCTACTGGGGAATTGCATGCATTGTTAATGTGAGCCGGGGGGGGAGCGGGGGGGGGAGAGGAAAGAGAGATGGGGGGGGAGGGGGGGGTATTTTAAATTCTGCTTCCGTGGCTGACAGCTTCCTCCTCGGTGACAACTCTGTTACGGTGCCTTGATTCCCGGTTTGGGAGCTGGTGCTGCGAGTGGAGCTGGTGAGCAGAGGATGGGCTGAGAATGTGTCAGTTTCATTTTAAAACGTCACTTATTCTCTGCGTTGTTTTTGCAAGTGGAAGGCTAGAAGCCCGTGTGCATATTTGACATGCTAATGCTTGATTTCAACATTATAATTATTATATACTACTAATAATAATAATAATAAACAAATAATCGTAATTGTTTGTTAGTTGTAATAACTAGTAATACATATAATCCATTACTGATTAATAATTAATAGTTATAGTTATTGTTGTTATTATTATTATTATTCTTTTAATGCAGTGTAAGTATAGAATGACAGTTGTAGGTTGTCATTCCTCTAAAAAACACATTCTGTTCCTTTTTTTTTTTTTACAGTTAAAAAAGTGTTTTTACTGTAACGTTCGTAAAGAATTTATAGGATTTCAAAAACACACTATCAAAGTGTTGTTGAATAGCAGCAGTAACTCATTATTTAGCAGCCCTCCCATAAAGTAACATGATTTATAGTTTTTTGCCTTATGTATTTTTTCCACTGGCAACATTGCTCCTGGGTTGTTTTTTACAGTGCGTGCTACGGCATGCTTCTGAATCGCATCTCTGAACAGCGTCTCTGCAAGGATGAGAGAGAGAGAGAGAGAGAAAAAGAGAGAAAAACAGTTAAATGAATTATGCAGGCCTCTGGAAATAAATACATTTTTTTACCTAAATGTTTTGGGAAGAGATTGTTATTGTAGTCTGTTTTCATTGTAGTATTTTTTGTTTATGATATTATTTTTGTTCCCTGCTACGCTCCTGTTGTTTGGGGGAGTTGGAGGTGGTCTTATCCTGTATGTCCTAAAATACAACAGCCACAGCGCTGAAGCCTGCTTCACTCCTTACATCTGTCAGTCTGAGAGTGAGAGAGAGAGGGCGAGAGAGAGTGAGAGCGAATGTGAACTTTAGCTTGAGAGGCAGTCAGCACTGGAGAGAGATGGAGCGAGCGAGCGAGTGGGAGAGAAGGATAGACGTGAGAGGGGGCGGGCGATCGAGAGGGAGAGAAGGATGGACAGTGAGAGAGGTGGAGTGGGAGAGAAGGATAGTCAGTGAGAGAGGGCGGGCGAGCGAGTGGGAGAGAAGGACAGACAGTGAGAGAGAGTGAGTGAGTGGGAGAGAAGGACAGACAGTGAGAGAGGGAGAGTGAGTGGGAGAGAAGGACAGACAGTGAGAGAGAGTGAGTGAGTGGGAGAGAAGGACAGACAGTGAGAGAGGGTGAGTGAGTGGGAGAGAAGGACAGACAGAGTGAGTGAGTGGGAGAGAAGGACAGACAGTGAGAGAGAGTGAGTGAGTGGGAGAGAAGGACAGACAGTGAGAGAGGGTGAGTGAGTGGGAGAGAAGGACAGACAGTGAGAGAGAGTGAGTGAGTGGGAGAGAAGGACAGACAGTTAGAGAGGGCGAGTGAGTGGGAGAGAAGGACAGACAGTGAGAGAGGGTGAGTGAGTGGGAGAGAAGGACAGACAGAGTGAGTGAGTGGGAGAGAAGGACAGACAGTGAGGGAGAGTGAGTGAGTGGGAGAGAAGGACAGACAGTGAGAGAGGGTGGGCGAGCGAGTGGGAGAGAAGGACAGACAGTGAGAGAGAGAGAGAGTGAGTGAGTGGGAGAGAAGGACAGACAGTGAGAGAGAGTGAGTGAGTGGGAGAGAAGGACAGACAGTGAGAGAGAGTGAGTGAGTGGGAGAGAAGGACAGACAGTCAGAGAGAGTGAGTGAGTGGGAGAGAAGGACAGACAGTCAGAGGGAGTGAGTGAGTGGGAGAGAAGGACAGACGGTTAGAGAGAGTGAGTGAGTGGTTGGCGCAGGTGGTTTGAGAGCTGCAAGGCCGCTCTTGGTTTGAGACGGTGAAATAATGGTGAGGGAATGTGAAGGAGCAGGCCAGCGAGGTTAAAGGCCTCTCCTGAAGCTCTCTTCCTCTCCTCCGTCATCCCCTCTTCTCTGCGGCTTCATTTCCTCTGCTCTGTTTCTTTTCTCTTCTCGTCCGCCTGTTCTTCAGAGTTTATAATGAAGTGCCTCCGAGCGCCTGGAGTCCACTCATTCCCAACATTCCTGTGTCTGTTAGCACTGATCCTGGGTCAGTCCTTCTGTTAGATGCCTTTCCCTCTGTCCATGGCTGATCTGCCTCACGGGGGGGGGGGGGGGGGGGGTTGGGTTTTTGGAGAAGGTGAGTTGTGTGACACAGAGCAAATGACCATTTGACCTTAGTATGGAGCTCCTGTGCAGTTTCTCCTGCATTTGACCTTAGTATGGAGCTCCTGTGCGGTTTCTCCTGCATTTGACCTCAGTATGGAGCTCCTGTACGGTTTCCCTCGGGGGGATTTTAGGGTTCAGCAGCGGTGCTGGAGGATCACAGGCAGCTGACTGAACATCTCCTGACCTCACATTCCGATCCCACTGGGGGCGTCCCCTCCACCCTCCCTCTCTCCTGCTTCCTTTCTCTCTCTCTCTCTCTCTATCCCTTCTCCATCCATCACTCTCACTTTATCTCATTCTTCCTCTGTCTCCATCTCTTCCTCACTGTATACCTCCCAATGATTACATGGCAGCTAACCCCCCATCAGCATACTCACTCACACCTACCCACACACATACACACACACGCTCAAACACACACACACACACACACACGCTCAAACACACACACACAAACACACACACACACACACACGTTCAAACACGCATACGCACACACACGCACACACGCTCAAACACACACACACGCACTCACACACACTCAAACACACACACACACAAAAACACACTCAAATACACACACACACACACACATGCAATCACAAACACACACACACTCAAATACACGCACAAACACACACAGACGCAATCACACACACACACGCTCAAACACACACACACATACATGCACTCACACACGCATGCAGGCACACACAATCTCAGACCTATGTTCTCCATCTGGTACAGAAGTTTTCAGGTTGCGTTCCTTGCACGTGGTTGTTGGACATGGGTTGAGGCTTGTATGAGCTGATCCTGGATCACCAGTCAGAGGTAGCAATTACAGTCTCCATGACCATAGAGTTCTCCCCTGTTGGAAAACGTCCTAGAGAGAATACCATAAAGCAAGCGGGAAAGTGGAGAGCGGTGGGGTGTTATGGGAAGGTCGGCAGTCCCTGTACATGAATATCAGCTTCCTATGAAATA
>CM045894.1:9352500-9365000 GCA_025169545.1 Anguilla japonica
GCGGGACAGGGCTCTCTGTCCCTCTCTGCTGCCCCTCTGTCTCTGTGTGGGATGGGGCTCTCTGTCCCTCTCTGCTGCCCCTCTGTCTCTGGTGGGATGGGGTTCTCTGTCCCTCTCTGCTGCCTCTCTGTCTCTGTGCGTGTGCATCAGCGGCGGGTCGGCTGGAAGGGGGCGTATTTTGGGCATGACTGGGTCGCTGGAGTCGCAGTGCTGGGGGACACGCTCCTCCCCTGAAATCATTGTCCGAAATGAATAATGACTGATCGGCAGTTGGCTTTCCTGTCTGCCCTATTTCTCTCTCCCTCTCTCCCTCACTCTCTCTCTCTCCCTCTCCCTCTCCCTCCCTCCCTGCCTCCCTCCTCGGGCCTTCCATTAAAGGGAAAGATGGATCTATTTAAACAGAAGTAAGCAAATAGTGGTGCCCGTCCTCTCAAACCAAATCCAAATTCAAAATGCTTCTATAATCAGAGATAATTTGTTGAAATAGTTTGTCGTAATTTCTGAATATTTTCCACAATGTAGGAGAAAGTGTATGTCTGTTTCCTCCTCTCCTGTCTTACAGTGACTGCATATACGTTCTTCTTTTGGTAACCATGTATTCCGGTGTCAGCCTTTCTCAATCGCAAGTGTGTGGTCTCTGAGCCTGTACTTCGTCAGGATCTGTCTCTGCCTTGTACCTCTGACGGAGAAGATATGCTCAGCTAGTGTGTGTTATCTTTTTAGGGTCCGATCAAGTTTGTTTTGTGTTTTGTTTACTTGAACCCAATATTCCAGAAAGGAGATTTTGGTCGGTTTCACAGCTTGGCTTACTCTGATTTGTCGGTAACCAGTGTGAAGCTGGCCTGTGTTTTGTGTCAGTTGGGTTAATGGGTTAGTCAGCTTCATTACCAGCTGACTGAGGGGACTCTTTTCATGACTGAGCTCTTGGGCTTTCATTGCCTTAAATTGCAGTGTGTCCCGAGGGCTTGAATTGAGGCGCATCCAGAATTTTTGTGATCATTTTTGAATATGAATCATTAACGGATAATGGCCTAATTCTGCCCTTCATGTATTTGGTAATAATGAATAATTAATAATAATGAATTAATAGTAATTTATAATATTATCATTAATAGTAATAACACACACATACACACACGCACACACACACACATTGAATGACTGAGTGCAGATGCAGTGTGTATTCTGTGTAAAATGAGAGTTGTGTTAGAGGCAGGCGAGTTATCCTGTCCGGTGCCTCCATCTCTCTCTCTCCCTCCGTTTCTCTCTTGTTCGTTCCCCGTGCGAGCACCCTGGCGTGTCGCGGCTGCACGTGGCGGGCGGAGGGGCACACGCGGGGGGTGGGGGTGGGGGTATGGGGGGGGGGGGGGGGGGGGGGGGGGGGGGGGGGGGGGGTAGGGGGGGGGTTTCGCCCGCACGCGTGCAGTCAGTCACGCGTGGCTCCTGTTTTCACACGGCCTCTCAGGCGTGTGCGGCGGCCCAGTCAGCCTTAATGGCAGCGATGGCGTAGGGGGAGGGGCTTAAGTCAGCCTTAATGGCAGCGATGGCGTAGGGGGAGGGGCTTAAGTCAGCCTTAATGGCAGCGATGGCGTAGGGGGAGGGGCTTAAGTCAGCCTTAATGGCAGCGATGGCGTAGGGGGAGGGGCTTAAGTCAGCCTTAATGGCAGCGATGGCGTAGGGGGAGGGGCTTAAGTCAGCCTTAATGGCAGCGATGGCGTAGGGGGAGGGGCTTAAGTCAGCCTTAATGGCAGCGATGGCGTAGGGGGAGGGGCTTAAGTCAGCCTTAATGGCAGCGATGGCGTAGGGGGAGGGGCTTAAGTCAGCCTTAATGGCAGCGATGGCGTAGGGGGAGGGGCTTAAAGTCAGCCTTAATGGCAGCGATGGCGTAGGGGGAGGGGCTTAAGTCAGCCTTAATGGCAGCGATGGCGTAGGGGGAGGGGCTTAAGTCAGCCTTAATGGCAGCGATGGCGTAGGGGGAGGGGCTTAAGTCAGCCTTAATGGCAGCGATGGCGTAGGGGGAGGGGCTTAAGTCAGCCTTAATGGCAGTGATGGCGTAGGGGGAGAGGCTTAAGTCAGCCTTAATGGCAGCGATGGCGTAGGGGGAGGGGCTTAAGTCAGCCTTAATGGCAGTGACGTCGTAGGGGGAGGGGCTTAAGTCAGCCTTAATTGCAATGATGGCGTAGGGGGAGGGGCTTAAGTCAGCCTTAATGGCAGTGATGGCGTAGGGGGAGGGGCTTAAGTCAGCCTTAATGGCAGTGATGGCGTAGGGGGAGGGGCTTAAGTCAGCCTTAATAGCAGTGATGGTGTAGGGGGAGGGGCTTAAGTCAGCCTTAATGGCATTGATGGCGTAGGGGGAGGGGCTTAAGTCAGCCTTAATGGCAGTGATGGCGTAGGGGGAGGGGCTTAAGTCAGCCTTAATGGCTGCGATGGCATAGGGGGAGGGGCTTAAGTCAGCCTTAATGGCAGTGACGGCGTAGGAAAAAAAGGGGGGAGGGGAGGGGCTTAAGTCAGCCTTAATGGCAGTGACCGCGTAGGGGGAGGGGCTTAAGTCAGCCTTAATGGCAGTGATTGCGTAGGGGGAGGGGCTTAAGTCAGCCTTAATGGCAGTAATGGCGTAGGGGGAGGGGCTTAAGTCAGCCTTAGTGGCAGTGACCGCGTAGGGGGAGGGGCTTAAGTCAGCCTTAGTGGCAGTGACCGCGTAGGTGGAGGGGCTTAAGTCAGCCTTAGTGGCAGTGACCGCGTAGGGGGAGGGGCTTAAGTCAGCCTTAATGGCAGTGATGGCGTAGGGGGAGGGGCTTAAGTCAGCCTTAATGGCAGTGACCGCGTAGAGGGAGGGGCTTAAGTCAGCCTTAATGGCAGTGACCGCATAGGGGGAGTGGCTTAAGTCAGCCTTAATGGCAGTGACAGCGTAGGGGGAGGGGCTTAAAACAGCGGCCACAGGGACAGGGACGGAGGGAGATCCAGGACGGAGAGAGAAAGAGTGATGATGGTGAGAGAACGGGGGAAAGAGGAAAGGACGGAGAGGGACAGACATCTGAAAATACCCAAATAAATTTGTACTGTAAAAGCTTTGGGTCATTCTGTTGTCAATATGCTGTAAAGCCACATTGACATTGGACATGCAGAGGGCTAGAGAGAGAGAGGGGAGATGGTGAGATAGACAGAAAGACAGACGAGATGGAGAGATAGAGCGTGTGAGATGGAGAGAGAGACCATGAGAGACCTTGAGAGGCATCAATTGTAAAGCGCTTTGGATAAAAGCGCTATATAAATGCAGTCCATTTACCATTTACCATGAGATGGAGAGAGAATGAGGGAATGAGGAAAGGACAGAGAGGGACAGACATGAAAATACCCAAATAGTTTTGTATCGTAAATGTAACGGTCATTGTGTTGTCAATATTCAGTAAAGTCACATTGACTCATTAAAGCAAGTGGACAAAAAACAGAGGGAGAGAGGTTTAGATATGGTGGACAGGGAGAGGGCGAAAGAGCGTGGAGATGATGAGGTAGACAAAGACAAGCAGAGATGGAGAGATAGAGAGTGAGATGAAAGAGCGAGAGAGAGTGTGAGATGGGGAGGCAGAGATGGAGAGAGAGAGAGAGAAATGAGGAGGTAGAGATGGAGAGATAGAGAGGTGGAGGGAGAGACTGTCTCAGGTTGGTTAGCCTCCTGCATCAGTAAACTCAAATGCCCTGAAAGTTTTGGGGTGCCAGCTATAAGTGGGGGAACTGGTCCAGAGCCCCTTTCCAGTCCTGCACCGACACTGCCCTCCCAACAGGTGGCGCTGTGCTGAAAACGTGGTGGAAAGCCGCAGTTCACTCTCAGGTGTTTCATGGAATAACATCCCGCTTTTGTCCTTACCATTCAGCTTTGTGAGGATGGTTAGAGCAGCATTGTGAAGTAGCGCTTCAGACACCATTGTGACATCACAGTGAGAGCAGCGTTGTGAAGTAGCGCTTCAGACACCATTGTGACATCACAGTGAGAGCAGCCTTGTGAAGTGGCGCTTCAGACACCATTGTGACATCACAGTGAGAGCAGCGTTGTGACGTAGCGCTTCAGACACTATTGTGACCTCACTGTGAGAGCAGCGTTGTGAAGTAGCGCTTCAGACACCATTGTGACATCACAGTGGGAGCAGCCTTGTGAAGTAGCGTTTCAGACACCATTGTGACCTCACTGTGAGAGCAGCGTTGTGAAGTAGCGCTTCAGACACCATTGTGACCTCACAGTGGGAGCAGCCTTGTGAAGTAGCGCTTCAGACGCCATTGTGACATCACAGTGAGAGCAGCGCTGTGAAGTAGCGTTTCAGACACCATTGTGACATCACAGTGAGAGCAGTGTTGTGAAATAGCGCTTCAGACACCATTGTGACATCACAGTGGGAGCAGCGTTGTGAAGTAGCGCTTCAGACACCATTGTGACATCACAGTGGGAGCAGCGTTGTGACATGGCAGATTTAGAATCCTCTGACTACAAGACTGTGTCTGAGTCGCATAAAACAACTTAAGCTTCTTACTTCAGTGTGTCCCTCATGGCAAATAGTTCCCTAATATATGTATATTTACATATAGTATATATGCTAGAGAGTGTTTAATTGCATAGCAGCAAAGGAAAGGTCTGCAGGGGCTGAAATGTTTTCCCGGCTGCCGTGCAATTAATGACGGACTTTAAAATATATTTATTACGCGAGCGCGGACATTTTCCATTGTTGACATGAAACCGCTTTGACCCGAGCAGATAAATGCGAAAATACCTACTCAACGGGAAACCACCTAATCAAACCATCTACTCGGGTTTCCATGGTTACATATCAACAGTAGAGAAATGTCAGCGCTGGCGTAATATATTATTTAGACAGTCTGTAATTACCCAGAGGCCATACGTTTCCTTCGCTGCTGTGCAATTAAACGCCGTCTAAAATGGGGGAAAATGTCCCTGTCGTATATATATAGATATATACATTAAGCTCTGTGGCTCTACTATTATAACTTGTCATAATGTTGAGGATCTCGAGTTGCTCCTGTAAGTGTTTAGCTGTGTAAATGGGCAGCATGTCACACATAACCTGTGTGTAGTTGCTCTGGATACTGCCACCCCCCCCCCCCCCCCCCCCCCCCCCCCCCCCCCCCCCGTATGAGCCAGTGAGTGATGTAATGTCGTTTAGACTTGAGGTGAGGGAAACCCAGTGACTGTGGGGATTGCAGTGTGTTTGGTCTCTGTTCTGATCTACATGCAAGAGCTAACAGTGCCTCATGGAGTCAGAGAGACAGAAAGATAGGTAGAGGAGTATAGAGAAAGATAGAGGTGTTCATCCTGATAAAGAGAGGTCCTACCACTCCTACCACTCCCCCTCTTCTTCCGTCGTGAAGATGACTCATTGATTTGTCAGCTCTGATCTGCTCAAAGCCACATACATTCCTTGTGAAATGCGTTGCCTGTCGTTTTAATGTTGTTTGGACAAGAGAAAGACCAGGATGCACACACTCTTGGAGAACAGGGATCAAGGTCGGGGTCATCTTCTCTTTATCACGCTTGCCTTTCCTGTTCTGTGGGAAATGCAGGAAACGTCCTGGGCATGTTATCAAGAGGGTGATGGCTCAGTTCAGTTGAGGTAAAACTGAGCAACCTGAATTTCTTAGGTTTGTGTTCGGCCGCTGATGTTTCAGATGTAAGATATGGATAACTGCCAATCACATGAATGATGTATTGTGATGCATATGTATGTTAACCCATTGATAACTTTGCTGTTAACAGCCCTGTTCTGGTTGCTTGGCTGTTGACTGGTGCAGGATTGGTGGGGGGGCGGGGCGGAGTTTGCTCACCTGACTCTTGACCCATCTGGCGTTGGGGAGTGTTCTGGCTGCTGACTGCCGCAGGGCTGTGTTTGGCTCCCTCTGCAGGTAGAATGTAAGAAGGCCCAGCCGAAGGAGGTGATGTTCCCGCCCGGGACGCGGGGGCGGGCGCGGGGCCTGCCCTACACCATGGACGCCTTCATGCTGGGGATGGGCATGCTCAGTAAGTACCCCGGGAAGGGCCGGCGTGGTCGCTCAGCCAATGAGCCAGGCCATCGGCTTTCATTTACAGTGCTGTTTACTGCCTCCACCTAGGAGGGTAATGACATCCGTTTGTCTGTCCAACCATGACAAATGTATCGGGAAATGTAATGGCCAGATTGCCATGAAATTTGCTGCCCACATTCATGCTCCCAATAGGAGGAAATCAGTTGATTTTGGTGACCCCATGACCTTTCCTCTAGGCTAAAACGTTTAATTTGTGATCAGCATATCTGGAAAAGTAATGGCTGGATTGCCATGAAATTTGCTCTGCCCTTTCTTGTTCACCAGAGTAAGGACCCGATTGATTTTGATGATCCCATGACCTTTCTTCTAGTGCCACCATCAGGCCAAGCCTCTGGAAAAGTAATGACGGGATTGCCAAGATATTTGTGAGAGGAGACTGTTGTGCCTTGGTGGAGGTCTGCACTCTGCTGAGTGCATTCTTTCCTAGTTAAACCTTTAATTTACCGGACAGATCGACAGAGGACTCTCTGTTCCCTTTGGCAGTGGTGACCTGGGGAATCAGAGTGGGCAGGAATTCCAGGGATTGTGTGGCCAAAATCAGCCAATATGTATTAAATTATCCAGGCTACTTTTTCATGCTCTTTTGGCCATCTTCTCTCAGCTCAGAAGGCCCAGGTTTGTTGTTTGTAAAACGGCATCCATTTCGGGAGAGGACAGGCGGGCGGGCGCTCCCCTCCCGTGCGTGTGACATCACTCACTGCTCACGAGTCTGGGGAAGAGCCCTCGTGTGCCGGCGGGCTTGTGCGCGCCCGGCCGCCCAGCAGGGGGCGCCGGTGCACAGCGAGTCGCTGGCGACCTGGCTGACCTTAGCCTCCCTGGGCTAGGCTAGCCCCGGATGCCCTTCGCCCCGCGATGCTGCCGGCCGCAGTCGGCAGTGCCTGCACGGTCAGCACGTTTCTCTGTGTTTCTCCTTGGATTTTATCGCGAGACGGAGCTGTTCGGGCAAAACTGCAGCCTCACGGCCGCTTCTGTGACATAACGGCTTGACCAGCCTCGTGAAATAGCGCTTAAGACATCACTGTGACATAGCAGTGAGAGCAGCATGGTGACACAGCGGTTCAGACAGCTTCGTAACCGTGGCTAACGCGGTATTATGACATCACTCAGGATGGCATTGTGACATCATAGATTTAGAACCGTCTGACTAACATGTATCTGGGCTGTGGCTCTGCTGTGATTGCTTGTCATAGTGTCGAGGATCTGGAGTCGCTCCCGTAAGTGTTTAGTTGTGTAAACGTGCGGTGCGTTGGGCCTGTGTTCTGATCCACGTACGGGAGCTAACAGTGCCCGATGGCTGCGACTCCTGCGGCATGATGTCATCATCTCCCGGGAGACGGAGACGGGAAGATAGGGAGAGGAGCGGAGGAGGAGAAGGAGACTGAGTGGCGAGGAGATGAACCGTCGACTCAGATCTGCTCACAGGCGCATAAACACACTGTTTGTCATCCTCGTGTCATCTTGTCGAGACGAAGGACCAGGACACACACGCCGTAGGACAACAGGGATCAGGGGTTATCTTCATCTTTATCACCCCCCCCCCCCCCCAGGCACTCCCCCCAACTCTACCCCCAACCCCACCCCCCCCAGCAGATCTGGATCTGTGCGTCAGTGACAGGAGATAATTGGCGTGAGATTGATGGTCTGTTCAGAGTAACTGAAGCAAATAAACGGTTCTGTGGCGGGGCGCGGCAGTGCGGGGGCCCGGGGGCGCGGCGGCTAACAGGAGCCGGGGGGGGGGGGGGGGGGGGGGGGGGACAGGTCGCCCCGCCCGTAATTCGGCTCGGTGAAGCGTCCTCACCGGGGACCCCGAGTATGAAATATGCGCTTGATATGCGGGCCCTGCGCCCCCATCCGCCCCCCCCCCCCCCCCCCCCCGGCTCCCCCCCGCGCCCCCCGGCCCCGTCCCGCCGGCCGAACCGAAGCTCCGCCACACATTAGCGCGATAAATGAAGAGGAAAATTGAAGTAATGCTGAAATGTAGATGTGTGATTTCATCTGTGTGACCTGCGCAGGGCTGAGTAATAGGATGTGGATATAACAAGGGGCCTCATTTCGTGTGCACTGGGGCCGGGGGGGGGGGGGGGGGGGGGGGGGGGTGGGGGTGTCTGGGAGGCTCTAAACTGTTGCCCCTCCACATCAAGCCTATCCCCCTACCCCCATCCCACATTTTGAACCTTTTTAATTTTGTGGAACTGTAATGACTTTCACACACTTATATTCAGGAGTTGGTCACATTGGGGAGGGGGGGGACAGAGCTTTGAACGGTGGACTTGTTGAGGGTCACAGCTGATCAGAGATCAGAGCATCTCCGCAGGTCAAGCAGGGAAGCAAAGCCGGGGAAGCAGGCTCTTTACGAAAATCTTCTCCGGGCCTGTTCCTTTTCCTGGCAAAATGGGGAAAAAAACAGCCTCTTTTCTTTCAATTTGCATAAAGAATCAATAAGGCTCTTCATTCAGAGGAACTATAAATTCTTACGTGCCAAAATCTCATTAACCCCCCTCCACCCGCCCACCGTCGCTTTGTTTACGGCTCCTAATCGGCCCATTTGTCTGGACCGCCTCTATGGCCGACGTGCGGTTGCCGGGACGATCCCGCGTTCACGCCGGTGGCCGTGCGCGGCTTCGCCGGACGCTGCCGTAATTGGTTCTGAAGTGAATTTGAACCGCCGGGCCTCAAAATGGCTGCGTTAGCGCGTGTATTAATAACACAGGTAAGAGACAGGGAAGCAGGGAACTACGGCAGGACACAGGCTGTATTTACAGAGGCCGGCGAGGACAGGGGAGGAGAGGCTCTCGAGCGCGTAATGACTTCACTCTCCCGCCCTCCGTTTTCGCACCCCAGCCGCGGGTCCTCTCCCCCTCCTTCTCGCCCCCTCTCTCAGCGGCTGCGGCCGCAGACCTGCGATTCTCACCTCTTAAGAGACACCCAGAGTGTGTGGCTGTCAAAGCAGCCCCCCGAGGAGGCTTCTGGTTGGACGGGCCGCGGGTTAATGAATATTTTCTGCGCTGTGCCCTTGACTCGGTGAGCGCTCGGGGCTGCTGCATTTTCTCTGGGGTCACTTCTCAAATGTGCCTTCATGTCTCCTAATTGAGGAGTCAGTTACTGGTCATTTTGTGCTGCTTCTGCTACTTTTTCCTCCCACTCCCGAGTTTAGCACTCTAATGGGCTCCAATTCCTGGCCAGTGTGTGGTGTGATGCAGTGTGTGGTCAGTACTGCAGTATTCGGTCAGTGCTGTAGTGTGTGGTTAGTGCTGCAGTGTGCGGTCAGTGCTGCAGTCAGAGCTGCGTGTGTGGTCAGTGCTTCAATGTGCGGTCAGTGCTGCAGTGTGTGGTGTGCTGCAGTATTCAGTCAGTGGTGTAGTGTGCGGTCAGTGGTGTAGTGTGTGGTCAGTGCTGCAGTGTGCGGTCAGTGCTGCAGTGTGTGGTCAGTGCTTCAATGTGCAGTCAGTGCTGCAGTGTGTGGTCAGTGCTTCAATGTGCAGTCAGTTCTGTAGTGTGCAGTCACTGCTGTAGTGTGCGGTCAGTGCTTCAGTGTGCGGTCAGTGCTGCAGTGTGCGGTCAGTGCTGTAGTGTGCGGTCAGTGCTGCAGTGTGTGGTCAGTGCTGGAAAGGAAGTGGGTCTGATTCTGCCACTGAAGTACAGATCCTGGATCTGTAAAATCACACTCCTCCATGTGACATGCACTGCAGTTCCACACAGCTGTGTAAGGTAAAGACTGCGGCATGTAGTGGAGTGTCAGTCCCAGTTGTATTAGGAGTGTAATACTTTGGTGGCAGTAGCTTGTACAGTAGGGAGAGTAGGAGTTGTTATTGTAGCTTCTGTCAGTTTAGATAATTAACTCCCCAGATCAGATATTTATGTGCATGTGTGCATGCAAGTGTTAATGCACGTGTGTATTGCGACAAAACAGTATGGAAGAATGACTCATTCGGTCCCAAGATTGGGCCCCAACCCCCCAACTGCCAGTCCGCTGTCCTCTCAAGCAAGCTGGGGGACAGACTGAGCACGTGCAACCGGGAGGCTGAACAAAAGCGCTATCGCCTGCTAAATAGCGCCCTGTAAACGCGCTGCCAGAGCGTACACCTGCCAAATAAGGCCCCGCTAGCACGGCGCGGAGGCGGTCCTCCCCTCTCCGCGTTCGCTTACCTCATCGCCAGTCACGGGAAGGCGAGACTGGGAGCCGTGGTTCTCCACCGGCCGTCATTAAAAATTTCTGCATCGGCAAATACGCCGAAACTGGGCAGATTGGGTGTGAATTTCCCAACAGCATAATGACACGCTCCGTTCTCTCCGCTCGCACGCTGCGGGCGCCGTCGCCGTCGCGCCATCGCTGTCGTCGACGTAGCGGCTTCCGTCGAAGCCGCCGCCGCGTCGCCGGGGCCGCGTTCGCTGGCGGTTGTCAGGGTGATGGATACGAGCGCGCGCGGGGTGTTCCCGCTACGCCGCGGCGCTGCTCTGATTAGCGGCGTTTTTTTCTCGACGGCGGCCCCCCCGCCCCCGCCCCGTCCTTTCGTGATCGATTAGCGCCGGGCCCAGAAAAGAAGGGCTATCGATCAACGACAGCGCGAACGTGTCTGCCTTCACCGCCGCTGTCATCGCCGGGGGGGCGGCGAGCACCCCCTTACCCCCTTACCGCCGCGCTGCAGCGGCCAGGGACCTGATATCGTAATCGGGTGGTTGCCAGTTCAAATCCCGAGCGGCGGCACAGCTGGCGTGACCTTGAGAAAAGTTGAAAAGCTGATCCTGAATTGCTTGGAAAAGTACCCACTTTTGGTAAAGATAATGAATTATTTGTGTAATTAAATAATAATCTATGGGTTTTCCTGAATAAGTATCTGCTAATCCAAACACGTAATTTGACGTTATAGTAATAATAAAGTAATAACATTGTAATTATACCTTAATACAGTCTTAGTAATAATGTTGTATCATGTACATTGGTAATAATTATTATGTGTAATGGTAAGAAGGGACTTGTTCTGTGCCTAGCCTGCAGCGGTGCGGTGCTGGGCGTGTTGTGGCGGGTGTGTGATTTTAAAGCCCTGTCTCTCTCCACCCTTCTCCCAAGGTTACCCAAACATCGTGGCAACGTACGGTCGTGGATACACTGGATTTGCCCCAAGCTACAGCTACCAGTTTCCTGGTAAGTCCAGTCCTGTTAACACTGCTTTTTATCTTTTTATTTCTAGAGCCGAACGCTTACATGCATGCACAAGCACACCCATATACACACACACACACACACACATACTCATATACAAACACACACACACACCCACACCCACTCATATACACACACACACACACCCACACTCATATACAAACACACACACACACACACCCATATACACACACACACACACTGGCCGGTAGGCCCTCACCACTTTCACAAACCATGAGGTCATCTGAGATATAAAGCATCGCTCCTTCCTCCATCCTGGTTGACTGGGGACAGACAGAGTGAGGACTATAGACTGCAGAAAAATATGGACAAAGTCAATGTGATGTCTCCCATTGACTCTCCATGGGCTTGGTGAGAAGCGCTTTGAAGCCTGGGAAGTGTAGTTTGTAGGCGCCGCCATGTTGTACAGATTGGAGCCTGAGACTGCGCAGTAAGGGTCGTCCACTAAGCGCGTGAGATGCAGTGACTTGGTAGTGATGCAGACTGTCCCCGATTCATCCACAAAATGTTACCGTCTTGTCCGTATAGCACAATAACTTAACAAATCGGCATATGGGGAGACATTACACGAAGAAAATACACCCATTGCGACTACTTTATCTTGTGGGAAAAAATTATTGACTTATTTCTACCGTATTGTTACCACTGACTTATGTTAAAACGGGTTGGAGCCAACCGCACTGGCGCTGGTGAGAAACGTCTCTCAACGAGACAAGGAGGTGGGCTTCAGGACCGCGGCCTGGTTTCGGCCGCTGGGCGAGGGCCCGCTCCGCCGCGGCTCTGTCGGAGCAGAGCGTGGCGTTTTCCCGTCCGCCGAGCTGCTCGGTGTTGCTCCTCTCGCTGGAGCCCCCGCTCCAGCGGAACGGGGCGATCGTCCCGGCGCAGGACGAGGGGAACGGAGAAGAATCGCAAGCGAGGGGCGCTCTCTCCGAAAAAAAAAACAAATCAGCCAGACGATCTCACGGTGTGTGAAAATCACTTCGGAGGACATTTTTTCCGGAGCGACTCCCGCCAACCTGAGACCCCGGACCCCGCTGACCGCCGTCGCTGGGGAAGAGGGGGCGTGCGCCATCTGCCCGTCTCTCCTTCTGCCAGCTGCACTGCATCATGGGACGGAAAGCTGTCTGCACTCGTGTAGCACTCTACGGGCAGTTACCGTTGATTATGTCTGAGAGCGCGGATCGTCTGAGTATCGGGTAATTGTAATATTCAAATATTTCATGCCCCCCGT
>CM045894.1:9370000-9385000 GCA_025169545.1 Anguilla japonica
CGGAGAGAGAGAGACAGACGGGCGGAGAGAGAGAGACAGACGGGCGGAGAGAGAGAGAGACGGGCGGAGAGAGAGAGAGACAGGCGGGCGGAGACAGAGAGAGCGGGGGGGGGGGATGCACACACACACACACACACACAAAAGCGTGAAAGAGACATGGCGTGTGAAAGAATGCAGGGAGATGGAGCGATAGGAGGGAAAAGAGTGACAGTGAGAGAGAAGGAGAAGCGTGTGCTCCAGTGACCGAAGGAGAAAGCATTGTGAAGACTATCGGATAATGCGCTCGTTGGTACCACCACTTCCTCTGTTCCTCGCCAGGCGCGCAATTTGAGTTACACACAAAAATTTTGTTAAGGCAATTTGGTCTTTTGTCGTTGCCGGGAAAAGCCGCCCGGCGTTGAGAATGGGAAGAAAAGAGAGCGCGTGAAAGAGAGTGACAGAGGCGTACAGATAAGGAGAGCGAGAGAAATTAAGAAGAGGAACGACTTCGCCGGTCTGGTTTATTTCTGTATTTATTCGCCGCCATTGTAGTGTGCAGATTTTGCGGTGTTAAGTGAATTGAGCACGGAGAACGCGTTTAGTGTGCGCTCGCTCTCTCTCTCGCTCGCCCGCTCGCTCGGTCTTTGTCACTTCGGCTGCTTTTCCGCCGCCATTCGCGGAAACGCGTCCCTCCGGTACCTTCCCCTCGTTCCACACCAGAGCCGGCCGCGCGCTTCAGAGAACGCCCCCCCCCCCAAACCCCCCCCCCCCAGCTCCCCGCTCACCGAAACTCGCACGGGAGATCACCGCTCCTCCCACTTACCTTTAGAGAACGACGCGCAGGGTTTTCTGAAAGTGACATTCGTCTGAAGAAGAACAAAAGACCGAAGAAGAAAAGCCTGAAAGATTGTTACCTGGTCGCACACACACACACGCACACACACGCACATACATGATATTTATCCTGTCGATTAAAAAAAAATAAAACTCAAAAACAAACATCGGCCTCTCAGATTGCTTTGTGTTAAAACTCTTAGCAAATTCACCTCGGTACAGCAGTGTTTTTGAATGTATGTATTTAAGTAAGAACGCTGGGTAAATGGCCTAAACCGTGCTTGGTTCACACGGGAACAGAGTAACGTGAGCGGTTTTGCCAGGGGCTTTTTTTCGATGGTGTGACCGTAGAGCTGAAGGAAGTCCGTTCTGACGGGGCCTCTCCTGCGGTCGGATCAGAAGGCCGCAGGTGCGCGTAGTGCTCCCCTCTCATTTTACACGGTGGTGCGCCACACGCAGCGCGCGAGCTCGGCACGGACGCGAGACGCAACGCGTCGATTCCGAAGGCGCTCGGATCAGAGGGAAGTACGACAGACTCTTTGGGGAGTTCCCCTGTTGATTTCTTTTCTTCGCTCTGACTCGCGTTCTCCTTTTCCTTGTCACTTACCCCGCCGAGCGTGCTGTGGGTATTTTCGGGATTCCCCGAGCTCCGGATGTTTTTTTCCACGTTTTCAGACGAACGCGGGAGACAGCGAACAGGGGAGAGTGCAAGGAGAGCTGTTTGTTTTGGGTGTTAATGGTGAGGGCTGGCCTTTGGTGATATCGGTGTGCTGGGTAATGAGGCCGTTCAGTTCTGAGTGCTTTTCAGAGAGTGTCATCTCCCCCACTTACTGAACACTGAAGCCCTGGCATTCAACAGGCCTCAGCTCTTCATTTAAATATTCAGAATATTTATTTATTATTTTACCAGTGTTTGCTTTCTCTATGTGTCACTCACACACTAAGTATCTACTGGGAAAACTGCATATAGGCAGAGCGGGGGGTTGGTTGGAGGGTGGTTGGGGCGGGGGGGGGGTGTTGTGTCCAGCTGAATCTTGGTGAGTGGAGGCCATTTTGACCATGCTGCTGCAGACCGGGGGGTGGTTGGAGGGTGGTTGGGGCAGGGGGGGTGCATTGTGTCCAGCTGAACGTGGTGAGTGGAGGCCATTTTGACCGTGCTGCTGCTGATTGGCTGGACGGTACATTCTGTAAGTGACCCGGTTGCCCGGACACGAGGAAGAGGATGAGCACTGAACATCTGCACCTGCCCGGCATCTGACCCAAAGATATTCATCATTTGCGCGCTGTCCTTTTGTCCTTTTGCCCTTTTGCCCTTTTGCTTGCGTTGTGTTCCGATCCGTTTCTTTAGGCCTGACCTACTTGACCAATCAGATGATTTGTCCATTTAATTACATCACCGCTTCCTCTCAGAATCATTTTGAATGTTTACCAGCAGGGGGCAGCGTTCTGCATTCCTGTCTTCCCATCCCTTCCGTTGGCGGTGCAGGTGGGGGGGGGGGGGGGGGGGGGGTTTGCCAAAAAGCAGACGAAGGCCGAGCTCTTCCGCCGGTTGCCATAGCGACCCCGTTACCCAGGGCCGTAACCGGGCAGGGTTGGCGGGCGTGGTACCGGGTACGAGGCAGGGGGCAGAATAATCGGGGAGGAATTTGAAAGCGAAACGGTGGCTTTATCTCCGCGGGTTCTAAAGGGGCGTGAAATTGATTTCACCGCCGCCGCGCTCCGCCCCTCTGGCGGCCCCGTCGCCCTCCCGACGCGGGACAGCGAGCCGCCGCCGCCGCTGATCTGTTAATTGACCCCGCTAATCCAGCCGAGCGGATCTCTCCCAGGACCTGGGTTTGGGGGTGACTTAGGGAGCCCTGGCGCCCTGCCCCCCAGGGCGGCCCGCACTGCCAGCGGCATCTGGGAAACGAACTGGGAACAGAGAGTCAGAGTTTTGGGTTCTGCAGAGGAAGGAGGAGTGAGAACGCGTCAGTAGCAAAGGCGGTTTTTATCGTGGGTCGGGGCTGGTGCACTCGCCAGGGATGTGAAGCTCGACTCCATGATTCATATTTGTTTATTTGTTTATTTTTCTTTATTTTGTTTGTCCGTTTTACATTTTTCTGAGTTGGTGACGGATGAGGGCTCAGGAAATGCATTCTTTTCTGTTTTGATGGCGCCCCCTGGTGACTGGGAGGTTTTTGGCGCAGTACCCATTCCACCAAATACTGGAGTACCCATTCGAATGCTGGAGTTTAACACCAATTCCCTCTCCTCAGTTTTTACAGTTTTTCTGGTTATCGTTCAGCCTGGCCCCACCCCCCTATATGATGTGAAAATAGACCATCCAATCAGAACCCCCCTGCCTCCCAACCCAACGAGCAATGCTTAGTGAATGGATCTGCTTACTAATGAACCGCATCCTATGAAGATCATTTTGCAGCTTTTTATGATACATTAACGCTGACCATAGAGAGGTTATTAAGGCCTCAGTCGTAATGGGATGGGGGTGGCAGAGAGGCAGGTGGGCCTGCGGGGGGGGGGGGGGGAGGGGGGTCTTCATTGGATCAGTGAGAAAGAATAACCCTGGAGACCATGCTAATTACAGCCCATTCCTCTATCGGAGCGGAGCCATCTGCTCGTGTCACTTCCTCATTGTGCGTCAGGTCTCGCTCATGAGCAGGCCGCCGTGGCCGGAGATGTGTTTTAATTAAAGCGCCGGTGTGTAATTATATTTATTTCACGAGGACGGGGGTCTGGGACATGCCCCCCCCCGGCTCGTCTGGGCCTCTCATCGTCCGCCGCGACGGTGAGCGTTCAGTCGCCCAGTCTGAACACCGTGGATCTGAGAGACCAGAGTCACCGAGTGCAGCGAAAAATACAAAATTTAAAATGAAATTAAATAGAAACCCTTTAATGTGTGAGGTCACAAATATGTGATTAGAATGTTCTTAACTGAACATTCTAATGCTGATGTCACAATCACTACTGGTAACTGAAAGCAGTGGAGTTCTAGAACACTGACTTTCTGGAGAATAAAAAAACATTCTAAAAAGACCTGCTCTTGAAAGGGTTCAGTCTGGCGCTGCGATTTGAAGGTGACTGGGCCTGAAGGGAAGCGGAAGCGCTGACGGGCTCCGGGGGCCCGAAAAAGCGTCACGGCGATTCCAGCGATTGAGGCCGTTCGAGCGGGTCGCCCGACGTGTTTTTGATTTCGGCGGAGGAGCCCGGCCGTTCGAACGAGCGTGCCCAGCGTGGAGGGGCACCTGTCTGGCTCGGCTGTTTTGGAGTGGCCACTGAAAAGCAGTGAGCTGGGAGAAACGAAGGCCTGTGAATGGGAAGCCGTTCTGCTCTCAGTGATCATTGTTGTTCATGTTGCTGTTATTGTTGCTGCTGTTGTTGTTTTATATAAACAGACCCTCTGGCAGCGCTACGCTGATGGGCGGTCATGCCAATAAAGCTTATTTGAATTCAATTGAGTTGAGCACTCACCCAGTTCTGTGACACTGATATCTCTCTCCCCCCCCTCTCTCTCTCTCACACACACACACACACACACACACACACACATACACAATTAGCAAGGCACACAACACAGCCACATACACAGTAACAGCCCGCATACCTCTCTGTTATGTGAAGAGCTTTCTTACACGGCTGCTAATCCGTCACACCCTTTTATCTCAGAATAAGTATTTTTATGAGGGAGAAAATATGTTTAAATAAAAAAAATACGTATATTTTTATGGTTAAATATGATGGTGAGAAACCATTGTACAGGGAAATGGCCTGGGTTGACATGGCGCATGTGTCCCCTAGGTTTCCCGGCAACAGCGTACGGTCCTGTGGCAGCGGCGGCAGTAGCAGCGGCCAGGGGTTCAGGTAGGGCAGTGCGCCAAGGAAGCTCTCCCTCTCTCTCTCTCCCCCTCTTTCTGTCTCTCTCCCCCTCTTTCTCTCCCTCTCTCTCTCTCTCCCTCTTTCTGTCTCTCTCCCCCTCTTTCTCCCTCTCTCTCTCTCTTTCTCCCTCTCCATCTGTCTCTCTCCCTCTTTCTGTCTCTCTCCCCCTCTTTCTCCCTCTCTCTCTCTCTTACTCTCCCCCTCTTTCTCCCTCTCTCTCTCTCCTCTCATCTCTCTCTCCCCTCTTTCTCCCTCTCTCTCTCTTTCTTTCTCTCTCTCTCTCCATCTCTCCCTTAACACCAGCCACACACTCACACAATCTCACGGTCCCGTGCGTGTGTGCAGGCTCCGCCCCCTTTCCTAAGGAGTGGGTGGGGTCTGAATAGTGGTTCTGCTGTTGGAGTCTCTGGCTGTGTGTCAGGGTGGATGGTTTTGCTGAAGGTAGTGTGTGTGTGTGTGTGTGTGTGTGTGTGCTCTTGCATACACACTCATGTAGTCTCACACAGACTCACTCTCACACACACATTATAGACATGCACAGACTCATTGTCGCTCATAGATGAAATATAGACACACACACAGACACACACACACACACACACGCACACACACACACACACGCACGTGGTTCTTTTTCTTCACAGATCATTGATTTATGTGTCAAAGGGTTTAATTAACCAATCAGGCTGTCCATTTCTGAAGCGGCGGTAGCTGAGTGAATGACCAGCTGACAGGCGGAGGTCTTTCTCTGCGGGTGAAATGGCCGCCCATTTTTAATTGGCCCTCACCGCGCCGCTGAGTGCTCTGATTGATGGACAGGAGAGGAGTGCAGCCTCCCTGTCTCTCGCTCCCTCGCTCTCCTCTGCACATTTCTATCTGTCTGTCTGATCTGTCTCTACATATCTGTCTGTTATCTACATTTCTGTCTGTCTGTAATCTCTGCGTTTCTGTCTGTAATCTGTCTGTACATTTCTATCTGTCTGTCTAATCTGTCTGTACATTCTGTCTGTTATCTGTACATTTCTGTCTGTAATCTGTCTGTACATTTCTGTCTGTCTGCAATCTCCGCCTGTATATTTCTGTCTGTCTGCAATCTCTCTCTATATATTTCTTTCTGTCTGTAATCTCCGCCTGTATATTTCTGTCTGTCTGCAATCTCTCTCTATATATTTCTGTCTGTCTGTAATCTCTGCCTGTATATTTCTGTCTGTCTGCAATCTCTATGTATTTATGTCTGTCTGTAATCTCTGCCTGTATATTTCTGTCTGTCTGCAATCTGTCTGTATATTTATGTCTGTCTGTAATCTCTGTCTGTATGTTTCTGTCTGTCTAATCTGTCTGTAGATTTCTTGCTTTCCCTCCCTCTGGATTCTGATTCAGTGTTTTATTTGCATTAGAAGAGAAATTTTGTTGTTACAACAGTAAATACACGGATGATATTAAAAACAAACCCCACGCACACACACACACACACACACACACACACACATCCGTATGCACTCACACACACACACACACACCAACTGCTGGCACGCTGTGTGCTGTGTTCTGTCCCACCCCCTCCCCTCCCAGGTGGCCCTACAGCGCCCCCTGTCTGTCGGCCTCATTTGGGCTCGAGGCGCTCAGAACAGCCCCCGCCCCTCCAGATCAGGAGGCGGTTGCCCGCGAGGCCCTGATCATATTTGTGTGGCCTTTACGTTAGGAAGCTCTTTAGCATTCATCATGCAAATGAACACAAACCGTAGGGCAAGGGGTATAGAGAGAGCGACTGTGACTGATTGCAGACAGTCCCCCCCCCCCCCCCCCCCATTATGGCTGTGCCCCAGGCTTAAGATCACCTGACAAAAGAGATAACGGCGTACCCGGTGAGAGCCGCAGCAACTGCTGTGGCAATCATGGTATTTTTATATCTGCCCTCCGAGCTCCGTGCTTTCATGCCCATCTAGCATCTCCTGGGAAGTTGACCTGGCGCTGTGGTATGACATCAAATTAACCCATTTACCCCCTCCCTCAAGCAATCTATTGAGCTCCCTGCTCGATTGTGACATCATAATGCTCCCCCCCCCTCCTCCCCTCCTGCTGAAGCAGTCTATTGAGCTTGAGCTCCCATTGTGACATCATAATGCCCCTTTCCCCCCCCCCCTCCTGCTGAAGCAGTCTATTGAGTCTTGAGCTCCCATTGTGACATCATAATGCCCCTTTCCCCCCCTCCCCTGCTGAAGTACTGCGTTTGAGACCAGTGGCCAAAAGCAGGCTGTGTCATTGGAGCAGGCTGGTTCATTTCCTCCTCTCGTTGAGAGACGTTTCTCACTAGCGCCAGTGTGGTTGGCTCCAGTATAGGGGTTTTAGCTGCCCGATTTTAATGTAAGTCAGTGGTAGCAATACGGTCAAAATACGAAGTCAAAAAATATTTTTCCACAAAAAAAAGTAGTCTTTGTCTAATGTCTCCCCATATGCCAATTTTTTGAGTTATTGTGCAATTTGGACTAGACGGTTGCATTTTATGGATGTATCGGGGACAATTTGCCTTTCTACCAAGTCACTGCATCTCACGGCTTAGTGGACGACCCTATTGCGCAGTCTCTGGCTCCAATCTGTACAACATGGCGGCGCCCACAAACTACACTTCCCAGGCTTCAAAGCGCTTCTCACCAAGCCCATGGAGAGTCAATGGGTGATGTCACAGTGACTTTGTCCATATTTTTTTACATTCTATGGTTTGAGCTCCCAGTGTGACATCATAATGTCGATATATTATTGCATGCTTTTTTCTGTGGAATCTTATTGGTTGTGACTGAAAGCCGCAGCCGTGGAAACCGTAGTGTTTGCGCACTCCTTGACTGACCTGAACAGCGATCGCAGTAACGCGGTTTCACCACCAGAGAGGCTGTTGAGGGTGAAAAGGCCAGCAGACGTATTTGGGTGTTAATGGTGAGGGCTGGCCTTTGGCGATATCGGTGTGCTGGGTAATGAGGCCATTCAGTTCTGAGTGCTTTTCAGAGAGTGTCATCTCCCCCACTTACTGAACACTGAAGCCCTGGCATTCAACAGCCATCAGCTCTTCATTTAAATACTCAAAATATTTATGTATTATTTTACCAGTGTTTGCGACTCATGCTCGCAGCTATTGCATGCTGGGAATCCAAAAGCCAATTGGTCAGCGGCTGCCTGACCTTAGCCAGTAGGGCCACAGTTTCTGCCACCTCCCCGACAGGACTTTTAAAACCTTTAAGAGAGAGTTGTGTTATCCGAGTTTCTTTGGTTGTCAAATTAAGACGACATTATCAACATCCGTTCACAAAACAAACAGACAGCATGGTCGCCTTTAATCTGATTTGTTTTCTCAGTGCGTTGCTATTAGCTAAACTGAAGTTCAGCTATTTACCTGTCAAAAAACGCCGACCACACTTATTTATTTATTTTCTTCAAACTGCGCTCAAACTGTCAATTCTAAGTCAAACTGACGCTGATGTCAAACTGTTTTCAATCAAGATCTCAATCGGACCTCGGTAATTAATCTCAGTGTGAAGGAGGACCAGCACTCTTTGCACAACGCAAGCCCAGCGTCAGTCCAGGAAAGCCACCGCAGAGTAAAATCTGTTTAGCCATTGTGAGCAATCAGTGCTGGTTAAAAGCCAGGTTCTCGTGGCAGTCATTGCACACACATTATTGAGACTGCTGTTATGGAACTTCCTGTTTGGACTTTCTTCCCCAGACATTTTATTAAAATTGATGTATTTATTTTTGGTTATACGTTTATTTTTTTCCATTTCCTGTCTGTGCAGGCCGACATCCTCTGAATACACAAGGCTTGAGCTTTAAGCCAACTGAAATGCGTTGGGGTTATTTACACGCATATTTGTCCTTCACAAAACATTAAATTCTGGTATTATGCAGTCTCATTTTGTATTTTTTTAATATAAACAAGGCACCCAGTGTGGGGCTTACATGTCCAATTCCCAGCCAATTTGGAATGTTCCAGTTTTCCACAGCCGTGCTCATGCGTGAACCCCACTGCCGAATTGGGAGTGTCGACATCCGCAGTTCTCCTCCGAAACTCGCGGTGTGGCCAGCTGCTGCTTTTCACACTGCAGACTGCGCCAAAGCGCACGCTGAGCGCAGCTGGGGAGGATCTTTCACACGCGGCTTTACCATGCGGTCCACGGGCGCCCTGATCGACCAGCGGGGGGCGCTAGGTAGCGATGAAACGCAGATCTCCAGCCGCTGAATCCTTCGATTGTCCGAGTCACAGACTGGATTCGATCCAAGTGTGTGGGGCTCACAGAGTCTGAATGAACAGGCAGACAGACGGACAGACACACATCCAGAGGCTGAATGAACAGGCAGACAGACAGACGGACAGACACACATCCAGAGGCTGAATGAACAGACAGACAGATGGACAGACACACATCCAGAGGCTGAATGAACAGACAGACAGACACACACACATCCAGAGGCTGAATGAACAGACAGACAGACACACACACACATCCAGAGGCTGAATGAACAGACAGACAGACACACATCTAGAGGCTGAATGAACAGACAGACAGACAGACAGAGAGACACACATCCAGAGGCTGAATTAACAGACAGACAGACAGACACGGACAGGCAGCCTTATGGAGTGAGATGCTGTGGCCTCCCTGGGCACACTACCACGCGCCCCTTCATCCCTCCTCTTCCTCCTCCAGTCATTGTCTTTTTTCACCTCATCTCACTGCCAGGGCCGTTCCTCCTCTGCTCTCTATCTCTCACTCCCTCTTTCTCCTCCCCTCTCTATCTCTCACTCCCTCTTTCCCCTCCCCTCTCTGTCTCTCACTCCCTCTTTCTCTTCCCCTCTCTGTCTCTCACTCCCTCTTTCTCCTCCCCTCTCTATCTCTCACTCCCTCTTTCTCCTCCCCTCTCTATCTCTCACTCCCTCTTTCCCCTCCCCTCTCTATCTCTCTATCTCTCACTCCCTCTTTCTCTTCCCCTCTCTATCTCTCACTCCCTCTTTCCCCTCCCCTCTCTATCTCTCACCCCCTCTCTCCTCCCCTCTCTATCTCTCACTCCCTCTTTCCCCTCCCCTCTCTATCTCTCACCCCCTCTTTCTCCTCCCCTCTCTATCTCTCACTCCCTCTTTCTCCTCCCCTCTCTATCTCTCACTCCCTCTTTCTCCTCCCCTCTCTATCTCTCACTCCCTCTTTCTCCTCCCCTCTCTATCTCTCACTCCCTCTTTCTCCTCTCCTCTCTATCTCTCACTCTCTCTTTCTCCCCCCCTCTCTATCTCTCACTCCCTCTTTCTTCCAGTTTTCTCTTTTTTGGTCTGCGCCAGCTATCTGTCCCTCTATCTCTCTCTCTGTCTGTGCCAAACTGTCCATTTTCTCAAAGAAATGCTCCTTTTATTTCTCATTATCTTGAGAGAGATTTCCTAAATATTGATTCAACACTTATTTTTCATTTGGTGTTTGTATTACTGTTGTTTTATATTGAATCAATTTTCTTCTAACAGTTTGGTTGTCTCCATTTTTATTTTCTTATTTTTTTTGCTTCTCGATTGGTTTGTTTCACAAACCATTCATTCTGTCCTGCCAAATATTTCAGGCACACAGACACCCCCCCCCCCCCCCCAGGGTGTATCGGGCATCTCCTGCATGCCCTTGTCTCTAGAGCTCATAGGAGCTGTAGCCAGTTGTAGTTGTATTTTCCATTTTTGTTCTTAATTTTCCATTTTACTGTTTGGTGTTTGATTTCTGACTAAGATCCTTGATTGCTCTGATTCGCATCGTCATGCACGTGGTCTTGATGGGTGTGGTTTGACAGACGTGGTCTGGATTGACGCAGTCTCGGTCTTGTCTGCGCCGATTGTCTGTGCCTCCTCGGTTTGGGAAGGGGGGGGGGGCGTGACTCAGAGGCTTTTCGGTGAAAGATTACCACCTTCCCCCCTCCTGTTACCACCGACCTCTCTTTGGGGAGGGTTTAGGGAATATGACCCCTGGAGGCTCTTTGATTTGGGCTCACAAAAACATTGCAATTGTTCCAGGGCTTAGCGGGAGGGGGGTGGGATTTGAGGCCTCCGCTGACACTGTAGGACAGGACGTCTAGATACGGATGTGACCTTTTTGCCACACACCCGTCTCCTTCGCAGTCTCTGGGGTCTCAGAGCTGGAGCTGATGCCCTTCAGCGCTCCGCTGTCACTCTGGGGGGCGGGGGGGGGGGGGGGGGGGGGGAATCGGGCCCTGGGGAACAAGGGTCTGGAGGACGGTGTTTGGGAGGAATGAGGAGAGGGGGGGTATTAGGTGGAGAGGGCAGGGCAGGGTAGTGCCCAGTTCACTGTGGCCGTGGGAGTGGCTGTGTAACTGCGGTTGGTGGTCTGTGTGAAACGCTCTGCAGGATTCGCTGAAGCCAGCCGCGCAGGCCCGTTCTCTTGCGTAGACCTGCGATTGGAGCACAGCGGCGGGGTTTGTGCCTGTGATCATACGCCCTTGTGATGTGAGTGGCTTTGTGGGTGTGGTCACTGGGGGTGGGAGGGGCCTGGTTTGTGTCTCTGGGATTGGGGCGGGGTAGACTCAGCTGTATGTCTCACTCCCTTTGGCCCACCCTCCCCCTGCCCCTCCCCCCGTTGATGCTACTGAAGGCTAGCCGAAGTGTGAAGGGCAGATTCAGGATGTCTGGCTCCAGGTGTGCGCGCCTCCTCTCTGTCCGGGACAGGTCTGCTCCTGACCGGGCCTCTCTCACCCACTGGCCCCGCCCTCCCTCCCTGCTCACCCTAGACCACGTCTGTTAGCCTGGCGCGAACCTAGCGCACAACTTTCCTCTTTTTCGGAAGAGAAGAGAGAGGGGATAAGTTTGAGGCTGGGGGGGGGGGGGGGCAGAATGTCTGTGGCACTGAGAGAGAGTGCTTTGGGGACGGGGCGGGGGGGGGGGGGTGGGCAGGAGAGATAAATCATCTGTTAAAATTCATTAGCCAGGCCTATCTGAGCACAAAATGACAAGACATTAACTACAGATTATTTATGTGCGCGTTGGCACCGGCTGGAAAGAAGCAGCTAATGCTGTTAATTAGTCACCTATTCGTTTAGAAAAGGCTATTTTAGATGAGAGAGAGGAAAGTTTCTGGAGGGAGAGGAAGGGAGAGGAAGGGGGGGGGTGTAATTTTTATTATTTTTTTAATGACGGAGGTGGAAATGGGGTAGCTAATTACGGCCGTGCTGAAGTTCGCGGCTGATTCGGAAACGCGTTTGAGGCGCTGTGCGGGGTCGGGTGAAGCCGGCCGGTGCGTTTTAGGCGGTGAGGACGGTGCGGGGCGGTGCGGGCCGGTGCGGGAGGGTGCGTGCGTGTTCTCTGCGGGCCACTAAGATCGCTGGCGGACGTCCCAGTGAGGAACAGAGGTTTGGAAATCCAGGTCCAGATAATACAACTCCGCCCCAGGATTCTGTTCCAACCACCTGGGTTCAGACTGATAGGGGCGCGTTGTGGCCCTGCTGTATAATATACTGCAGGCCTCCAGCAGGCGGCTGATGGTGTTCTGACACTCGTCATGCGGCTTCACGCGTTACAGTGCCCGCAGCACACCGCAGGAAGGCGCTCCTGCAGGGATATTTCTGTGATCATTTCAGCACACTGATCATTTCAGCACACTGATCGTTTCAGCACACTGATCATTTCAGCACACTGATCATTTCAGCACACTGATAGTTTCAGCACACTGATCATTTCAGCACACTGATCATTTCAGCACACTGATCGTTTCAGCACACTGATCATTTCAGCACACTGATCATTGCAGCACACTGATCGTTTCAGCACACTGATCATTTCAGTACACTGATCATTTCAGCACACTGATCGTTTCAGCATGTTGATCGTTGCGGTGCGTTGATAATTTCAGCACACTCCGCCGTGGTTGTCCGGGCACACTCCAGCACAAGTGGTAGTTTCCACGGGTCCATTTTTCATCCCTTCAGATTTGGGTCTTAAATTAATTTTGCCCATATTGCAGCATGTCAGCTGAAATTAATCACGTTCTGGCTATTTCATGGAGATTGAATGGCTTTACTAATTTCACACTTGATGCATATATTGTGTTAATTTGTCTTTGTAGCGTACCGTTGGGCCTGTTTGACTGTCTTCCCCCTCCCATTGACGAATTACTGCGTTTGACGGTGATGATGCCGATGATAATGATCTTGCTTATGATGATCGGAAAGATGACAAGGATCTTAAAGCAGTGATTCCTCCAAGCAGGAAAAACCCCTTAGTTATGAATTTGGTCTGAGGTCTTCTCTTTGTACTGTTTATTACCAAGAATTTCCATTAGGGGCATCCTGTGTTGTGCCCACTCATTCTGGTGCTGCTGTTAAAATCACCCCCCCCCCCCCCCCCCCCAGATGCACCCAGGGGAGGCACCTATGAATCACGTGGGGCCCAGGCAGGGTATCAGCCAGACAGGAATTCCTTACCCCATAGTTTAGTAGCACCCTCTCTGGTTGAGAGGGGAACTGCAGCCTCCGGTTCTCCAGTCCTGCTGTGGCAGCAGCTCGGTGGATCGGGCAGATTGCAGAGCGGGAAAGGGTGGAAGCTTTAGCGGAGACGATCACCATTACCCATCGTCCCAAAATCAGTAAAGGGCGACGCAGCAATGGGACCGGCCAAAGTTTGCGGTTGGGTGTCCCTAACACTAGCCTGAAAATGACTTAAAATGGTTGCTATGTTTTAACCCTTTTGATAATAGGCATAATCCTGGTCTTTTCTGAAGGAATTACAGTCAGAATTAGTCTAAATGTTAGAGAGAATATAAATATTATAAAAATAAAGTAACAGAAGCCCAAACACAGTGAAGGTAGAAGTTATTTTCTCACCAAAAATATTTTTTTTGGGGATACTGATGCTTGGATACAGGGCTTAGAAACACAATGGAGCCACAGCCACACCACTGAGGAAAGCCTCGTTCAAATATGATGGCAACACCATCAAAAATGAGCATTTTGCATTGTTTTTTCTAAGCTATGTCTTGGCGGGTTTCCAAAAATGCCATTTGGAGACTCCAAAAGGACACTTGTTAGCCAAATGATACTATGGGTCTTCAGAGGTGTAAAACGCCTGGAAGAAGTATGCCTATAGAATTAGTTTGCTTCCTCTGCCTGTCTTCGTCCCCCTCCCTGTCCAATCTCCCCTCTCCTTGCTTTCCCCTTGCAACCTCTGGCATCAGCAGGTCTGGAAGATTGTAGATTATGTTTATGTCTAGTCCTTGCTTGCGCATGGTGGGTCCCGTTAGCTATAGGGGCGGCAGTGTAGCACAGTGGGCAAGGAACTGGGCTTGTAACCGAAAGGTCGCAGGTTCGATTCCCGGGTAGGACACTGCCGTTGTACCCTTGAGCAAGGTACTTAACCAAAATTGCTTCAGTATATATCCAGCTGTATAAATGGATACAATGTAAAAATGCTATGTAAAAGTTGTGTAGGTCGCTCTGGATAAGAGCGTCTGCTAAATGCCTGTAATCTATACTGAGGGACAGCTTGGCCAGTGTTGGTCAGACAGCTTTGTAGGTATCTTCTTCCAGTGAGTCTATACAAAATGGAGATGATAACATTCCTATCTACACGTTACTTTGGCCTGTAAGCGATGGCAAAATAGACTACAATGATAATTTGTCTCGTGTATTGCTTAGTAAAAAATGGACATATTGATGATCTTGCTCTGAGGTAGTAGCATGACTTTGGGACAAAAATGACTGGATTTTATTAGCTGGATCCTTGCCATGATAAGGATAATGACTTTACCGTGATCTGTGTCTTCTGTGGATTTCCAAAACTCAAAAAAGGTGAGGGACCCCCCCCCCAAGCTTGTTTTGTCACCCCACATTACAAAAAAAGGAACCGTTGTCACTAAAACACTGGCATCATAAGTTTATAGAGACAGAACCATGAGTTTTAACACTTTCAAACAGAATATTGTGTGACCAAATTGATTGAAAATTCCACAGTAAACAAACAGAATGAATGCAGATAAACCCACTGGGCTGGTGTGGCTTACGGGGTTAATCTGGCTCACTGAAGGGATGTGAATTCATCTAGTCCTCAGAAAGATCATGAATTCTTTCATAAGGACATCTGCCAAACAGTATTTACAAAGAAATGGTTAATATACTTGGAAATCAGTTGCCTGTATCCATGACCTATTCCCTTCCTCACCCTTTTGCCCCCCCCCCCCCCCACCAAAGGGGGGGGTCATTAATTATCCAAACTGATGCACGCTTCCCTCCACTGCTACTGCTGCTCCTGTCACCATGGCAACGCAGACCCCAGTCATTTGTTTTAGGAGATGA
>CM045894.1:9390000-9450000 GCA_025169545.1 Anguilla japonica
AGCCTGACTGTGTTCAATCGGCTGAATCTTGTTATCAATTAAATTTGGTTAATTGGTTGATTGAGTTACTGAGGGGGGAATTACTTTTCACACGTAGTGATTTTGCACTAGATGAGATAATTTAAAAAATGTGTTTTGTGGTTACTCAGTTTCTTATTGTCCCATATTACATTTTGTCTAAAGATCTGAAACCATGCAGTAATATAGGAAATCAGGAAGGAGCAAATTTATTTAGCCAAAGGAGGAATTTAAGGAGGAAGCTTCCTCTGCAGGGAACGGGCAAACAGGGGAAAGGTGGATTGATGTGTTTGCCTTTATTTACACTGCAGTTTGACCCCAGACTGAAGGTAACCCGCCTCCTAATCTAACCTGTACACCTGCATTCCCTTTTGGGATATAAGGAGAAGCAATTAGGCCAACAGTACGCAGGAGCAGTGTGTACAGTGTTCTGATTGGGCCCCTGCAGCTGGGCCTAGAACCTGCAGACGACGTCATTCACAGCTGGACGCTGTGATGAGCATAGGGCAGGGGTGGGCAGTTCGGCCCTAGAGGGCCGGCGTGTAAACAGGTTTCTGTTTGAACCTGTTGAGCTAATGAGCTAATGAGCTAACTGGCTGTACACACCAACACTGGTTCACATCACAGTAAACGGCTTCAATAGGGACATTAGAACAGTCTTCGGCTGTCACTCACACACTTATGCAGACATGTAGCTAAATGTCAGATGGCGTGAATGTTAGGGCTGATTAAGGCCAGAAGTTGGCAGGAAAACCAGAAATGGATTCGGTTCTTTGTTGCCCACCCCTGGTTTAGTGGGTCATTAGGGGCACACACTAAGAACAAACAAAAACAGCACAAAAAAAAAGCCAGGCCTGTTCGTGCCCCCAAACCCCCATTTTTTTAACGTTGCTGTGCAAAGCTGTTCCGCAGTGACGGAGTACCCCTACACCCCCCCCCCCAACCCAACCCAACCCAACCCTGTACTGTATCTCCCAGGGTTCCCCGAATACGGTTTCTATACCGCACCCAGTGACCACCGGGGGGCGCCCTGCTCCTTTGCGGACTATGGGTCCCCGCTGTGTCCCCAGGCCCCCGAGATGCTGCAGCACGGTGAGCATGCCACGCCCACCTGCGCCCCCCCACTGCAGCCCCCGCGCAGTCCGGAGCAGTATAAGAGCCCAGGTTTGTACCCCACGACCCCCCCCCCCCCCCCCCGCCCGTCCCCCCCCCCCCCCATCAGCCTGCGTCATTACGCTCCTCCCTCATTTACCCAGAATGCCTGAGCCATTCATTTCCACATGCTCTTCAAGCAAGAGAACTTTCTATTTTTTTATTTCTTTAAAATCCAGTAAACCCGCCATTTTATAAGGGCTGTCCTGAAATGGCTCTGCATGAGTAGAATATGATTTTTTAAATATTTGTCTTTTTTTCTTCCTGCATTGACACTCCAGTGCATCTGTACATGCATTGCTACAGTAGATCCACATGCACTCTGTATGATGCTTGGGTACGATACGCATGTTCTGTTCAGCTGGAGGGGGGAGGTGGGGAGGGGGGGGGGTGAGCAGGGGGGTTGGCTGTCCAGGCTTTCAGCACAGTGTCCAGCACTGCAATGCTCTCAACTTTTTTTTATCACTTGACCCCTGTCATGATTAATAACAATGACAGTAAGAAAGATGGCAGAAAAGATGAGGTTTAGAGCAAGCCTGTGTTCCCATTACCTCTTTGTTATTTAGTTATTCATTTTTAGTGCATTAATGTAGATGTGGCTTGTCTGTGAGCACACAGTCAACACAGACACACAGCCATACAGCACACAGATCATACAGCACACAGAAGCACAACAGCACACAACACAGTGTACACACACAGCCATAGACACCCCCAGCATACAGACACAGACACACAGCACACAGACACACAGCCATACAGCACACAGACACACACAGTCATACAGCACACACACACAGCCATAGACACACAGACACACAGCCATACAGCACACAGACACACAGCCATACAGCACACAGACACACAGCCATACAGCACACAGACACACAGCACACAGCCACAGCACACAGACACACAGCCATACAGCACACAGACACACAGCACACAGACACACAGTCATACAGCACACAGCCATACAGCACACAGACACACAGACACACAGCCACAGCACACAGACACACAGACACACAGCCATACAGCACACAGACACACACACACAGACACACAGACACACAGGACACACAGGCAGTGCATATGAAGGCGTAACACAGTGCTGCGTCGTGCGTTACTGCAGCCGTACCCACACGCGTGATTTAATTAATCTCTCCCAGATGAAATTGGATTTTTTTACAAGTTTCCCAGCACAGAAGATAATGAAGTGCTGTTTTTAAAACCGTGCAGGTATCTAATTAGTCTCTGGAAGCAAAACCGTTGGCGTTCCCGCTGCGGATAGTCATTTATCCAGGAACGGAAACACCCTGTGTGCTCCGAGCAGCCTTTATAGCACCGCAGAGGTCCGGATGTTTCTCTTTCTTGGACACAGACATTTCTCTGCGCGCTACGTAAGGCAGTTAGAGAAGGAACAGACGCGTTTCCTCGCCTGTGGCTGTAGCAGTTGTCCACCCGTCTCTGCTGCTGAAATGTGATTGGATGGCTCCAGGAAGGCCAGCAGGTTGTATGGGTACTGTGGTCCACCATTAAATGACTGAAATAAGATTGGAAGGATTGGAGAAAAGATAGGAAGGAAATCTTTACTCAGAGGATAGTGTAATAAACCGAAATCCGAGTAACTAACAGAGTAAGTCTCGGACAGGGCAGTCACGCTGTGTCCCCCCCTGTTCAATCATCCGCAGAGTCCTTTTGTGGCACCCCAAAGTCGAAACCCACCATTTGTGTAACCAGGTGCATTGTGGGTAAACTCAAAACCAACCTATGATTACTGGCAGAGCCCACCATGTCTGTAACCCAGTGCCTTGTGGGTAAAATAAAAAAAAAACTTGTCTTTGACAGTAGAACCCGTTCTCTTCTTACATAACCCAGCTGTATCATGGGAAAAATCAAAAGCAGAAACATTTGTTCTCTTTCCCAGATACATTGTAGATTTACTTTTTTTTATTTATTTATTTTTTGTTCGTGTGTAACAAATGGCTCTGCTGAGTCTGTGGGTTCTGGGCGTCCTCTCCTTGAGCAGTAAATATAGCCGTGCGAGTTGCGCACCTGTAGGGCGAATGATGAATTAGCCGAATTTAAGCGGCCCATCTGGGGTGCCGGGGAGAGGCCGGGTCTCTGTCCCGTGTCCTTTTTGTTTGAGGAGGACAGGTGCCCGCACGGCGCCGCGAAAAGGTGAGGGTTGCCTCGGTGACCGGACACGCCTCCCCGTTCCGGTGCAAAAGCCGCGACTTCCCCCCCCCCAGCCACGTGGACACACACTCTGTCTGAAACACTCCTACCTTTCAGCCAATTTTCATTTTAAAATTCCTGCAGACTGTTCCTCCTGACTTTTTAAAAAGTAACCTCTATTTTAAACAAATATTCAGAGTGTGCTTCCGTATGATTGGTTAATCACCATGTTGTTTACGTGTTGTTTATCTCCCTAATTTCAAGGGGGGGGTGTGCAGACAGGTAGACGGTTTCTTACTGTTGTGGTGATGCCCTGATATCCAGTAACTTTGGGGGGTGTGGGATGATGTGACCGATTTTGCTTCAGTAGCTGAGGGGGACATATTCCCCCCATCCAAAAAGCCGCCACTTAATAAAAGGTGCCATCCCCCCCCCCCCCACTGCACTGCCCCCACTGTAGGGCAGGGCTGTCTGTAGGGGGGGTTTGTGATGTGTTTGAACCTAGGGCCACTCCAGAGTAGGCTGAGGACAAGAGGAGAGGCCCTGTCGGGGTCATGGGGTCATGATCAGATTGTTAAATATTTACCTGGCTTTGGATTTATGTCTGGGCCCTGTGGTCCCCACCTCCCCACGTGCCATGTGTTTAAAGATCTGCATGGCACCACTGGAAAGGGAATTTCTCTTTTTTATTGTCAAATGTGTTTGTGTGGGGGACTAAAACCATTTGTGCGTGTGTGTGTGTGTGTGTGTGTGTGCTTGCGTGCGTACGTGTGCATGCGTGTGTGTAAAGAAAGGGGAGTGAGAGACGGAGGGAGAGACATTCCCTTTCAGAGAGAGAGAGGGAGGGAGGGAGTGAGAGAGGGAGAGGGAGAGAGACAGAGAGAGAGAAAGAGAGAGAGAGAGAGGGAGTGAGAGAGAGAGACGCTCCATTTCAGAGAGAGGGAGGGAGAGAGAGAGGAGAGAGAGAGTGAGAGAGAGAGAGAGAGATGTTTTGTTTCAGACCACTCTCAGCCCGGCCCTGTCTGGTTGGTGCAAACATGCGATACGTGCAGGAACAAATTTGCTGTCCCTTTTTTTAAATGAATCAATTAATGAATTTTGCGTTCTTAGTTCTGAAGCCAGAGGCTGTGAGTTACGCCCAGCAGCACAGACGCCCCCCCTGTCACCGGCCTCCTCACGGGACGGGCTCAGCGGCGCCAGGTCGTTTCTGAGTCCGGCCTGCGATGCGCCAGACCGGCTTCGTCAGAAACGGGACGCTTTCTTTTTTTTCCCCGCTTCCTGTCCCGACATGTCGGATCGCTTCCCCGGCCGGGCTCGTCCTCAGCCGTCTCCACGCATTTCGATCGCGCTCCGTCGTTTTTCTTCTTCGTTCTTTTTTTTTAAAAGCCTAATCCGTCTCCTAATCTCGCGCATTACTGGCCTTCCCTCTCAGCGAGCGCTAAGACCGGACCGCAGGCTTCCGGCCGCGCGCTGAGCTTGATTTGATATTCCCCTTATTAGCGCGCGGGGCCGGTTAGCGCGCCTTTCGGGATGAGGGATGAGCGGGGCGCGGTTTCCGAGCGCGCGGGAGGAGCGCGGGGGGGTCCGGCGAGTTCCCGCGGTGTTTAATTAGCTCCATTAGCCGCATATTCTTACTAGTTTAAATTTTTTTTGAAAGTGCCGAAGCAGGAGCTGATCTGGAGCTGGCGGTGGCGGGCGGGGTCGTTTGGAGACTTCTTCGCCGTTACCGCCACTTAAGGCCACTTCAGGGTTCCTCCGTCTGTCTGTCCATCCCTTCCCCTTTCCCCTCCTTTCCGCGGTTTCCAGTAAACCGCCAGCTTGTAGTCTTTTTGGCTGGACTGCAACAGCGGGGCCAGCCCTACAAACACGAATGTCTGTGACTGAGTGACTGAGTGATGAAGTTACACCATTGGTCGGCCGGGTTATGAAGTTACACCATTGGTCGGCCGAGTTAGGAAGTTACACCATTGGTCGGCCGGATCACGTGTGTTAGGTCCAGCCATTACTAGGTTTTGACCCGGCCTTGTTATCTTCCTCCCAGCGAGCTCCGTTCCGGGGTTAGCCGTTTCCGCGGCGATTCGGCGCGGTCGCGCTCTCCCTGAACCCCGATACGGCCCGCCCTGCACCCCCAGTTTGAGTTCTTTTCATCCCAGAAATATGAATATGTTGCTAGGAGGGTGGGGGGTCCCCCAGGATGGAGATGGGACCCGTTTTCTCTCCTCTCCTCTTGTGTTGGCCAGGACACCGGCAGTAATTTCCTGGCTGTCAGGAACGGGGGGGGCAGCTTTCTGGAAGTGGGGGGGGGGTGCTGTCAGGTACATAGGAGGCCTCTCCATCATTTATTTAAAGAAGAAGAAGGGGGTGGTCGGGGGGGAGGGGGGGGGGGGGCGCAGGAGGGGAGCGTTTGCAGGAAGCGCTCTCCAAACGACAAGTGTCGATTAGACCTGGGTGTTGCGCTGAAATCCCCCATGTAATTTGTGTGGGAATAATGAGGTGTCACTCCGAGGTGTCACTCATGTTCGATTCCGACTCTGAGCGGCGTATTGGGGGCGGGGGATGGGGTATGGGGGGGGGGGCTGAATTAGGTTATGATGACAGTATGTTGGATGGAGGGTGGAGATGTCTGAAAGGGTTGTGATATTGTCAGAGGGCGAGTCTCTGCCTCTCCCAAACAGACTTGTGACGCAGGGAGGCCCCACAGACCTGGAGTGCTGTCATCTCAGCTTTGATGTGAATCGTCTTCATCTACCTGAAGTGTATCTGAAACGTATCTGTAGCGTATCTGAAGTGTATCTGAAGTGTATCTGAAGTGTATCTGAAGTGTATCTGAAACGTACCTGAAGCGTATCTGAAGTGTATCTGAAGTGTATCTGAAACATATCTGAAGTGTATCTGAAACATATCTGAAAGCCACGGTTTGCTTGTGAGTCTTGGACTGTGGTGGCTGCTATGCTTGCAATGTTCAAAGAGTTCCCCTGGTGCGGGCTATGAGCTGAATGGCCAACTACAGACCTCTGTTTTTCAGACTACTTTTAGACATATATTTAAGGTTTGTTAATTCATTTAGTGCAAGTGATGTCATCACAACAATTTGTCTCCCTGTCCCCCTCTAGCTGGCTACTTTTCTCATCAGGCTGGCTACTCACAAATTTGGGGCACCCCCCTGAGTGTGGGGGGGTACTCCTGCTCCTCTGTCACGTGCATGGGCTGAGAATGCTGGCAAGGACAGCAACCCTGGGGTCCAGTGAACATGAGCATCTCAATAATCAGATGTCTGAGGGAAAAACAAAAAATACACATTTATTCAGTTTGGTGAAACCATGTAACCATGTGGTTTTGAGTAATGGCTGTTGTCAGATGGTTTATTTTATGTATGTAAGTATGTGTGTGTGTATCTGTCTGTATGAGGCTCCTATCTTTTAAACAGGGACTGAGTAATGGTGACTGTGGAATTCTGCACAGTCATGTTGGGGGAGGGTTGATGGGGACTGACGTTTGAGCTGGATAGATGCATACAGTTCATATGTATGATCCTATTTCCTGTTTTCATCTTATCTTAGACTGTTTTGGAGCTCTTTGGCTTTTCTTGTTGTTGAGTAATTTCTGTAGCATACTCTACTGTGCATGTATACAGAGGTCTTATCTCTGCTCACCCGTCCCTAATAGCTACTCTGCTCATCCAAATCCCCCCCCCCCCTGTTCCCTGGCAGGCACCAACCCGCCCCGCCCCGGCGGTTTCCCCGGCGCCAGCAGCCCGGGTCCCGTGGCGGACCTCTACGGAACCGCCAGTCAGGACTCGGCCGTGGGGAATTACATCAGCGCGGCCAGCCCCCAGCCAGGGTCCGGGTTCGGACACAGCATCGCCGTGAGTACAGCCATACCCCCCCTCCCCAAACCCCCCCCCCCCTCCCTGAACCCACTCTGGAGCCCTGCAGGTCCATCACTGTACCGCCAAACTGACACCTTACAGTCCTAACCACGCACATGATGTTAAAGTATGTATAACCCAAGTAACTGAATGTGCATCCAAGCAAGTTGTAAGAGAGAATAAAAACTGTCAAAACAAAGTAATCTTAGCTAAAGAGCGGGAGGTGCGTGTAAGAATAAAAGTATCTTGTGAAGGTCGTTGTGCATTCTTGTTTTAAGAGAAATGCACTTTTAATAAAACAAACACTGGTCTTATGAAAAAATTGGTTATTTTCAGGGCTTTCCGTTGTTGTTTTTAAAAAATTGCATTAATTAAAAAAAAATAGTTCCAAGAAAACACTTAATATAATAAACTTTATATGTTCTTATTTCAGGATTAGTGCTCTTAACAGTTCTTGTGATGGAACACATGCAGAACACTTTAATTCTCAGGTCCTCTGAGCCCATATAGTCAATGTTTTCATGGTCCAGCACCTACAAAATTTGTAAAGCGATCAAAGGCCAGTCTGGGCCCCACCTATTTCAGACCCAGTGGAGGATGTGCAAATGATATCCACACAGCACAGTGCATACCGTTCTTTTGAAGGCCCCCGGCAAAGAGTCAGAGCTTTGAAGGCCCCCGGCAAAGAGTCAGAGCTTTGAAGGCCCCCAGCAAAGAGTCAGAGCTTTGAAACCCCCCGGCAAAGAGTCAGAGCGTTGAATCCCCCCAGCAAAGAGTCAGAGCTTTGAATCCCCTCGGCAAAGAGTCCGAGCTTTGAAGTCCCCAGCAAAGAGTCGGAGCTTTGAAGGCCCCTGGGAAACAGTCAGAGCTTTGAAGTCCCCCGGGAAAGAGGCAGAGATTTGAATGCCCCTGGGAAACTATAATAATCTTTAAGGAAAAGGCCACAGGAAGAGGATTTCAGTCATTATCGCCAGCATCACGCGCACTGTGGCGAGAGAGCATCTGCCTGCCCTTTCAACGCTTCTAGCATTCATTATTTCTGCTTTTGTTTTTAACCTTTGTAATCGGATAGCGATACAGGTTACAGGCCTGAGCAGAACAGAGGCTCCCTCCGGTCCTTTGAGATTCTGACGAGTGACTGGCTCTGCATTAATTACTCTCTGCCGTCGGAAGCATCCAGACCAAAACAAAACCAAAAAAAGACAGAGGAAGTACTAATTATTATTATTATTAGTATTATTATTATTATACTATTTTGTGTTCAAATGTAAAAATGATTTGGTATAGTTGAGAGGGGTACCTTCATATGTTTTTGGAAAATGCATGCAGTGTAAGAGTGGTACCTTCAGTTTGACTGGGTGAGACTTCATCCCTCCTGGTTGTGAGCAGGAAGGCTGAGTTACGCTCCTTTGGACAGTGGCACACAACCTTATTCTGTGGAGAAATCTGCTTCCCTCAAAAAAAAGGGACTGTGTTCCTCATCACCCAGTGATGATCCGCTCCCCCCGGAGACGACTCTGACTCAGAGCGAGGGAACAAAGGAGGAATAGATCGACTCCCCCCGTTTTTATTAGACACGAAGGGGAAATAGTTCTTAAATAAAACGTGCTGTTCCTCACTTCCGTGTCTCACACAGAGGAGAATACATTTGCACATCTTCCCTGCGAGTGTCTGCCTTCTTCGCGAAACTTTCGTCCTTCTGGTTTCGCGATGCCCTCTAGCACAGTGCTTTCCACACCTTCTCGAGTCCAGCCTGGAACTGGGGGGGGGGGAAGGAGGGGGGCGGGTTGTTTTGGAGATTGCTGGCAGGATATGGGTATTAAAAATAAATTAAACCCTGCCCGTGTCACTCTCGAGATGACTAATCCCCTCGGTTCCGGACTGTTCCGTACAACAAACAAACGTCCACACACAACCTAGCGTAGCTGGAGGGTTTTCAGTTCAGACGTTCCGCAGTTAAATTCGGCAAGTTTGAGCATGTGTCTGTTCAAATGTTTGGTTTTCTGTGTGTGTGTGTGTGTGTGTGTGTGTGTGTGCGCGCTACTTGGGAGCAGAATAGGCAATGTTTGTTTTTGGAGGACGGGCAAATATTGATCCTGATATGTATTGTCTGAAGGCTTTTGCATGACGTGTGATTTTTATCGAGCATATTGCCAATGTTAGCGCTGGAATGCACAATTCCAAAAGGACAAAAGGAAAAGAACACAGAAGGCTAGGGGGCTCCATCGTCCTCAGCGAGGTGCTCGAGATCTCTCGCCCAATCAGGAGAAGTAAATACCTGATGTCCCCCTTGCTGAGTACGAGCCTTCATTAGGTCTCTGAGATTCTTCCAAAAAGTTGGATTTATGCTCTCGTATTCAGTGGAACAGTTCACCTGATGGTCTTATCTGAGGTACAGCAGGTGCCCGTGCACTCCTCAAAGAAAGTCTAAAATAACACGAACGAATAGCTGCTATTTCATATTTTAAAATAAAAAATGAAACCCAAGTCTGAATGGAAGAAATCAGAGCTTGACTTTCCCATTCTTCCTGGAAGCCCACGGGGCCTATGAATAAAATATATACTCATCTGTAATAGTGCTCCCCCCCCCCCCCATTTTCCCTCAAATGCATACTGACCTTGTTACTAACTGTACACTTTTAGGGGCCGTTGATTGCCACAGCTTTTACAAATGGATACCATTGAAACCTAGCAGGGGGTCGGTTGCCATCTCATGTGAGGTATTATGTGCCATTTACGTTCTATAATAGCCGTCTCTGTGCTTCTCATTTCATCTCTTTCCTTTCCCCTTTAGTTTCTGCTGAACGCATTCTTTATTTTAAAAGATAGCGAAGGATTATAGTGGTTTTAGCGATGCGAAATGTCATAAATTATATTCACAAATTACATAAATTCAAGATTTAAATTGGCGTGAAGCGAGCTTCCTTACTCAAGCTGGCTCGGTCCGGCTAGAGAGTTCATTTGTGCTGTAGTGTCAGAAGAGAAAAGTCTTTTCACGTAGTTTCCTACAAAGTTCCGGATTGGTAGTCAAACCCTGCCTGTGCCAGCAGCTGTTCTGGTGCTTGGGCAGTTGGTCATACGGTAGCTTCACTCGAAATTTGGAGAAAATAACAGGTTCAAAAGCCGCGGCTCGATGGGATTTTTTAAAAATATGGAGCTTTGTGGGAAACCATGTCTGTAATCCTCCTCCTCCCGTTCGCCATGTCGTCACTAGATTAAAGGTGCATGTTGTGATGTACGGTTGTAAATAACCGCAGTAATCGCTGTGATTGTGCTATCGTGTGTAATTGTGCGTGCGCTGTGCTGTTGCTTTCTCCTGTTTCAGGTGTGTACTCTGCGTGCATCACACCTATTTTTTGTGCCGCTTGAATCCGAGCGCTTGAGATTGCTATTATTGCGGCAGTTTTTCTGAATTCTGAATTCTGAATTCTGATTCTACTGTCATGTCTCAGGCTGTCCTGTCACCCTCTGGTATTGCAGTCATCATTCCCCAACTACAGTATCTGAGTGTGCCAGGATGCCAATCAATCAAACGAGCTATATGAACTGTTGGTCAAAGGACATCACAGGATCATGCATGTAGATGATCACGTGTGTGTGTGTGCAGTCCTGTGTGTATGTCTGTGTGTGTGTGTGTGTGTGTGTGTGTGTGTGTGTGTGTCTGTGAGTGTGTGTGTGTGTATGTGTGTGTGTGTGTGTACGCAGTCCCGTGTGTATGTCTTTGAGTGTGTGTGTGTGTGTGTGTGTGTGTGTGTGAGTATGTGTGTGTGTGTGTGTCTGTGAGTAGTGTCCTCAGGAGCTCCACGCTGCTGTACTCTGGGAGCAGTGAGCTGCAGTCCTGTCCTCTGTGCATGGCTGCGCTGAACGAGGCGCCTGTCCTGATTGGCCGGGTGCCTGACTGAGCCGTGTGGTTAACTCGTCCATTAAGCATAATGGCTGACGGACGTGGAGTGCATCGTTTCAGACTCCCCTCCCTCACCTCAGAGGACAGTGCCGTCCGTCTCAGGTCGATGCGTTCGGGCCGGCCTGCGCTGTCAAGGCTTCCTGCGTTCTCTCCAGCCCAGGCGTGTCAGTTTAGGGGCTGTCTGAGGTCAGATAGGGGCCCACTTTGCCCTGCAATGTGTTTAAAGGTGAAGAACTGAAACCGGTAAGACTGTTGATAATTACAGTACTGAAATGTGATAGTGTGGTAGTAAAGAATAATGTAGCAGAAAAGCTCTGGGTCCCAACAATAATCCAATAACAGTTGGACACTGTTTGCAGACTGTCTTCTGATTGGTGTATGAAGGACCGGCAGTAGTTTTTTTTGTCTCACAGCTTTTACCTCCGAAAACCTCATTACCTGTTGGGCTTTATTTGCACAAGTCCCTCAGTGTGTGGAGCGTCAGTAGTACAGAGAGATCTGTTCTCAGTGTGAGTGTCAGTGGTTTCCTGTACAGAGAGGGTGTGTGTGTTTGTGTGCGCTTGTTTCTGTTTGTGTTTGAGTCTGTGTGTGTCTGGGTGTGTGCACTGTGTGTGTGGTGATTCATCAAACGCTGACAAGCACAGTTCTTCTATGAAATGTGTAAAAGCATGAGTGTACTGAAACAGGAGAAAGCGCCAGTTCATGGGCATGTCTTTTTCCCTAAACTCAGCCTGCACTCACCCCTAATAATCTGGTCTGTAGTCACCCATAATCTCTCCTCTCAGTGCATGTGCCTGTGCCTGCTCCCTGTCGATCTCCGCGATAGCATGCCTGCCTGGTTCACCCCTGGCTCTCTGTGCTGTGTGCCTGTGCTACCGTATGAGACTCATTTTGTGTTCTCCTCTGTTGTGCAGGGACCTGTTGCTTTTATCTCAAAAATGTGAGCAGTTAATTTGTACATCTTTAAATTCTGTGTTGCTCTTTGAAGCTCTCTCTGGCAGTTTTTTTCCAGTCCCGTTTTACATTGGGGTGGCCCCAGTACCTGTGTAATTACATTGTGACAATTAGGTGGTCCAGTGGTAGAGTATAAGCACTGTTACATACTGTTTTGCAGTTTTTAAACAAAAAATAAATGATGCGTTCAAATGCGCTGAAGTCCAATAAGGAGGATTAACTTGCTGGCACGTGGATTGTGACTGTGTGCAGTCAGATTGACAGGAAAACTGCACTTAGTAATACAGCTGCCATAACAGCCGTGGTAACAGTGTGGTCATACCTGCAGATGTACCACTTCAAACTTCAGAGCTGCCACTTCAAAGGCAGCTCTAAAGAACACCTTGGAGCAGGGGTTCCAAAACTGTGGGTCGCAACACCATGCGGGTTGTATTGATTGAGCACAGGTTCACCTGAAAATTTTCTGGAAGAATGTTTTAAAAAAAAAAAAAAAAAAAGTATTTTTTGTCTCTTTAAAATATGTAATGTAGGCTACTACATGTGGAGCATCACACCCAACTATAATAAACAATGGGGTCATGTTATAGCCAGTGTAGTCGGTGCTGTTGGGCACGAGGCGTGTGTGTGGGTGGGGTGTTGGGGTCGCGTAAATTTTTGAGCGTTCATTTGGGGGCGCATCAGAAAAAAATTTTGGGAACCCCTGCTTAAGAGTTTCCCAGCTGCTGCTGTACCAAATGGGATAGAAAAACAGAAACAAGATATAATGAAACACATTTCCTGCAAGGTTTCTGTTTTTTTCCCCTAAAGCACCCTTTTCTGGGTGAACCCCTTGTTAAAAGCACCCTGAAAGGAGCCTTTGCTGCCACAGAGAGCTTTACTGAGGGGTAAATGTTGAGCCACTGTTAGGTGGTTGCATTGTTTTTTTAAAAGCATCAGTTCGGTTGTGGGGCAAAGCCCAGCCACCAGCGGCCATGTTAACCCTGAAGGAGAGGAGGTCTCTGACGTCCGTGGTGTGTTTGGCTCCACAGAGTATATCAGGAGGCCCGGGGAAGACTGGCCGAAGCTTCTGATTGGTTCTCTGTACAGGTGATGTCATCAAACGGTTCAAGCACTCGCAGCGCCACTGGCGGAAGGGAGGTGGCGCTAGATTTTATAACGAAGGGAAAAAAATTCTTGAAATCATCTCAAAAAAAGGAAAACCAAGGACTAGGACAACACGAAGCAAACTGAAGAGAAATCTGCTGTACTATAATCTGAACCTGGCTTTTAAACCCCCCTCAATCCTTCCAGAGCCCCGGACGTTTGTGTCGGATTTAGTCCTTTTGTTTTTGTTTCCCTCGGCCTTTATCACATGTTTTCTTTGTTCATGTTTAGATCTTTGATTAGCAATACGGGAAACTTTTCCGATGTTGAGCATTATTTATTGTGTATCTTTTTCTCTGATAGAAGTGAGTATACATTAAAAGTTTTCTTTTGTTTGTTTTTTTTTTCTTTCATTTGGAGTTTTTTATGGTTATTGATTTACCTGTGGTACTGGTCCTTAAACAAGTCGATCTTCAGGTGTCTTGTTGCGCACACGGAAAAACTGATACAAACTGACAGGGCTTGAAAAAGAAAAGGGTATATTTTAGAAAAAAAGAGGGTAAATAGTCTTTGCGAATCAATTCTTGTTTCTTGTTATATCTTTTAACATAATTACCTGTTTTGGGCAGGACTACTGTATTTTCAGTCCTTTTTTTTGTGGAGGGGAAACCTTTTTTGTTATTCTTCTTTTGAACTTGTGTCTTCAAATCTATGAATATTCCAGTTACTGCATATATAACCAATTCAGAAAGCGGTACCGTATATATATATATATTTTTTTTTTTTTTTTGTGGTGCGTCAAAAAAAAATAGACTGAGCTGTGCTGGAAAGGAAAGACCGAAAAAAGATCGACTGTCGATGCACTGAGCAGCAAACGAGACCCATTTGTAGCACAACAGGCATGCCGTTGCCCCCACCAGAGGGCGAGAACCTGCGAGAACACTGTTAGCTCTGTACATAGCGTAGGCTTAGCATCAGTAACGGCGACACACCAGGCGTATTCTACCCGATAGACTGCGAATCCGGACGCGCGCAGCTTCAAACGAGAGCAAACGGCTTCGGTTTGCGCTGAGTTAAGGGGAATGAAGTTTGCTCCACGCTGTGGGTCAGACAGTAGAAACGCCCGCCTGCAGTGGAGGAGGCCTCACTCCCCGCCGTTACAGAAATCAATAATGTAAAAAGGAAAACAACTACAACAACAAACAACAAAAAAAACGTCCAAAGCACACTCGCATTTTATCGTTTTTGAAAGACAACGCTGATTCCTGTCGAGTCATTTCACACAGTTCTGTGCATCCTAATATGACTTTTATACTCCAGCAAGAAAAACAAATGAACTTTTGTTTGTCCATTTCAAGGTTTGTTGTTTTTGTTTTTTGTTGCAAAATTCCCAGTTTCAGAGCGTAAAAGGCAATATGTGAAACGGCAAGTTTTATTTTTCTTGGTAGGTTTGGAGTTCTTTTTTTAAAATATTAATTTGGAAAGCAAACATTTTTATACTGTTACCTCAGTCCTGTGAGTTGTTACTTTAGAAGCATTGACAGATTAATTTATTTTAGTCATAGAGTAAAATTATGGATATAATAATCGTATAAAGGAAATCATTGCACTGTGACTAGTCAGAAAGACCTGACCATTGTCCATTTGCACACATGGTTATATTGAATGGTCTATTGTGGGCTGTATGAAGGATTGTATTTAATCTTGCTTCTGTTTCAGTACAAGCAAATAACTAGCAGCAGAATTAGCTCATCCGAGTGTAGCAAACTAAATCATTATCTCATGTAGACAACTGGGGCCTTTCAGTGTATGAGTGGCAACTTCTAGCATTTCAAAAATAATATATAATATATACCATAATGTTGGTATTTTAGATACAGCCAATAGAATTGAATACACTGAATACAATGTACATTACATTGACCATAGCTGCTGTGCTTTTTCCTGTATGTGTTGGGACTGGAGAAGCTCCTAAACAAATACCATTTCAGATGCTTTAAAAAAAAAAAATACTGCAGGATCATTTTTAAAGATGACGGATTGTTTGTTGCATATGCTGTGGTTTTGTTTTTGTTTTAGGTTTTTGTTTCGTTTTTACCTGCTGCGGATTTATATTCCGTTCTGTTTGTGTTTTATTCTGTTCAGAACAACCAGGTGAAGCAAAATGCTGGATGCTTTTTCAATAGTCTTCATCAAGTAATAATCTCAACGAATGACACAAAAAGAAAACTATATTCACTGTTCAAATTCCAAAAGGAAAAAAAAAAACTAGTTAAAAAAAGTACAAAATACATATTCCCTTGATGTATTTCAATTTTGAACCAGGGGATTTTTATTGACATTTTTTTGTGGTTGTTAATAATATTGATAATTATAACAATAATATAATGTACTGTACCATCAATCTTCTCCATTCCCTTCCTCATATAATAACATTTTGTTGATCATCAATGTATTTCGGTAGTGTGTATAAATCGCAAATGACCTTGTAATTGAGTGCCGTCTTATGCTGGTGTAGTGATCTATACTCTTTGTTGCTCTCTTTCCCCCCTTGTCTCTCCCCCTCTCTCTCCCTCTCTATCTATCTATCGATCTATCTATCTCCTAGTAATTAGTAGTAGATGTTTTGTAATAAACACTAAGAATAGATGTAGTTAATAGCATATTTAGGACCATTAAGGATAGAACTTTCTCTTATTATTAAGCAAAAAAAATTGACTGATTTTTTTTTTAATAGCAGTTTGATAATTTTTCCTTTCTTTTATTTTATTTGTTTCGCTGCTCTCACATGGTTTCAACTAACCAAAGCTCTCACAGAAGAAATATAGAAAAACAAATTGCTGTAAGACAGAATATTTAACGAGGCATTAATTGGATTCCCCCCCTTGAATGTTTAAGAAGGGGGTGTGCCATACTACCTTAAAAGCTAATGCTAGATATGCAAAACTTTTATTTTTAATTATTTTTTTAAAGAGGGACACAAGCTATAATTATGAAAAAGATGATTTTATTACATGAAAGAAAAATATTTTTTTAAGAAGTTATAACAGATTAATAATAACATTAATCGTAATAATAGTAATAATACTCGTAATAGATATTAATAATAACTGTATAATATGTTTTGATGTTTGTACTCTTAAAATATCTCAGTGGTTCATGGCTCTACTATTTTGGATACCAATGTTTTTTTGTTTTTTTTTTCGTTTTTTTTAATGTGTCTGCCTAGATTCACTAATAATTACATTTTCTCTCATCAAAAACATTTGAGGATTTTGTGAATAAATTTTTTTTTACACTCTTGAACTAAGTGAACCAGCTCTTTATCTTAATCAATACCCGGGTTTACCCGACAAGTTAGCCGATTGTTTTGGTGTTTGTTTTCGCTTTTGGTCTCCCGCACCGGATCAGCCGTGCTTCGTTCGACGTACGTACCCCGGAGTAGTGGAAACCCGCCTTTGATCCTTCCGGAGCTCCGCAGCCGGTGAGTCTTATTTTGATTATCGTCGCCTTTGATTATCGCAATTCCTAATGAGCAGCCCAGACGCCGGCCTTGGGCGGGGGCTCGGTGATGAGTCTGCTGCCGCGAGATCCTAATTTGGGATTTGAGATCGGGATGTGAGAAGCGTGGGTTTTAGAGTAAGTCGTATGTGGAGTCTTGCGGGGAGTCGGGTGTAGACCACAGCCCGCACGCGGTAACCTGTGGAGGAGGAGGAGGAGGAGGCCGGAAAGCTCGGCTGGCCTGCCGGGTTGAACGGTGAGGTAGGATGCGACGGCCTCGCAGGTGAAGTACGCCTTCTCTGTGGCGGACCTGCGTACCCCCTTCCCTAAACGCCACGTCCCTCTCTCTGTTCTTCCGTAGCGGCCTGCGTTAGGAAGGCGGGGCTACGTCTCATTATATTTCAGTCCAGCAATTGAAAAATGCAGGAAAAGGTATTTTTTCAATTCATGAAATGTATTTCAGCTGAAATACTTTTTAGGACAATACAGTTCAGATGGAATTGGCTTCAGCTGTTTTTGAGGTACTTTGTAAGAGGGTAATCATGAGTGAGGGAGAATTTCGATAGAGTTTAGCTGCAGAACTTCTTTTGATTGATAAAATAAAAAAGGAGCCCATAAAAAGGGATCTCAGACTCCAGTCCTGGAGTTTTAGGCGGGTTTTTGGCTGTCTCAGCTCTTAAGTGCTTATTTCAGTCATTATTTGGCTTGATTTAAGTTGCTACCAATTAAAAAAAAAATAATAATAACCTGCAGATGCTGCGGCCCTTCAGGACTGAAGCTGGAGATCCCCTCTTTATGGAGTTCATGAATACTCGCTCATAACTGTTCATTACAGTGGATTGGTGATTACTCTCTATGGCTTGATGAGGATAAGACGGAAGTTTATTCTCTGTGCGTGTACACTGTTTCTGATGCTTTTCTTATTGTGAGACAGTGTATTTCTCTAAAAGGATTTGTTAGTTGTTGGCCCGTGAGTAGATGAGTTGTATACTAGCAGTTTGTAAGAGTCAAAGGTTGGTGCCCTTGTAAATCTTCCATACCAAGTTTGGTGCTGATTAATCTAAAGGCTGGTGATCTCTTCAAGCAGTCCAAACTTTATAGATTTGTTTTATTTTATTTTTTATTAATTTGATCCTGTAGCTTGGACTTTAAGGTAGCATGGCTCTGTTGCTGTAATTATTATTATTATTATTATTATTATTTTTCCATTGTACAGCGGTTTACAGCTGATGAATGTCACACATCTTGCTAGACTAGTTAATTCATTTGGAATTGTTGGTTTAAATAAAGTTTTTAAAAAAAGAAAAAAAAAAACGACCTGGAAGGTGTGGGGCGAAATTGGGAGTGTCCTACCGTAACCGTATCCATTTAAACTTGAATTTGGAGGCAAGTGATGGGTAATGGTCAAGCAATCCTCATATATATACATTCATACATACACACACACACACACACCCATACAAACACACAAACACACATACATGCATACGTGCATGCATACAGTACCCTCCAAAAGTATGGTAAAACGAAGTAACGGTAGAGTGAAATTTGTTATTTTTGCTATATACTTAAGGAATTTGGATTTTAGATCAAAAGATGAATACAAGAAGAAAGTACAGGTGTTTTATGGTATTTACATGCAAATATGTTTGCCATTTACAGAAACAGCTGAGTTCCCCCCATTTTCAGATGTGCAAAATTAAGTTAACGGATGAACTTAAAAGTAAATCAGTGCATTGAAGTTTAAAATTTGGTTGCATAGCCATTGAATGCAATAACTGCATCAAGTCTACGGCCCATTGACTTCACCAAACATTCCGTATCTTCTTCGGAGATGCTTTTCCTGGCCTTTACTACAGCCACTTTCTGAAGATCATTGTTTCGGGGGGTTTCTGTCTTTACCAAGTGAAATGCTGCTTGATTGGACTGAAATGGCTGACATAAGTGGCTGACTTGGTTCGAAATTTTCTACTTTTTCCCACTGATGAATGCTTTGGTTGCATTGGCAGTGTGTTTGGGCTCATTGTCTTGCTGCAGGATGAATCCCCAGCCAATGAGGTTGGAGGAATTTCTTTGTAAACACAGCCAGCCAAAATCTGTCTGTACACTTCCGAATTCATCCTGCTGCCATCTTCCATTACATCATCAATGAAGACAAGTGAGCCTGTTCCAGAAGCAGCCATACATGCCCAAGCCATGACACTACCTCCTCCATATTTCACAGATGAAGTAGTATGCTTTGGACGATGGGCCCTTCCTTGCTTACTTTACACTTTTGGTTTTCCATCGCTTTGGTAAAGGTCTATTTTGGTCTCATCTGTCCATAGAACTTCTGGCTCATCTCTGTATTTTTTTTTTTGGTAAATTCTAATCTGACCTTTAAATTCTTGCTGCTGATGGGAGGTTTGCATCTTGCAGTGTAGCCTCTATAATTTTGATCTCAAAGTCTTCTGCGTATGACTTGCGATATTTTCACCCCTGCCATCTGGAGATTGCTGGTGATGTCACTTTTAGACATCCCGAGAGCTGTTTTTCTTCACAGTTGTTAGAATTCCTCTGTCTTCAACTGCAGTTGTCTTCCTTGGCCAACCGGTACGGTGTTTATTTCTGAGCTCACCAGTGGTTTCTTTTTTTTCAAGACTTTCCAATCTGCTGTACTTGATATACCCAGTTTTCTATCCTTCTTAATGAATTCTTCTGTCCTCTCAGCTTACGGATTCGTTGTTTTTCAGACATAGGTAATTCTCTTCATGATGGTGTGTGCCTTCTGAATCCGTATGGGGTCTCCACAGATGAAAATAAAAACTAAGTGAAAACTAAGACTAGACACTCACTGGTATTTTATGTGTGAACAACCAATCCAAAAGGAAACACCAACAGTTAACAACAGTTAATATCTGTCAGTCATCCGTCAACATACTTTTTCTCAGCTGAAAATGGGGGGGGCGTAACACAAAAACAACTGTTTCTGTAAAATGGTAAACCACATACACAGGTAAATACCATGAAATAAAACTTACTGTTCTTTTGTTTCATATTCATTTTTTGATCTCAAATTGCCTAGTATATAGCACAAATACCAGATTTCACTCTACAGTCATACTACATGAATTTGGAGAGCACTGTGTAATCTACTGTGTATATGTGTGCGCATGTGAGTGTGTCCATGTTGGCCAACACGCATTCTTGTATGGTAGACTATGTAAAATCCCCCTTCAATCCTTTTTCAAAGGTCTCCAACGAACCCAAGGACACATCAACGGCCGATGTCAGAATGTCCTGTAACGTTATGAGGGTTTCTAAGGCAACGTTGCCGTGCCGACGCGTTTGAAATGCAGAGCGGCCTTAACTGTAGCATGTCTGTTTACCCGACAAACAAATAGCCTGAAACAAAGCACCACTTGTCACAAACACATACATGAATTGACTAGTTTTACAGAAATTGGGTGTGTGTAGAGGAAGGGGGGGGGGGGGGGGGGGGGGGGGTGAAATGACATGTCTTTTTCAGCTGATTCCGCCAAATAAAATAACACTATTCTGAGGATTGCCTTGGCCATTCTTAACACTTGCCCATTTTTTAATGTTAAAAGACTTTTTACGGCGAAGAACTGACTGAATCGAATGACTTCTGGAAGCATCTTCCAGGTCTTATTGTATGGCTTGCTCAAGCCCTGTTGTAAAATAAAAAACTAAGTGGATGGGGGTCTCTCACATCTCAGATGTGGAAAGTATAATTTTATATTTGTATTTTCAAATAATAAAAAAAAATGTTTGTGAAAGGTTTCCATCCTCTACTGTGGTCCAGAAATCGATGTGTTTGTCTGGAAAAATAAAATAAACCGTTTTGAACTGTTTCATTGATTGTTTCCTTCCCCATGTGAACTGAATGGTAAGTAGTAATAATTGTATTATAATTACAGAAAATGGTCTCATAACTTGTCGCAAGAATGCACCCTCATACAGAGTGTCCGGAAAATATTCACCCCCGCAAGCCAACCACCCCCCCCCCTCCCCTGCCCCCAAACCAAACTTTGACCTGTTACACCTTTACAAATTTAATGCACTGAAATTTATTTTCCCCTTTAGCTTTAAACTTAGGTAATTGGTTGGAACAAAAACCAGCACGCAGACTAGCCTTCCAGGACCGGAGTTGTGCACCCTTGGTTGAGCCACACTCCCAAATCTGTGACATGCTGTAGACAATGCTGACATTTCTCTTTCATTTTAACCAGTGAACTCTTCAACTCTGTCAGTGCTGTAGCCGGTAGCCTGTTGGTCACTTTTCTGACAGGTAAGGTACCCTTGTCATCCAGTTTGGTAATGCAGCCTGATCTTGGTAGTGTCTGTGGTTGTGGCATGATTTGCCACTTTGGTACAGTAGGCTTAACGGTGCCCCTGGGAAGGTTCAAAGCTTAGCCAGTATTTTTTTGGCAGGCCTTCTGCATATTAAACGTCCTCACAAGTTCATCTTGCATTTCCACGGCAGTGTCTTCTTGGGGGCGTGACTGATTTGAACTGCTGTTTCATTTGAGATATCGCCGAGTTGGTGGTATTCATTCTGAACCCAGGTGCATTCGAAAACAACCTTTTCAATGAGTATGTGTCAACTAAGTAATTTTTGTGTTTTTATACGTAATATAATTCTGCAGACAAGCATGCAGGCAGTGTCTTAAGATCTTATGATCGGTCTTACTTCAGATCAGATTGAAAGAAAATGGTTTTGTTATCAAATTGTATCATAATGGTGGCTTCAGAAAACCATGATTAAGTAGTTGTTTATAAAATCCCACTTTGACGTGCACAAGAGCGTATCTATGTTAAGTTTATTCTCGATATAAGTTTGTTACCATTGGGTTATGTGGAGGTACTGCACGTTTGAGGGCTGTGCATGAAGTGTGCTATGTTCTCAGTTTTAAAAATAGAACTTAACTCAATCAATTCAAACACAAAGAATGCAAGAAATGTTGAAATGTGGCCTTATTTAGAGGAAAATGGCTGCTATTGGCATTCACAGAGGGTAATTGTACGTTCAGCGTGAGTTCAAATTGAAGCTCATTTGAGATTTATATATCACAGGTGTTAAGGTGCAAGATACTTTAAGCACCATTTCTGGTCTCCATTTATTTTATGAATCAAGTATAAGCATAACTTGGGAAACTATTTTACGTTTAAATCCAAGGAAATGTTTTATAAATGAGGCCCCAAATCCGTTTCTTTGCCCTTTCTATCCTAGTCATCTGCACAATAAATTAATTAGCAGGTAGTGTTAGCGTAGCACAGTAAAGCAACACGAAACAGGCGTAAAATCTTTGCGCTAACCATACATTAAAAATAATTGGCTAGCAGCAGCAGCTCCGGGAGTTAATAAAAAAAGTGCTTGCTCACCTTACAAACGGGTGAACGTCTGAATTAATTTTAAGCTGATGCTTAACAGATTTTTCCTCTGAAAATGTGAAAAATGTAAATCTAAAAATAAATGACGGAAATAAAATCTTTTATTCACTGAGTGATTTTACTGAAAATTTTTCCACAAAAATGCTTTGCTATGGAGTAAGGATATTTGATGCATGTTTGAGATTTGAGTCACAATTCTTTGGCTCTATGATCCTTTAGGCACATGAAACATCGTACTAGCAGCATCTCGGCATTGTTATACTCCTTGAAGGATGATCTAAATGCAACACCGCACGAGCAAAATATAGCAGGGAGAGAACGCAGGTAGGATCTTGACAAGCAAGAGGCAACGTTCCCTTTCTTTTCCCGTGCGTGCGTACACGCCACGCCTGCCTGCCTGCATGCGCGTTCACATACGACGCACAGAGCGGGCTGCTGCTAGCCGACCTCGCTGTCCGAGCTTAATCGGCTGCCATTCATTACCCGCGATGAAAAATGCGCTACGTGGCGTCAGCAAAAATTAATGTCTTTTTTTTTTTTTTTTTTTGAGTCCTTGTCCCAATTTCCACGTTGGGAGAGAGATTACCCGACAGGACCGAAGGCCTGACAGCTTTTTGTAAATGTGCTGGAATCCATCTACCTGCTGTTTCCTCTCTCTCTCTCTCTCTCTTCTCTCTCTCCCTCCCTCTCCCTCTCTCTCTCTCTCCTCCTCCCCCCCGCCCCCCGTCTTGCAGGCGAGAGGACCGCTCTTCATACACTTTGTACCCTAACACCGCCTCACGACGCCCCCACAGGCATGCTGGGAGGGCAGATCTACTTGGCGGGCCGTTTTTCCCAGAGAGTCGGCCCCCTCTCTGTGAGTGAGCAGGCTTGCTCAGGTCCCAGAACCCAACCCCCCTTTCTCTGGCGGTGTTTTGAGCCGGCTTCGCATCATCGCACTCGTGTTAATAAAAGGCCAGTGTTCACTGTGGCCCAAACCCACGATATAAACGCTGCCCTTTTGTACACATTGTAACGGGTGGATCAAACGGAATTGGCTCGGATCTGCATGTGTGCCGCTCAGTAACACAGAGGGGAAACACCGCGGCTACTCGTGCATTAATGTACCAGGTTGTTCCAGGCCAACTTCAGCACTTCAGTGGTTGTTTCTGACATCAATTGCAATTACTATGACATCAGTTATGTTCATCTAGAATCAGGTATTTTTTTACACAGACCTAAAATATTACTGCCACGCCTCTTTGTTCACTTTTAAATTTTTAGCTTTTATTTTTCTTTTCTTTTTGCATGTCATGTTTCAAGTTCAGAAATATTTGAAATATTGGACTTCCGTAGTCCCCGCGTTTTAAAAGTGCGCTCATGGACTATTGGGACAAATGCTCCTTACGCACATTTAATCGCTAAAAAAATGATTGCTGGCCAAAATCTTAACATTTTAATATTAATAATAATAATAATAATAATAATAATAATAATAATATCTACTGTACTTTCACTGCAGAGGACCTGATGTGCTGCAAAGATGGAATAAAAAACACAGCAAGACCAAGAGCGTCCCCGACGGCTTCCAGGAACACTCCAATCAGACCCCTCGTTAGCACCTGCCTCTTCCCACCATCAGAACCGCTCGCTAATTAGGATTAAATACGCAGCCAATCAGCCGCGCGAGCAGGGCCCTCCACGAGAGGCGTGACACGCGCGCGTCTCATCGGCTCGGTTTCAAACGGCACGGAGCCTGTCCACACGCTGGGCTTTCAGATGGGGGAGCATTTAAACAAATGAGCCCAGTCTGCACCGCTTCTGACTCGAGATTTTCAGCATTTGCTCCGGATTACCGAAGATGCGCTACGGAGCAAATATGGGGTCCGCGTCTCAGACGTGATAGAAAATAAAATTTGGTTGTACTGGTATGAGCAGATAAAAGCTGAAGACAGTTGTCACTACGTTAGCCTGATGTTGAGATTTTGGTTGACATGATGAGGTGACGTACACAGGATGTGTCAGAGGGGCGACTCGTCCGATGCGCTGGTCTGTGAATTAAATAAAGATTTAATGTTCAAAAAAAAAGCCCAATCAACAGACATCTGAACCTCTTATTTTAATTTATCATTTTTGCAAGCCAGACACACAAAGCTGTATGAACCACAGAGAAAGTTCTCTGTGCTTCATTAAGTGAGCAGGATGAAAGATTCAGTTACATAAAATTTCTGATATTTTTCCATCGCACTGTACATTCATCTCTGTGCTCATCTACATGAATGTGGTAAGCTGGATGAATTTGTGCTATAATCTCAAACAGGGAGCTATCATCATCAGCCAATATGGCCAGACAGATATTGACAATTTATATTAGCCCCATAGTTTTCATATTGTGGACGCCTTGTTGAAAATAAAATGTATAAATACAATAGGATTTTTAATCTTTGTACACAGTCAGAATTACACAGATTTATCAGTGGTGCCATTTCATTCCATGTATTGAGGCAGTAAAGATGTCACTGGAAGGGCCAACCTAGCCCAGGTACTTAAGCATACTGCTCTACATTACTATTACTGCAGCTGTTGTCATTACATTACATACGTTTTATTTTATTTGGCAGGCGCTCATTGGAATGACTACAGAACACAGGCCTGATAAGGCAGAGTTCTCATCAAGTATCTGGTATCCATAGCCATGAACATCAAGTCTAGTTCACCCACTAAGCGAAGACTTAGTCAGGAAAGTTATGGCGAGAACTAGACATGCATGACTATGAGTGTTTTAGTACAAATGCAACACGAAAGTGTAGAATTTACATTACAGTGCAGACACTCCCAGAACGACGTTTTTTTTACATACAGCCTCCATTTATACAGCTGGATATATACTGAAGCAATGCAGGTTAAATACCTTGCTCAGTGGTACAGTGGCGGTGTTGTACCCGGGAATCGAACCTGCAACCTTTAGGTCATATATCAGTTCTGCGCTGCTGGCGCAAGTATAACACGGAAGGGCTAGGAGGTAAAGATCCAAGGATACAAGTGATATAAGACAGTGATCCGAAGATTGGGGGTAACCCTGCGGAGGGGTAGTGGTAGACTTGTCATTCTGAGAACAGTGCACCATGCCATAATCAAATACTTTTAAAAAAAAGAACACAAACAAAATTTAGTTACTAAAAGTAGAACTTCAGTTTTTACCAGTAAATAAGGTTTGACAATACCTACGCCTGCCCACCGAGACAAAGTCTGCTCCGAGGTAATTTCTTAATTTGTGTGCTTTACCAAATGCATAAAAGAGAAATTTCCCTCCCGCAACCGTGTCGAATCGACTCTGCGCGGCAAAATGCCCTCAATCTATAGCTGTCAAAATGCCTCGTGTGATCTGCCAAGCGAATGGCTTGGCGATGCGCAGAATTACCAGTGTCAGTTTTAATGTGACATCGCAATTTACATCGCACGCCGTGCTCGTGAGCTGTTTTTTTGCGCGGTTTGCATGGTTAACGGTGGAAAGCGGTGTTTGAGTTATAATCTGTCTGGCGCGAAGCGTAATCGAGCCGCTTCGACCCAATCAGGACGCAGCGGTGCGGCGGGTGACATCTCGTGCCCAAAAAAGAGAAAAAAGTTTCTGAAGTTGTGCCGAAGGATTTCGCATGCAAATCTGCAGCGTGCAACAAGCGCGTTGTGCATTTTCATAAAACTCAAAAAATGGGGTGGGCTTTGGGGGAGGTGGTGGTGGGGGGGGGGGGACGGCTTGCTGTTTGATCTTGGCACTCATTACAGCAATCAAAAGGGGCAGGGTTCCTGGCTTAACTGTCAGTTACAGATCCATTTGACTTGGACCAAATGGACAGAAGTTTTTAGCCAGAGGCGAATTTTCCAGAGCATGTTTATGCTTTCTGAGGCAAACCCAGAGGCAGAAAATGATTCCCATAGTGTTCAGGTGCACCAGATAAGTGTTTTTCTGTGGAATAGATGCTCCAATATGGTCATCACGGGGACTGTTTAACCCCTTCGCACAGATGCCAAAATCTGGGCAATCCTCACCCATTTAGGGGGTGTTCTCTTTGACTCTGTAACTCCTGATGTGAGCATCACAGAGACAGTGGCTTAAATTAAGCAAGCCTCTTGTACGATTTGCAATACTAATTTAGATGAGATTATATTCATAATTTAGGTTGAAATACAGTGCTGTAAATTGCAAGTTGTTCTCCTTCAGTTTGAAATTAAATACTGAGATCACACACACACACACACACACACACAGAGAGTTTTCAGTGCCAGGGGTGAGATACCAGGAAGCAGGGAATGATTTACAATCGGCAGTACTACACCCTCTCACACGATTAAACACGGTTTTAACAAAACATAGTGGGGATAGGGTCAAGGGAGCTAGTGGCAAGCTAAAAGGATAATTCTGTTTTTTTTTTCAACCTGTGTCTCATTTTTATAGTAGGCCTATTTTCAGTAATTCCTATCCTAGAAGTGTTTTTTTTTCTTCTTCTTTATGTTAGCTGCTTCATTATGGCGTCTATGGGGCATATCAAGATACAGGTTCAATTTACCTCAGTCCAGTTTATCTAAACCTCTTATTTGGAAGTGCATTTTTTATGATTTAAAAAGATTATATAAAAAATGTAAAAATGATGAAAACTGTTAAAAATTATTACCAAGACACCAACCCTAGTGACGCCACTGATGGGAAATATATTGTAATTTTTACGATTACAGGTAAGACGGATAGGCTATATAAATGTTTCGACACCCCCGACCTGTTGTTTTTACCTCTTTTGGGGGGTCCAAGTTTTAATTAGGGGGGTCAGCCCCCCCAATCCCCCCCATAATTCGAACACTGGGATACACTGCAAACCATCTGATGTCCTCATATTTTCCCTTGGTGGCAACTGTTACCATGAAATTTGAACTGGATTTCGTGTTCATTTGATAGCCAAGACCTATGGCTGATACATACAGCATGTTACATCTTAAACGGATGAATACAAGGTAAAACGTCGGTTTTTCAATATTTAGACTGTTTTTTTTTTTTTTTTTTTTTTTTTAATGGAGGAAATTAACACATAGCCAACATCTAAAAACTACAGGTTCTCAGCTTCATTTTGATGTATAGGTTGCGGGGGTTTGAAAGAAATCCAGCTGCCGCACCAGGCTTTTGTCTCGCTAGCCCCCGCACCTGACGCCTCCGCCCCATCAATGCAAGAGTTTCCCTGAATGATAGCCGGGAACGGTCAGCTCTCAGCCCGCTGCCTGCTGTGCGCTGACTCGGTGGGGGCGACTACAGAACATAGCGATCACATTTCAACAATGCGTAGTAAATTAAATGACTCGTTAGCGAAATCAAAGTCCTATGTTGCAAACAGAATGGGCATTTTTATCTTGTGGCCATCATCCACAATGATATGAATCGATTTGAAGAAACATACATAATGGCTGAAGCACAGAACTTAATGTTTTGCAGCGCAGTGCCTCAAAGTTTGTTGGTGTGTGTGTGTGTGTGTGAGAGAGAGACAATGACTATGAGCGCTCTACCACTGAGCCACCAATGCTCTAAAATGTAGAAATAACTGCTTAAGTTAAATGAACATTAGACATCTAAAAACTTACATCTGAAAAGAGAAGCAGTGTTTCTTTTTCCTGAAAGAAAAGATATTTCCCCCATTAGACCTATTTCACTTAGGGTTAGTCTCTCAAACAGATTTCATTTAGGCTATGAATCTAAAAACATGCTGGGTAGGTAGAAGCTATTATTTTCCTACCCGTGACGATCTTTTCTTGTTTTGTGCCAGTATCCTTGCGATTAAGTCGTCATCTTTTGTGGGTGCTGGTGCTGCACTTGCCCTCCTAAAACTAGGCGGACGCCTCGGCCTGGCGTTACTTTCACTTTGCAAATAAGTTAATAACGTTTGAAGATGATCATCTGAATGAACACAGGCTAACAATGTAGGGGAAATTTTTTTGAGACGCCCCCTGATTGTGATGACCTCACTGTCAGGGTGGGGCCAGAGGTGTCCTCCAAAACTCTCGATGCGTCATGATAAGATATCACAAGTATAAACATCTACTCAGATAATCAAAACAGTAGCCTTATCAGTAGTTCTAGATAAGCATTTACGCCTGCGATAACGTCACTATGCGTCATGATAAGATATCACAAGTATAAACATCTACTCAGATAATCAAAACAATAGCCTTATCAGTGATTTTAGATAAGCATTTACGCCTGTGGTGACGCCTCTATGCGTCATGATAAGCATCATATAATCAAAACAGTAGCCTTAGAAATCTTACTATCAGTAGTTGTAGATAAGCTTTTGAAACGCAAGAAACCACAGTATCCACTGTAGACAAAGAGCATGAACGCAGTAGCCTTAGAGATCTTACTATCAGTAGTTGTAGATAAGCTTTATGAAACGCAAGAAACCACAGTATCCACTGTAGACAAAGAGCATGAACGCAGTAGATTTAGAAATCCTATTTACACATTTACTTAAACTGCTCCCTACTGAGCAGAAGATATTAATCAAATACTAATCATGTCCTATCTTTCTATCAGATTTACAACAGATGAACACAAACAAAACAACTAATCACATACTGCCAAAATATATCAGAAACCCATAATCCAAGACTAACAAAAACGCTGATGCCAAAATGCTAGAAAACTAATAACTAATATTTACAGTGATGTGTAATGAAAAATTACAGAAAGCTGAGACTTATAGGCACACTGAAAAAGTACAGAACAAAGACCACTGGTTTTAAAAGAAAGTTGGTGTGGTGTGCCACACTGACGTAATCTCCTAGGCCCCAAGAAAGATCATTGGGTGCCGAACAAGGTCAGATAAGAGATGGTTATAATAACATCATTTCGTGCCAAGAAGAACAGGTGTCCAGGACCTACGTAAATGTATAAGGGGTTAAGGAGTTGGGGGGAGTACATTTTGTGTATAAAAGGAGTGTGAACCTGACAGTCGTGGTTCAATTCGGCGGAATTGTTCCGGCTTTGTTGTGCACTTGCATCGGTGCTAATAAAGTCTAACTTTTCTGAAGAGCTTGCTGCCGTGAAGTCTTTCCCTCGTGAAGTTGTTTTCTACAGATTGGCGATTGGACTCAGAGACTGCTGTCGTTTTTCCTAGACCACGACATTTGGGGGCTCGTCCGGGATACGAAAGAGGAATCACTGAAGCTCCCGGCTCCTGGAGACAGAGGCAGAGGGTGATAGTCCCTGAAAAAGCTGGCCAGCTTATCAAAAGGTAAGAGTATTTAACTACTTTAATTCGGACTGGGGCAACGTCCCCTCTGACCTCTTCTCCCTGACGCTGGGAGTGGAAGCCTCTCGTATAACTAACCCGGCCAAATAACACCGAAAATTGAGGGGAGGGAAGTGGCGAGCTCTTCAGAAAAGTACGCCCTAACTGTGAGTGAATTGGGTGTGGTGTGAGGTGAGTGAATTGTGTGTGGTATGAGTGAAAGGACGTCATAAAATTTTTTATTTTTCGGAAAATTTTGGGAAAAGTGTTGTTGGTTAGCAACAACATTGGGAACGCTGCTTACGCTTGATTAGATGCTTATGCTTGCGCGGAACAGTGTTGGAAACGGAAAGGCCTTTATTTGTTGCAAAAGTGTGGAAAACGGGAACTGAGAATTCAATATCTCTTTAGCGAAGTTTACACTGATGCAGGTGTTTGTGGCATTTTGAATGTAATTAAGTTTACTCTAAGCCGTTGTTGTGTGTTGGGGCTCAGAGTCTTGGAAGGTGAGAGTCTTGGTGGGCCGCCTGCAAGAGCTCACGTCTCGGAATTGTCTAGGAAACAGAATTGTTGAGGAGAAGCAATTCTGGATAACACTGTGCTTATGCTTTGATTAGTTGCTTATGCTTGCGGGGGAAATAACGTTGAATTAGAGAAAAAATTTTTTTTTGGGTGTCTGTGTGTGTATGTACAACTAAGAAGTGTGTGGAAGGGAGAACGGCAAGAGTGTAGAAGAGATAAAAAGGGAGAAAATAAGTGTAGAAACAAAGGTTGGGGGGAGCGTGGGGAACCTTGGCAGGAAAATAACAATTAGATAACAAGAAATAGAATAAAGGCAGTGGCCTTGGTTGAGAATAAAGTTAAATAGGGATAAAATATAGTAGAATAACCGTAAAATAATGGAAAAAGAAGAGAAAACGCCAGTTGAAATAATCACAGAAAAACATCCTAATTGTGAACAGGAGATAAAGAAAATATCAGAAAAATGGACAAAAAGAACTAAAAGAATAGCGACAAAATGGCCAAAAGGGGGTACGTTTGATAGAGAAATATGCGATCAGATGGGGGGGGGTAGGTAATAGCAAATTATAAACCAGAAGACAAGTCAGAAACAAGAAAGCTAAAAAGAGAACAGGAAAAAAAACAATTTTAGGATGGTTTAGGTCTGCGTCCCTAGAAAGAGATGTAGGATTAAAAGGGGAGTGCAGTGAAATAATGACTCCCCCTCCGTATGCCCCACAATCACCAAGACATGCGGGAATAAAAGAGAAAGGCTTGTATCCAATATGCTCGGTAACATCTGCAGAGGCCGTGTATCCGGTAGTAAAGGGACAGGTTCAAATAACAGGGTGGGTAGAACACGAGGAAGGTGAAGAACAACTGGGGATAGAGAGAGCGCGGCTCGAGCAAGAAAAGGAAAAAATAGAAACAAGGATAGCAGAGCTGAGGGGAGAATATAAAGAAGTGGAGGAATTAGAAGAGCTGTTAAAAGAAAAATATAACCAGTATGATGAATATCATAGCAGGTTAATAAGAAAGGCAAAAGAGATAAGAGACACTGAGAAGAAACAGCGAGCGTCTAAAATAAGCGAAAAGCCTGAACAGGTGGGGCCAAAAAGGGACGGGGAAACACATAGAAGACGCGAAAATGCGGGGCAGGAAAACACAAAATGGGAAAAGCTTCCATATAATAGGTGGGAGGAGCTGAAGCCAAAAAGTACAGAGGGAACTGAATCCCGAGATAAGCATAAACCAAGGTTAGCAAAAGGCACGGCAAATAAAAAACAAATCCCCCAGATAGAGTATAAACTAGAATATAATAAAGGGGAGGAGGAGTTCTCCCCAGCAGAAAAAAATGAGGCAAGCGATAGTGAAGCAAGCCAGGCAAGTCATAGCGAGGCAGAAGAGTCAGACGAGGGAGAGGAGCCTGCACAGGTGGGGGGAGACTTAGCTGGGCGATATCAAAACGTAAGAAAAAGACCGCCAACCCGGCGTAACCCAGCAGCAGAGGGATATAGCCGTAATACTAAAAGCCCCAATACCATAGCACCATTATTGATTAGGGAAGGTGGTGTACCCCGATACATTCCCTGGTCCACCCAAGATATGTATAATGTAATAACCAATCTCCCTGAGTTGCAGAATGGGGCAGGCCACTGGATCAGGGTGCTGGAGGAGGAGACGACAGGCCGGCTCCTGGCTGTGGGTGACCTGAAGGCTCTCCTGGGAAAGGTTGTGGGGATGAAAACAATGCTGGACATATTTGAACAGGCTGGCTTTGACAAAAACCATGCGCAGTCACCAGCAGTGGACGGTGGGCCGTTTGATAACGTGCGTGGGGTTGTTTGGGCTGCTTTACGAGCCCTGTATCCCGCACGACCGGACATAATGACCTTAACGGGGACGCCGTTAAAAGAAAATGAACCACCAACAACATACATCCACACGCAGTTGCGCAGGTGGAGAATGATGACTGAGAGGGATGTGCAGGACGATCCCATAATGACCTCCCTCTTCCGCAAAGCCATCCGGGAGGGGATGTCACAGGAAGTGGGGCGCCGCCTCGATGAGGTGGTGGGGCTGAACACCATGGCACACAGAGAATTTGTTGAACATGTGGTGCACGCTGTAGAAAGGCAGCGGAAAGAGGGGAAAAAGCTGGAAGATCAAACAAAAGACATTGAAAGAAAGCTACTGCAGTTGCAGCTGGAGGAGCTGAAAACCAAAGAAAAAGAGGCGGAAAAAGTGGCATCTGTGAAAATACAGAATATGGACAATGGACAATTCTGTGACTTTGAAGCCGCCCCCACGCCTGAACCATGGAGCAGCCTGACGGTGCCCCGGCCGACGGTGGTCTACAACTTCTCCGGCATCCCTCCTCCGGTGGTCCTGCAAGGTAATATGAAAGGGGGAGGGACACAACCGGGTGGGAATCATATGGGGGGAGGGCCAGGGAATGGTGGGCAAAATACCCAGTGGAGAGGGCAGCAGAATCAGAATAATAACATGCAAAATATAAATTGGAACCAACAAGGCTTTCCTAATCAACAGAGACAGGGCCCCATAGTTTGCTATGGATGTGGTCAGGAGGGGCACATAAAAAGAGTGTGTCCAAACGCTCAAGGGATGTACCCAGGTAACCAGGGGACCTGGGTACCTAATCAGCCTCAGCAATCACAGAGTTACCCCAACTTGACCCCACCTCCTCAGGCTAGGTCCCCATATCAGAGTGGGGGACCTGTAAATTACCAAGGGGCCCAATAGGGGTGCCCAGAGAACCCAGGCGGAGTAGGACAGCATGTAATGATAACAAACAGGCCAGAACAAGAACCAATAATAAATGTACAAATCGGAGGAAAAATTGTCCCCATGATGATAGATACTGGAGCAACATGTACATGCATTAGGAAAGAATATGCGTCACATCTGCCTATGTCGGGGGAAGTTATTAAAACAGTAGGGTTCTCGGGAAAAACAACGTTAAGCCCGACTACAAAACCGGTATTAATAAAATTAGGCGCAAAAGAAGCAAAATTAGAGATAGTAGTATGCAAAAATTCCCCCATAAGCCTTCTAGGAAGAGATGCAATTCTGGCCTTAGGACTAAAATTAAATTGTGAAGGAGGGGGCATAGATTTAACAGGAATGTACTATGTGTATATTGGGTAGGGGATATTGAGACACAAGTAAAAGACCAAGTGTGGAGCACTTGGCAAAAATATGTTGAGACGCAGATCCCACAGTCAACTGGGCCAGAATAGAATATGATTTACATTGTACAATGAAGTTTGATCCCTACCAGGATCCAGATCTAGAAAGAGAGTGGAGTGAGGGGAAAGGAGAAAGACAGTATTTGGTGTCATCTGCGCTCCTGATAGGTCAGGAAGGAGCAGCGTTAAACATAGCAAGGACCCCATGGATTGAGCAGTGGTTTCAGGAAGAACATGCGGCCCCACACATAACGTTAAAAGTCAATCCAGGGTACCAAGCTAAGGACTTAGGTCCTATGGTAAAGAGAGCAGAAGAGCTCCAATTCGGGCCAACAGAAAATTCTTTAATTTGGTGCACAACAGATCAAAAAATGATCAAAATTATGGTAACTGCTCAGATGTGGGGAAAGCCCCAAATGGTGAGGGTACCGTGGGAAGAGGGTACAAAACGGGAGAAATCTAGAGAAAATTTAGGCATAGAAGAACGTTTAAATCAATCACCAAGCCAACTATGGTCGCAACATGAAACGGAAATTGGTGACCCCGACTCACAAGGTTTGGACCTCAAAAAGTGTGGTGTTGCATTATGTTGATGACTTGTTACTATGTGCAGACACAAAAGAGCAGTGCATGAGCGACAGCATGAAACCGCTGGAGAAACTGGCAAAGGGGGGACACAAAGTGTCCAGGAAGAAGCTGCAGCTCTACTCTCAGGAGGTGGAGTACTTGGGGAGAGTAATCACGGCTGGCGGTAAGAGAATGTCAAATAAACATTTGGAGACAATAATGAAAGTTCCACAACCACAGACAGTGGGACAAATGATGATATTCTTAGGAATGACGGGTTTTAGCGTGGATTGGGTGGAAGGGTATTCTGAAAGAACGCAACCACTAAGAAAGATAGTGAAGGAGGTTGGGCAAGAAGAACTGTCAAATAAAGGACGAGGGGGAAGTTGGTGGGCAAAAAAATAGACTTGCAGTGGAGATAACAGTGATAGTGGTACTGGTGTTGCTGTTGTGTATCCCCCCCCCCTCTTGAGATCTTTCCCCACAGGGCTATAGGCATCCAGTTGGTGTCGTATAAGGTGACTAACACAGGAGTCAGGCGCCAGACGGTGGTTCCAGGTTCCAGCGGACGGGACGCTGTCAGAGACCGGAGGAGACGGGGAGAGCGGAGGGACTGCGGGCGCTGATACCGGTCCAGTCCAGGGAGCAACAGCATCAACAGTGCCCCTGCGGGTCCAGTACGAGAATCGCAAGCCGGCTTTCCAGTGGAGTGACGTGCAGACCGCGTACTCTGGTTGGAAGAAATACCAGGAGCCCAGTGGAGTGACGTGCAGACCGCGTACTCTGGGTGGAAGAAACACACCAGGAGCCCAGTGGAGTGACGCGCAGACCGCGTACTCTGGGTGGAAGATATACCAGGAGCCCACCAAACACGAGGACTGTGGCAAATCATCATGCTACAAATCAACGTGTTAAAGAAAATTAAAGGAGTGTATGATCACTTTGTTGGGTCAGAAGGCCAATAAGAATACAGTGAGGGGAGTTATTCGGGGCCATAATATTTGACCCCGAAAGGGGGGAATGTAGGGGAAATTTTTTTTTTGAGACGCCCCCTGATTGTGATGACCTCACTGTCAGGGTGGGGCCAGAGGTGTCCTCCAAAACTCTCGATGCGTCATGATAAGATATCACAAGTATAAACATCTACTCAGATAATCAAAACAGTAGCCTTATCAGTAGTTCTAGATAAGCATTTACGCCTGCGATAACGTCACTATGCGTCATGATAAGATATCACAAGTATAAACATCTACTCAGATAATCAAAACAATAGCCTTATCAGTGATTTTAGATAAGCATTTACGCCTGTGGTGACGCCTCTATGCGTCATGATAAGCATCATATAATCAAAACAGTAGCCTTAGAAATCTTACTATCAGTAGTTGTAGATAAGCTTTTGAAACGCAAGAAACCACAGTATCCACTGTAGACAAAGAGCATGAACGCAGTAGCCTTAGAGATCTTACTATCAGTAGTTGTAGATAAGCTTTATGAAACGCAAGAAACCACAGTATCCACTGTAGACAAAGAGCATGAACGCAGTAGATTTAGAAATCCTATTTACACATTTACTTAAACTGCTCCCTACTGAGCAGAAGATATTAATCAAATACTAATCATGTCCTATCTTTCTATCAGATTTACAACAGATGAACACAAACAAAACAACTAATCACATACTGCCAAAATATATCAGAAACCCATAATCCAAGACTAACAAAAACGCTGATGCCAAAATGCTAGAAAACTAATAACTAATATTTACAGTGATGTGTAATGAAAAATTACAGAAAGCTGAGACTTATAGGCACACTGAAAAAGTACAGAACAAAGACCACTGGTTTTAAAAGAAAGTTGGTGTGGTGTGCCACACTGACGTAATCTCCTAGGCCCCAAGAAAGATCATTGGGTGCCGAACAAGGTCAGATAAGAGATGGTTATAATAACATCATTTCGTGCCAAGAAGAACAGGTGTCCAGGACCTACGTAAATGTATAAGGGGTTAAGGAGTTGGGGGGAGTACATTTTGTGTATAAAAGGAGTGTGAACCTGACAGTCGTGGTTCAATTCGGCGGAATTGTTCCGGCTTTGTTGTGCACTTGCATCGGTGCTAATAAAGTCTAACTTTTCTGAAGAGCTTGCTGCCGTGAAGTCTTTCCCTCGTGAAGTTGTTTTCTACAGATTGGCGATTGGACTCAGAGACTGCTGTCGTTTTCCTAGACCACGACAACAGTAACGTTAGCTAACATTGACCATGGTAGACTTGATTGCGGTTTAGGAAAATGCCTTCTGCTTACAATTATTGTTTCGTCGCTGTTCCACTGCAACTGATCTGCTTGACATCTCTGTTTAGTTTACAACTTTGAAAAAGAAACTCACGTTTAGCTTTGTAGTTTATGCAGAGCAAGTCAGTTAAAAGTTTGTAATGATTTTAATCAATCATACAAAAACAAACTGCGTGTGACTGGACATCAGCGCATCAGCTGTTGATTCTACCAAGTGTTCTGATTGTAAAATGATGTAGGGACAGAGGAACACTTACAACACTTTTCTTCATTGCTGCCATTGTTTTTGGTGGCGGTTAAGCTAACCGGTAATGAGAGACCCCTGCATCTGGTTTACATACCCGGAAATGTGAAATAGGCCTATCAGCGGGCTAGTGCTGGCTATGTTCATGACATAAAATGGCCACCATGAGTAGTCTTGCTGTAGTGTTGTGACTACATATTCACTATACAAGCAAGTAGCAGAACCTGTGTAGTAAAGCAGTAGTGTTTTGACAACTTATTCATTACTAACACCAAGTAGCAAAACACTCTGCTTGATTACTACTGGAAACACTACTGTTTTGCTACAGTACTCTACAAAACTCTACTGGTGTATCGTGAGTAGTACATAAACCACACATTCACTGCACAATTCCTACATGTCACTACATAGCCACTACCATCACAAATAGGTTTTGTGGTGATTTCAGTACTTTTTAATGAGGGAAGACCCTCTGAAACGGGTTTTGAATGCCAGTTAGTGTAATTAAAAGTTTGCCGTCATCTGTCACTTAGTCAATATTAACATTCTTGGTTTTAGGTCAGAATGGTGTCACGGCATGCTGAACTGTTATCATTCACAAACATACGGATGAAAATGCGTCCAGTGGCCATGAGTTAAAGACGGAACTCCTATTCAACTTTCCAAATAAAGGACGATTCCGATTTGCGGGATGCTTGGCAAACGTAAATAAAGCTAGCAAAAGTAACTAGAAATATGCTTCAATGTTGCCATCAGTAGTGAAATTGGACATTGAAAAGTGGAGGGGGGAAAAAAATCCTGGACTGGATTTTTATAAAAAAAACTGGATTGGAAAAAAAAAAAAAAACCTGGACTGGATTTTTATAAAAACTGGACAGGAAAAAAAACAAAACCTGGACTGGATTTTAAAAAAAAACTGGAATGGAAGAAAAACAAAACCTGGACTGGATTTTTTTTTTTGACTGGATTGGAAGACAAAAAAAACCTGCACTGGATTTTTTAAAAATTGGATTGGAAGAAAAAAAAAACCTGGACTGGATATTTAAAAAAAAACTGGACTGGAAGAAAAATCAAACCTGGACTGGATTTTTTAAAAAGACTGGAATGGAAGAAAAACAAAACCTGGACTGGATTTTTTTAAAAGCTGGACTGGATTTTAAAAAAAAAAAAAACCTGGACTGGATTTTTATAAAAACTGGACTGGAATTGTTTTTTAAAAACCTGGACTGGATTTTTATAAAAATTGGGCTGGATTTTTTTCAAAACCTGGACTGGATTTTTATAAAAACTGGACTGGAAGAAAAAAAAAACCTGGACTGGATATTTAAAAAAAAACTGGACTGGAAGAAAAATCAAACCTGGACTGGATTTTTATAAAAACTGGACTGGATTTTTTTAAAAAGACTGGAATGGAAGAAAAACAAAACCTGGACTGGATTTTTTTAAAAACTGGACTGGATTAAAAAAAAAAAAACCTGGACTGGATTTTCATAAAAACTGGACTGGAATTTTTTTAAAAAAAAAACCTGGACTAGATTTTTATAAAAACTGGACTGGATTTTTTTCAAAACCTGGACTGGATTTTTATAAAAACTGGACTGGAATTGTTTTTTAAAAACCTGGACTGGATTTTTATAAAAATTGGGCTGGATTTTTTTCAAAACCTGGACTGGATTTTTATAAAAACTGGACTGGAAGAAAAAAAAAACCTGGACTGGATATTTAAAAAAAACTGGACTGGAAGAAAAATCAAACCTGGACTGGATTTTTATAAAAACTGGACTGGATTTTTTTTAAAAGACTGGAATGGAAGAAAAACAAAACCTGGACTGGATTTTTTTAAAAACTGGACTGGATTAAAAAAAAAAAAACCTGGACTGGATTTTCATAAAAACTGGACTGGAATTTTTTTTAAAAAAAAACCTGGACTAGATTTTTATAAAAACTGGACTGGATTTTTTTCAAAACCTGGACTGGATTTTTATAAAAACTGGACTGGAATTGTTTTTTAAAAACCTGGACTGGATTTTTATAAAAATTGGGCTGGATTTTTTTCAAAACCTGGACTGGATTTTTATAAAAACTGGACTGGAAGAAAAAAAAAACCTGGACTGGTTTTTTATAAAAACTGGACTGGATTTTTTTCAAAACAAAACCTGGACTGGTTTTTCATAAAAACTGGACTGGATTTTTTTCAAAACCTGGACTGGATTTTTATAAAAACTGGACTGGATTTTTTTCAAAACCTGGACTGGATTTTTATAAAAACTGGATTGGATTTTTTTCAAAACAAAACCTGGACTGGAGTTTTATAAAAACTGGACTGGATTTTTTTCAAAACCTGGACTGGATTTTTATAAAAACTGGACTGGATTTTTTTCAAAACAAAACCTGGACTGGATTTTCATGAAAACTGGACTGGATTTTTTTCAAAACCTGGACTGGATTTTTATAAAAACTGGACTGGATTTTTTTTTAAAAAAACCTGGACTGGATTTTTAGAAAAACTGGACTGGATTTAAAAAAAAACCTGGACTGGATTTTTATAAAAACAGGACTGGATTTTTTTCAAAACCTGGACTGGATTTTTAGAAAAACTGGACTGGATTTTTTCAAAACCTGGACTGGATTTTTATAAAAACTGGACTGGATTTTTTCAAAACCTGGACTGGATTTTTATAAAAACTGGACTGGATTTTTTCAAAACAAAACCTGGACTGGATTTTTATAAAAACTGGACTGGATTTTTTTTCAAAACCTGGACTGGATTTTTAGAAAAACTGGACTGGATTTTTTTCAAAACAAAACCTGGACTGGATTTTTATAAAAACTGGACTGGATTTTTTTCAAAACAAAACCTGGACTGGATTTTTATAAAAAACTGGACTGGATTTTTTTCAAAATAAAACCTGGACTGGATTTTTATAAAAACCGGACTGGATTTTTTTTTCAAAACCTGGACTGGATTTTTATAAAAACCGGACTGGATTTTTTTCAAAACCTGGACTGGATTTTTAGAAAAACTGGACTGGATTTTTTTCAAAACCTGGACTGGATTTTTATAAAAACTGGATTGGATTTTTTTCAAAACAAAACCTGGACTGGAGTTTTATAAAAAAATGGACTGGATTTTTTTCAAAACCTGGACTGGATTTTTATAAAAACTGGACTGGATTTTTTTCAAAACAAAACCTGGACTGGATTTTCATGAAAACTGGACTGGATTTTTTTCAAAACCTGGACTGGATTTTTATAAAAACTGGACTGGATTTTTTTAAAAAAACCTGGACTGGATTTTTTTTTAAAAACCTGGACTGGATTTTTAGAAAAACTGGACTGGATTAAAAAAAAAACCTGGACTGGATTTTTATAAAAACAGGACTGGATTTTTTTCAAAACCTGGACTGGATTTTTATAAAAACTTGACTGGATTTTTTCAAAACCTGGACTGGATTTTTATAAAAAACTGGACTGGATTTTTTTTCAAAACCTGGACTGGATTTTTATAAAAACTGGACTGGATGGATTTTTTTCAAAAAAAAACCTGGACTGGATTTTTATAAAAACTGGACTGGATTTTTTTTCAAAACCTGGACTGGATTTTTATAAAAACTGGACTGGATTTTTTTCAAAACAAAACCTGGACTGGATTTTTATAAAAACTGGACTGGATTTTTTTCAAAACAAAACCTGGACTGGATTTTTATAAAAAACTGGACTGGATTTTTTTCAAAACAAAACCTGGACTGGATTTTTATAAAAACCGGACTGGATTTTTTTTTCAAAACCTGGACTGGATTTTTATAAAAACCGGACTGGATTTTTTTTCAAAACCTGGACTGGATTTTTAGAAAAACTGGACTGGATTTTTTTCAAAACCTGGACTGGATTTTTAGAAAAACTGGACTGGATTTTTTTCAAAACCTGGACTGGATTTTTAGAAAAACTGGACTGGATTTTTAGAAAAACAAAACCTGGACTGGATTTTTAGAAAAACTGGACTGGATTTTTTTCAAAACCTGGACTGGATTTTTATAAAAACTGGACTGGATTTTTTTCAAAACCTGGACTGGATTTTTATAAAAACCGGACTGGATTTTTTTCAAAACCTGGACTGGATTTTTATAAAAACTGGACTGGATTTTTTTTCAAAACCTGGACTGGATTTTCATAAAAACTGGACTGGATTTTTTTTTAAAAAAACCTGGACTGGATTTTTATAAAAACTGGACTGGATTTTTTTCAAAACCTGGACTGGATTTTTAGAAAAACTGGACTGGATTTTTTTCAAAACCTGGACCGGATTTTTATAAAAACTGGACTGGATTTTTTTCAAAACCGGGACTGGATTTTAAAAAAAAAACCTGGACTGGATTTTTAGAAAAACTGGACTGGATTTTTAGAAAAACTGGACTGGATTTTTTTTTTTTTTTTTTAAAAAACCTGGACTGGATTTTTAGAAAAACTGGACTGGATTTAAAAAAAAAAAAAAACCTGAGATCAGCAGCCCAGCCCACCTGGGTCCCTGCCTCACAGACTGACCTGAGATCAGCAGCCCAGCCCACCGTGGTCCCTGCTTCGCAGACTGATCTGAGATCAGCAGCCCAGCCCACCTGGGTCCCTGCCCCAAGGACTGACCTGAGATCGGCAGCTGCACTTTCTCAATTTGTCCATTCATCGTCACTTCATGTGAGAGCACACACAAGAAAGCACGCACATATGTAGGTGTGTATGTATCTGGACACCCCTTGGTCTGAGGCTGTTTTTTCATGCTTAGGCTAGGCCTCTGTTCCAGTGAAGGCAAATCTTAATGCTACAATCACATTCTAGATGATTCTGTTCATCCCCAACAGTGTGGGGCAGGCCCTTTCCTGTTTCAGCAGGACAATGCCCCAGGGCACATATCGAGGTCCATATAGAAATGGTTTTGTCGACAACGGTGTGGAAGAACTCGACTGGCCTGCCTGCACAGACCTCAACCCCATCCAACACATTTGGGATCAACTGGAAAGCCAATTGTGAGTCAGGCCTAATTGCCCAATCAGTGCCTGACCTCACTAATGCTCTTCTGGCTGAATGGAAGCACATCCCTGCAGCAAAGCTCCATTCTCTAGTATTAACTCTTCACAGAAGAATGGAAGTTGTTACAGCAGCAAAGGGTGGACCAACTCCATATTAATGCCCATAATTTTGGATGAGATGCTGGATGTCAGGTGTGCATTTACTTTTGGCCATGTAGTGTATGTATGTGTGTTTCTACACAAATATTTATTTACGTACGTATGTGTGTGTATGACATGAGTGCTGAGTTCAAGTGAGCGAAGGTGAACGCACAAAGACAGACGTTAGCAGCCACTGAGAAGCTTACCGTACGCACGTTGACATTAGAACACACACCCACACACACAGCAGGAAACACGCAGTTTACTTGATATTCACATGCGTAGTGAAGGGCATAAGGCCCAGTGTACTCTGTCCCACCTTAAAGCCTGTGTTCGAACTTTCCAAGGGCTTAATAGCTCTCAATAGCGCTTCAATATCTTTATCAAGTTCAGTTATATAAACTACAATCCCTGGGGAACACCGTTTCCCACAACACCATGCTCAAATTCCGTTCCTCTTGTTGCCATTTCAAATCAAGTTCAGTTTCAATCAAACCCAACTCTAATCCTTTTAACTTTAGCTGTTCATTTGGACTTTTTCACTGTTTAGAAAATCTAAAGATATATCATCATATTCCCTGGCTGAGTCACAGAAATGAATTATTTTTAATGTGTCAAGGATTTATTTAGCCGGCCGTCCATAAAGGCAATATTAGGCATTCCTGACAATGCTGTTTTTCCAGGATTAAGTCTGACTACCACAGACCTGATTTTATTTGAAACACAAGTTTAACCAACAGAAACCAACAGACCTGTCACACAGTAAAATGTCTGCTGTTAATTCAACTCTAACAGAATGTTTTGTCCCAATGGGGGACTTGAATTAATGCTGGACATTTGACTGTGTATTGGCTTGTTCCAAAAGATTTTTCTTTTCCAAAGTGTACCGAAGATTACATAAAGATTTTTGTTAATAGTTTGTAAATAGCTATCCCTTGGTCTTTGACTGCTTTTGGATATATGGCTCTGCTTCTGCTGCTTTTCTGACATATTTACCCATTTTAATAATTCATCATCTCTTATCTCAACCCTCTAAAACTTCCTGGGTGCTGCAAATAACCATTTGCATATTTGAAACTTTTCTTCTGCCATTACATTGAGAAATTTGGTTTTCGAAAACACGCACAGGCATATGTAAACACACAAATATGCACAAAAACGTATACTCCTGTGGACAGAAACACATGCAAATGATGTACACGTACCCAATACACAGACACGCACACAATGCCGGGGGGGTGGGTGATAATGGTGGAATCATTTAAATAGAATCTACACCGCAACAAGCATCTGCCCTTCAATTAGCCACAGCTGACCTGTCCTCTCTGAACTGTGCTACATGCGTTCTTTCAACAGCAGCAGATCTAGGGAAACCAAGGACTACAGCACCACCTAGAGGCCGCAAATGCAAAAATCTCACAGTTTGAAGCCGTTATTCAAGTGACATTTTCCATTCAATCATTACTTCAGGACTGGAAGTCAATACTACCTGATCCCAGTTTCTGCCAATGTTGCCATGAAGCAGATGTGTGTGTGTGTGTTTTGTGTTTCTGTGTGTGCACGTGTATGCATATGCATGTATGTGTCTATCAAATTGGACGTACACTTAAAACAAAGAGAGTATTGAGAAACATTTTTTTTAAATGATCAGTACGGTAGTAGTTATCCTGGGTGATTGTAAACATACTATGTATGTATCTTTTTTTTTAATCCAGTATATTTCAGTAAGGTCTGAAGCCTTAGCTGGTTCAGGTGTTGGCTCAAAATCACCACAAACTCTCTTTTCCGCTGCAAATTACCAAACGATCCAAGTCAATTTGGGAAAAAAGAAGGAGAAAAAAAAAAACCTAATGAACGTTGGTCTCAAAAAAAGCAAGAACGTCAGTCAGGCTTCACACGCCACTCATCTGAGAGCGAGGCGGAGGCCGCGAGGCCAGGAGGCCGCCAGGTCAGGGACCCGCCCCTTATCAGACGAGAGACACTGCGGCTAGCGAACGAGGAAGCTAACGACGGCAATAGCGGGTAACGCAGAGAATTCAAAGCAAACGCTCACCCGGGGGCGTCAATCTAATGTATAAGCCCAACAAACCCGCCGCCACCACCACCACCACCACCCCCCCCCCCCCACTCACAAACTCACTCGGTTAGATTTGAGAGCTGTCCGTCAAGGTGACTGACGGGCGGCTCCTTATCGCGGACAATGGGAAGACGAATCAATTAAATCGCCTTTCAGACATTCAGCCTGTTTAATGCTGAGGAAGATGAGATGTCTTTGTGAGAGAAGAGAAAGCGAGACAGGGACAATGAGAAAGAAACGGGGAAGAAGAGGTGGGGGGCGGGGGGGCAAAATGATACATAAAGAGACAGTACAAGTTTATTCACGTCTCACCCTGGGATTCATGAAATGAATTTGGGTCAGAGGGTGGAAAAAGACTTAATGAAAATGTGGCCAAGAAAAGAAATGATCAAACACATATTCATACAAATACTCACTTTTCATATGCAAATATTCACTTTTTGCACGTTTTTTTCCCGCTTTTAAAAAAATTATTTATAATGTTACACTCACTATTTTGTTCACCATAATGGAAAAAAAGCAATAAACAAATAAATGAATAAATGACTGAGCTGTTAAGGTGGTTCCTGTTATGGGTCCAATTCCTAGTGCAGTGATGCGGCTGGAAGTAGACTGGAAGTCCCATAGGGAAGGGCTGCCCAACCCTGTTCCTGGAGATCTGCCGTCCTGTAGCTTTTCATCGGGCTATCGGAGCATTTACATCGGAGCGGGTGTATGTGTATGCATGCATATTATAAACACGCATAAAAAAACTTTATAACAAAAAATATTTTATTTTTATTATTTTTAAATTATCTCAAACATATTATGGAGTCAAGACTAGTCTTATGCATTTTATGTATTTCCCATTTTCCACTGAAACACATTTTAATTCATTTTTTCCAAACATGATCTCCTACATATTAGCAAAAATACTGACCTGACCAGCTTTCAGAATTCTGACAGCTCAAACATGCAAACGGCCACAAACGGCCACAGGAGAGCGAGTGGGAGCAATTAACGTCACGCAGAAAACGTGAACAATTTGGGAAAACTCGTTAAATCAATTCTGCTGTGTGTTCAAGCAAATTAAGATTGCAATTTACAGAGAAATGGAGAGATTTAGAGATTCTGAAATATTAGCGTGTGTAAAATAAAAAAAAACAGAGGACTGTCATGTTTTTGACATATTAAACTTTAATGTTGATAAAGTGGTTACACAACCCGCACATGCCTCACTGCCTCCTGCATAAACAGGGAAGCAAGCTACCAGCTGATTTCACAGTGACAATACAAAGTGTTGCTCGTTAGGTTAACATAACACTTAGGGGGCCTCTGTGCCTTTTCTTGGCGATACCGCATTTTTGTATTCCCGAGTCACCCTGCCCCTTCTCCACTTCCGTATGTCGCTCAGAATAGGAGAAACTAAAAGACTGCAATGTCATGTAATGTGCAATGCCCTTCAAAACGATCCATACCCTTTATTAAAGATGACAGCACAGTGCAGGTAAAAGCACAGCTATACTGCAAATTCAAAAAAGGAAGAATTGTATTTGATATTAATACAATCTCACAGAAAAATATTTTGTTAAAAAAAAATGCGCCACAACTATTCATACCTTTTTTCCCCCAATCGTTTTGGATCCTCCCTTCGCAAACCCTAACACTGCAAAGTGTTAACCTTACAAATACAACAAGCCATCAGCACTTCAGAATGTTTTACCCAGGTTTTTCAGAAGAAAATTTGTTTGGCATGAACTACAATCTTAAAACATCTGGCGACGGCTGCTGTGGTCTCAGATTCCAAATGTCAAATCATGAGTCTGGAGTAGCAGAACAGATGGAATTGCCCCACTGACTCATAACCCATCATTTTGGAATAATTCATATAAATTCTGACTCATAACCCATCGTTATGGAATAATTCATATAATTTCTGACTCATAACCCACCGTTATGGAATAATTAATGTCATTCCTGACTCATAATCCATCGTTATGGAATAATTAATATCGTTTCTAGCCCATCGTTGTGGAATAATTAACGTAATTTCTCATTCGGCGCTGGTGGTGGCTCCTCCTCTCCGTCGCAGGATGAGGCCTTCAGAGAGGAGCGCTCTCCCTGCCCCCTCAAACAGGGCGTCTTCCTCCTGCAGCCCCTGGGCCTCCAGCTCCTGGTACTTCTCAATGAACCTACACACACATTACAGACAAACACATTACACATGCACATTACACACACACATTACACACACACCCACACAAACACATTACACACGCACATTACACACACACACACACACACACACACACACACATTACATCCACACACATTACACACACACACCCACACCCACATTACACACACATTACACACGCACACACACACACAAACATATTACACACACACACACACACACACAAACACATTATACACGCACATTACACACACACACACACATTACACACACACCCACACAACACATTACACACATTACACACACACATTACACACATTACACACACACACCCAAACAAACACATTACACACGCACATTACACACACACACACACACATTACACACACACCCACACAAACACATTACACATGCACATTACACACACACACACACACAAACACATTACACACACACACATATACACACACACACACACACACACACACACATTACACACGCACATTACACAGACACACGCACATTACACATGCACACGTATGCACATTACACACACACACACCCACACAAACACATTACACATGCACATTACACATGCACACGTATGCACATTACACACACACACACCCACACAAACACATTACACACACACACACATTATACACACACATTACACATGCACACGTATGCACATTACACACACCCACATTACACACGCACATTACACATGCACACGTATGCACATTACACACACACACACCCCACACAAACATATTACACACGCACATTACATATGCACACGTACGCACATTACACACACACACACACACACACACACAAACACATTACACACGCACATTACATATGCACACATATGCACATTACACACACACACACCCACACAAACACATTACACACGCACATTACACACACACACACACACACACATTACGCACACCCACACACCCACGTATGCACATTACACACACACACACACACATTACACAGACACACACACACCACACACATACACACACATTACACACACACTCACATTACACACGCACATTACACAGACACACACACCAACGTATGCACATTACACACACACACACACATTATATACACCCACGTATGCACGTTACACACACACACACACACACAAAAAAAAGAAACTTCTGCATCCCAAATATTCTTAATTTCACAAAAAAAAAAAAAAAAAAAAAAACCACTGACTGGGTCAATAAAAACACACCAAACGGAAGTATTAAATAAATGAACTATCCCTTTAATTACAGCACATCCCATCATGAAATGTGAGCCCTGGTACCATCACAAAAAATAACCTGACATCAAGTCATCAGTCATGGCAAACCAAAAATTTTGTCTACATATCCATAGCTAAGGAAAGTACAGTTATTGTTCAACTTTCTTTAAAGATTCGCCAAGAGAAGACAAACACATTCAAAAAATGCCACTTCCATACCTTTGACAGGTTGACACAAAGTTGCCTTTGTTGAGGTCAAAAGCCCTGGGCCCATTCCCGTACACCTCAAAGAATTTCCTGGGAGAATATTTAAAATACTTAATTAGACACCGATACAAAGTTCATCCATATGCTTCACGTGTTTTCTCCCTCCCGTGTTAACCAATATCGTAATAAGTATTAAAAGTACACAAAAGATGAACAAACAGCGCCACCTACTGCGATTGTAAATATACAGTTCATCCACGCGAGTGTTTTCAAACATCCAACTACACTACGCCGTTCACAAGCGCAATGCAATGTCAAGACCCCCATCAGCACAGTCTAAGAGGAAAAATCCTGTATAAAGGGCAAGAGTCCCGAAACGCTTACCAAACTCGGTCATTTCAGTTTAAATCCTACACGAGCACACCAACGATTAACCAGAAAATCACCTAGAAAACCCACCAAAAGGACAAAAAATTAAATAGAAATACACATAAATCTGACATAACGTAATACTTACGCTCTGATTGCGTCCTCTTTGTAAAATATGTCGGGCACGGTATCCGCCGACTGTTTTCCATATACCTTGATCCGAGGTTTTACATACAGCGGCTCCCTCTTAGGCGGAAAGGCGGCATATACATCGTACCAAATTGGCTTCTCCTTCTCTTTCAAGACACCTGCTCGCATCAAGTCTCGCACCCTTCAAAATGGAGATGCGATGTTACTCATTGAAACAATGACTGGGAAATTAATAACACACAATTAACCACAAAACAGGTCTTAACAAAAACGAGAGCAACAGCTGCATAATGTTTGTAAGCAAACTAATTATACTGCATCAGAACGAACAGTTACTGTTGAAACATCAAGCAACAATACTTCTGGCACAGTGAGCGACCTGCGATAGCGATATCCTAGCGCTGTCCAACATAATCACGTAATGTTTCCATTCCATTCCATTTAGTACAGTGGTGGTCAACCCTGTGTTCCTGGATCTAACCTTACCGTCCCGTATGTTTTCACCCAATCCCTAAGAAAGCAGGCCTCATTCAACAGCTAGAGATCTCGCCGAGCTGCAGTAAAATCGGGTGTGCCAAATTAGCTGAAATAAAAACCTACATGATGGTGGATCTCCAGGAACAGGGTTTGTTTGGAAAGCACGCTCAGGCCCTGCTAACTATATACTACTATCGCTATAGCAGGCTACACATTAGCTCGCTACTCGAATAATATACCTAGTTAACAACTCTGCTACAACTCACTAGCTATCTACGGCAAAGTCAACCACAACGAATCTCTACAGAGCATGTATTATTAATATTATTTCGTCAAAGCTCACGTTAACCTTGAAAAGGTTCTACCGGCGTTTGCTAACTCGCTCTGGCGTCCGACATTGTTTGCTAGAAAGCCTAAATTTATTCTTACCGCGTAAAAACTGTGCCGAACTTTTCAAGCCGACTTCCAGCCATTATATGGTTGTAACAGTACTTTAAATTTTGTTGTAATTATGTATTTTGACACGGCTCCTCCATGTGTTGCTACATACTGCAACAACTAAAAAGCAATAGCATAACTACAGCTACAAACAAGCATGGTCGTTAGTCCCTTATACGGAAGCCGAATGTAGACAAACTGCACCGAAATCTACTCGTTATTTATACACACGAATAATTTTATTTATTTATTTATAATGTGTTTAGTTGGCTTCAGAAGCCTAATTTTGATCAATCTGGCATGGTGTATACAATATGGTTTGGGAACGAAGCCAGATCGTTATAAATTTCGTTTTTTTAACCTCTCAACACAGCAAACGAAACTTATCAACAGGGAAATTTTGGACGCGTCTACGCGTTTTAACTACTATAGCCAACCAGGATGCCAGTTTCATGCATATGAGCATGTTAATTATACATGACATCACATCATACATAGCTACTTCTGGCATAATGTGGCTTTAAGATGGCAATTCGTCCAAATGACATACAAAGTCTCATTAGGTACAATCAGAAATTACATCATTTTTATACATAAAACTTATTGGTTTTGGGAGATGCTCCTGGGGGCTTCTTCCCCCAAAAGGATGCATTTTCACCTTAATGACAAACACTTCACATTTTCTCCTTAAAGACAAAAACAGCAAAAGATCCTTGGAAAAAAAGGCATCCATGAACCACAGAGCCATCCCCCATGCCCCATCAAACATAAAGACTCCAAAATACACACTGTAAAACCAAGAGAACCTTGTTTTTTTTTTTTTTTAGAAATGTGGGGAAAACTGCATTCTTGCAGGGCTAGCACAATCTTGTGAATTTGTGTCTGCCAGTTCATCACGATCAACAGGCTAATTAGCTGTACACAGGACTGGAACCTCTAAAGTACTCCACCCTTTGCTTTACAGCTGGTACTCTTAGCTAGCCCACAGACCACAGGCGTTGTAAGAGCAGCAAAGCTGGCTGGCAGAGGTCGAAAAAAAATGCTTTCTCAGGCTATATCCATGGCTAATTATGGCAGTTCGCTGGGCATGCACAATCTTCCTGTACAACGCTGAGTGACTCCGCCCCTTCTACCTGCTCTTTTTCCAGACACTGATCATCTCCCAGCTGGTCTACTCTAACTCCCTCCCCACTGGCCTCACCACCTCCGCTATCAGACCTCTGCAGCTGCTCCAGAATGCTGCTGCTCGTCTGATCTGCAAACCTCCCAGGACTCAGCCACGTCATTGCACTCCACCGGCCCACCTATGCCGCAACTTCTCAATGCGAGAAAGACAAAATGGCTGCCATTTTGTGTGGGATAAGCGGGTGGAGCGGTTGCCCCTTGCCTCTGCATCCCTGGGCCTGAAGTCACAGTGGCCAATATGACTGGGTCTTTCAGAGGCCGTTGTCCCTTCAGATAGTACATTCCCAGTAAGACGGGGGACATGGCATCAGGATATGAGTGGCAAGTGATGCAAGATCCAGTCATTCCCAACTACTACAACAGCAACAAGGGGGGAGTGGAAAACCTTGACACTCTTACTGAACACACAGCTGTAAGAGGACTCGATAAACAATAGTTTTAAGTCTCATTCTGTCACATGGGGACTCACCCTTTGACCTGTCTGACTGTGAACCCCCCTTTCGCTCGGGTTATCTTATACACAGCTCGGTAGCATTAACCTTATTTGGGAGCACTGGATTTAAGCCATTATGCATGCTTAACCGATTTCCATGCAGTTATGAAAGTTAAACTCCCGCCAGTGGGATGTGAAATCACACAAGATAATTTTACCTCTCGCCGTTTAAGGGCTCTGAAAAAAATCTGCCAAATCATGCCAAGCATTCAGCATTTATTGTAGTAAACCAGAAAGTACATACACAATTTTTTAAATACGTATTTACATAAGTAATAATTTACAGAGTAGATCTTTAGTAAGTGCACCTCCTAGATGGATTACAGTGACAGGCTACTGTTCAAGCTTATTTTAATCAGTTCACCCTTCAAGTACTGCTAAACTCAGAACTGAGGTGATTTTTTAATGCAAAAGTCAACAGTGGACCAACCGACATCATATAAGAGTTTGTTTTTGTTTTGACATTAAATTGTTTTTAATCCTTTTCTCGTTTTTTCTTCATTTTAGCCTTTTACTGTTATCATAAATGGATGTGACATATGCTTTGTCAGTCTGCTGTAAAGCATGTTGTGCTGCAATCCATGCATGAAGAGGTGCTATACAAATAAATTTATTATTATTCTTATTATGTTGTAACATTTATAAACTCTTATAATACATTTGTAGAATGTTACAACATCAAAAGAATGTTCTTTAATTAATCTGTTACAGAAGTGACCCTTCCCAACAGGGAATGGAAATTTCCTCTTTGGGTCCAAAAGGACACAATTAGCAATGGGACAGAGATTGAGGCTACACAACGCTCCAAAATAATTGGAGGAGCTATTATGTATTACCAGTGACAGGTGGGGCAATTCCAAGTTACTACTGAAGCAATGATTTGAACGGCTTATGATGCATATTTTTGGCAAGCAAATATTTTGATGGTTCCCACAAGTGATGGAAAGCACGTGTCAGCATTGGGAGGTTTGTGAATCCTCAGTCTCAGTGCTAAGTACTGTGATATTCCATTTCTAAGCATCCAGCACCATTAACCCCGGCATGTCTGGTGCACGTATTAGCACTTTGGCCACAAGCTAACAGCAGTCCATCGTGGGTCTTCCCTGACCAATAGAAGCGCAGAAAGATGACATTGTTCCTTCCCATCCAAAGCCTCTTTTGCTTGCTTCCTCTATTCCTGCTTATACTGAGAAAAGAAAAACAACAGTGCAGATTAAAGGTTTTGCAATTCAGCAAATTACATGGTTGCACGTTCCCACTATTTATTCAACAGGAAGTCATCTGACATTTAATACTCCTGTGGGAAAGAGTCAGTGGCCTGGTAATTGGTAAAACTTGTATTCTGTAATCTTTATTATCTATAATTTCGTTTTTATATTGTCCGTCTGCAAACATGTTATAAATGCTGCCTAAAATAAAGGTTTAATGGCAATAATAATAAAAACCTCCTTCAGCATCGATAACCAACTACACATTTCCTTTAAGTACTGATACTTCTCTCATATCGCCTAGGAGGAACTATGAACAGGATCACAAAATGGTTTTAACTCTGACTACTATTTTATGCAGAGCTCACATACAACTAGTTATAGATCAAGATGGTGATATATTCAAACCACAGGTTTTTCAGTGTTTAAAATTGTTGCTCTCATTGAGTCTCATTGAAAATGAATGGCTTTGAAATGGAGGTGTATCCTGGGAAAGTGCTCCACCCCAGTTTCTTTTCTGCCTCTGTGTACCTATTAAGTGATATTCCCAGTATTATAACAATCAAATTAACTGCATAGCCAAGTTCTAGAGGGCCCAGGCTAATGCATTTCCCCACTGCATTCACTCCTTTGAGCCTTTCTGCTGAGAAAGTTCCAGAAGGCCCCTTCTCTCACACCGTTACCCACTTTGCCGAGGATCCAGTCGGCGTCCTGAATGGCCCGCTGAATGATCTGCCGTATCCGGTGAGGGTCGTCCTCATCTGCATGGCTGTTGTATCCCTGTGAGAAAGACACCAGAGAAGTCACACATGTGCAAACCAGATCGCTGTTCACATTTTCCCCAAAAGGTGCCAATTGAGTTAATGTGATTTAATGAATGTGTGCACGGAGCCATTTCAGAAATACTGGGTCCCCCTCCCCTCTCCCTGATAAAAAATAAATAAAAATAAAAAGACCGTGAACTGATCTCCCTATTTGAACATGTTTAAATACATGCATCTTGTTCATATTGAATGTACACAAAGCTAGCTGGCGAGACTAATGCCTACAGTACCTGACACAACATGATTTGTTGTTTTAGAAAGACTGTCGTTAAATGTGAGTGCGTGTCCGACTTTATTTGGAAGCTCGTGATGTATGGGAGGTATACAAAGTTTTGTATTTGTCTGCGACTTTCAGCTTTTAAAAAATATTACCAAGAGAATATTGTAAACAGATATTTTTGTACAAGATTACTGCACTGTGAAAATTTCATGAGGGCACATACCAAGTCATGTACAGTTTACATTACCCACATCCAGTCTATACAGTATCGTAGCGATCGACTCGAGGCAAGAGACCATGCAATCAGGAATGTTTAAGGGCCATTCTCACGTACAGCGTCCCGTTCACTGTTACACGCATTCTATGTACACACAACTTGCTGTAGAGAGCCATCCTGGAGAAGTCATCTACGCGCCAACACACTACGGGGGCAAATCTGTCCAACATGACTATACATTTTCAGACATAAACAGGCTTAGCTTGTAGCCTTTCATTTCAATGGTAATGGGGGAAAAACAATTAACGGTATGTAGTGTTCGTTTAGTTTGAAAACGGCCCATATTGCAACATATAAAACCTGACGTACAGTCACCTTTAATCAACGGTACCTGTCTTACTGCATGTCGATAGTGCTGTTGCATGACCGGAGTGGGTAGTTTCTTGCAGCACCGAAGTAAGTACCGGTACAACTGTACCGGGGTGTGCACCATCTCTGCGCCTGGTAACGGAGGCATGTCCAAGTACAGAACACTATCACAAGAAAGCAAAACTCTCAATATGTGGGAAATAGCATTAGCCACACCTACCAATACATGTATGTTAACATCATTCCATAGCCCAATAAGCATAATGTTAATTAGCAACAATATGCGGTTCGATTATTACCAATAAAATTGCTAAGAGTCATTGACCTTACATGACAAATTACTCTCAGACCACCAGTTACCAATAACCGCCCAGACTTCCAAAGAACACTTGTGAAACCCTTGTGCATCTTTTAACTGGCACGGAGGGAAACAGTCGGTGTTCAGTCGATTTGTCCTATGTTGTCGAAATGCCCTACCGGTAGCGCAAATTGATAGTAATGTCTGTCGATCTTTGCTACCCTGTCGGAAAATACTACCGCAAGTAAATAGTGCTACTTTAGCTGCCAAATTAGTCGGTAGGCCTTTGTACTTTATGAGAAAATGTTTATAAGTTAATTACATTATTTACAATAATAAATCCAACAAAAATCTTAAAAACGTTCTATTTCCCAGAGACTTCGAGGCCATGCGAAAAGAGGGGAAGTTTCTCCTTTCCTGTAATCGCAATTCTTTTAAATGCTATACAAGAACAATGCTACAACATAAAAATACCACTGATGTTTTATACAAATATTAATTGTGACACTGCCCCTATAACAATCGGCAGCATGTTGTGGTGGATGATAATTTGTCCGACAATCCTGACCATTTGTGTTTTGTCAGAATGACCAATTCAAACAAATTGCTTCCAGTACATAAAAGTGCCCAAAACAGCAAGATTGTGCTGCCCTGTTGCATTGAAACAAGTACACACGACTACGGCTAATATATAGCTTGTACAGAGTAGCCGATACGTTATGTTACACGCCATTATCACCTCGTCTGCGTTCAATGGTAGAGCTAAAACAGGTGTGTCATGACTCAGCTAACGTTACGTATTTGCGGTATGGCAGTATAGGCACACCTATATGGTACGAGTCTGAAAAAAAAAAAAAAAAAAAAAAAAGCTGAATGAAGAATCTAGAAATGCGTTCGTCCTTTAAAAATACATCACCTCATATTTCTCAAAAATAAATAAAGGCTGGCAGGACTTCTGGAGCAGTGGGGACAGGCAGGAACTGGACCCCAGGGCTGATGGTGGCGCTGGCTGTCTAATGATGCCCAGGGACTCTCGGAGGGATGGGTCATACCTGCCACTGCCACCTCCGTGACCTTAGCCTCTGCCCTGTCCCGCCGTGCCAGCGGAACCCACCCTGGCTGCTGGTTGACGGGGGCTGCTGCGTCCGCCCAGTCACCGTCTCCAGCCTAATGTGCGTGGGAACCCAGGGTGCGCTGTGTGGCAGCGGTCCTGTGTGAATCGGGCTGATGGTGGAGCCTGTGTCAATGAGGGATGTCACTGGGGTCCCGTGTCCACCTCGAAGTGTCCCAAGCAGACTACCCTTTTCATTTTGGGGCGCAGGCTGCCAGTGCCCTGTCTAGGCCAGCCTGCTTCCGTTTCCCAGCGGCTGCTCCCTGACGTCTACCGCCCGTGGTTGCCCCCGGCACCAAAGTTCTCACCACTCCGTCGCTGCCCTGATTGGAGCTGCCACAGTCCCTCGGTCGCCTCCTTTCTCCATCCAGCTCATCCATTCAGACGTTAGAGTGCCGGTATTTTACAATGGCCTCCAGGTCATCGGGGTGGGACAGCGCTTCAATGAGATTGCCGTGGAGAGCAATGCTGGACCTGCTGCCATGAGTCTGTTGGCCTAAGCCCTCTGACGAAGACGCTGAGGGCGGTTTCTCACTTGGGTGGGGAGCTGTGGGTAGGCTCGCTGGGTTATAGCCGCTTAGCGTCTGCTTCGTAAAGACCTACCGTCCCACCATGCCGCCTCTTCATTGGTGCAGCTGTTCCTCGAGAGCGATGACAGAGGTTGCCTCGCCGAGCCATCTTGCTTAGTGCTGCACTGACTTAAAGGTGAATGCAGCACCTCCTCTTCCAGGGATTTCGCCAGGATGACACCCTTTTCCTGTCAGCTCCAGCCCGCCGCTTCCACAAAAAGGCTGATCCGAGGCAGGTAGGCCTGCAATCTCCCTTTTTTATGATACCATTGAAATTTTGGACTTAGTGGCGAGTCTCCCTGGGGTGGGTGAGCTAATAGAGGGAAGCTAGCAGCGTGGCCCTGCAGTTAAACACATCTAAAGTACACACATGAAACCTTGTGGGCTATGAACAATGACCACAACACATAGCAAACGTGGCACTCAAGACAGTATTAGCCCTTCAGTGGCTAGCCCAGCTACTTTAGCTAGCCTCTGCTACACACCTCCTCCCACCCCATAAAAAGTATTCATTGCTAATTTAAACAATGGTTGCAATGACCGCAAGAATGTGACATTATACAACAGTAAAGAAGGCTCTCTGTCACAGCACATATTTTTGCCATTTGCACATACAGAGCCAGGGGAAAATCCAGAGTGAAATGGTTAAACTGTGTCAGTTGGAATCCAAAATGGTACAGACAGGACTGGTTTCAAATGAACCATCCACTTAGACTCACTGTCACTTGTGGTTGGAATCCCAGTCAGAAGAGTGACAGGGTAAACAATGAATTCTGTGGGTGGCATTAAGTGCCTCGTACGTCTGTGAAACATGACTAGGCATTTTCCCCCACCAGGAATGCACCTCCATTCTATTGCATGTCAGCAAATATAAACAAATATCTGGTCTGAAATGCTATCATTATTTTAGCTGGTGAGTAATGCCTAGGACATCCGTAAAATTTGACGAGGAATTTTAACCATTGAATGCACTGCCACTCGTTTGCGTGATTCTTAAATAAAGAATGATCTCCTAGTAAAAGGGACAAATTCATTCTCGAAGCTAGGGGGATGTGTAATGCCCAGTAAGCCTACATTTGTGAAATGTCAGCCATTTTTAAGTACTGAATGGAAGCAGTTGCTAATTATTCATCACAGGACGGTGAATAATTATCATTCGTGTCTCCTGGGAAAGGATGTTACAGTCGGTGGGACTGTCCTAGTCTGGTTTACCAGCAGTTCCTCCGGTCAGTCTCTGGTTGTGAAATGGCAGGTGCTGACTGCTGTATCGATATTGCTATCGATGTCCCCACTCCCGTCTGCACTGCAGGGTGATTCACGTTGTTTCGGCTGCTTGGCACACCCCCACCCCACCTACATTTGATCAGATGAATACCCCCATTTTGGTTAAAAAAAACGGAATGGCCCCTTTTAAAGGGGTAGAAAGCAGACTTAAGACCTGAGTAATGACCCACCTCCACCTGCTCACATGAAGACCAGTTAGTCCTCCTGAGCTGCTCAAAGGTGGATATCAGCTGGTTTTTTTTATCTTCCAACTCCCATAATTGCTGGTAATTTGTAATTAGTACCACAGTACTACAAACTATACCTGTCCGGAATGAAAAGAAGATCAATGTGTGTTCACAAAACAGCCCTGTGCGGGAAATACACAGTGTAACCACACGGTGGCAGCACACAATATAACATGATGCTTAAGTACGCAAACAGTTAGCCTGAAGTTGCTCTGAAGATCCTAACAAAAACAGATTAAAAATAATAATAATAATAATAATAATAATAAGCAAAGCCACAACAGTGTTTTTGTTCTTTAAATGTCACATTTAATGAGTTTCACCACTGTACTTCAAATCTACACTTTTTTTTAGAAAGTGAGCGCCATTTTTGCCATAGAGGACATCTGATGACTCTTCATCTTCGGCAACCTCTCTCATTCCGCCTTGGCTTTCAGGCCGTCCAAAGCAGGGCTTCTGATTTTTTTTATTTTTATCGTAAAATGTATCCAAATAACTTTAACTTTGAGTATAAACGTCAAATGTCTTATAAAAAAATCTTTGATAGCGCAAGTACCAGTTCGGATTACGTGCAACGGGAGTTCAAGCTAGTCTCACACAGCAAACATCGCGTATTCGTTTGGTTTGTTTGGCGCCCCCACTCCAGAAAAACAAAACAAACAAAACAAAACAAAAACAAAAAAATCAATAAATAAAAAATGAAAAGAAAAACCTTCAAAATTCCATAGATGTGTCATTCTCCAAAGTCATTTTCCTTTCTTAGAGGAGTGCTGGCACCTAACACAGATAATGTTTGATTCTGGTGATTAACAGTCCAAACCAACAGACTTGGTATCCTGCGTTAAAATACTGGGATCGAACGCCCCTCAGCTACAAACCCCCGCACACACACGCCCCCCCCCACCCCCCAACCCCCACCCCAATCTTCTGAATCCAGTGAATTATTTTGTTTTTCAGTGAAAAAAAAAAAAAACTTGTTTCTGACTTACATATAAAAGCTGGAAGGGACATTCAAGTTTTTTTCCAATCTCCACTTTAAATCAAAAAGGTGTGGAGGTAAACAACCAAGTCATTGACCTTGGGAGGTAGAGACTAACGTGAATCAATTATATACATATACACACGCAAGAGTTCAGTGTTTCTCTAAAATAGAAATTCAAATAATATTATTATTAATAGGAACAAATTGAAAGGAAAAAAAAAATCCCAGAATGTTTCTACTTCAATATCCATTTCCACAGCTCGGCAGTACACACAAGACAACTGACATAATCGGTGATGTGTTTTTTGCTTTTTTCCATGTAGGTTTTATGATTTTATGTTAATGAAATTATTTTTTTGTACACTTTCCAGTGCAGGGAACCAGAAAAAAAGAAAATATATATTTATACATTTATTTATATATTTATATATATTTATATATGTCTCAAAAATAAAATCAAATTCACAGCCCTAAAAATGTGCAGGCTAATGCACCTTCTATACAGCAGTCTTGCTTGATTTTCTTTAAAATGTTTTTTTTTTTCTTCAGATTTTTAAAATTTTTGAGTTTAAATCTATTTTTTTCTTCACTTATTTACATATATTCTGTGGACCATGAGAATGCATTCCATAGAATGTTAAGAAATAATAGCAATAGAAAAATCAAAAATATATTAAATAGTTAAATATTTGTTATTTCCACCTGCAAACAGGTGTGTTTGTCTGTGTGTGTGTGAGTGTGTCTGCATGTGAGAGTGTGTGTATGTGTGTGTGTGTGTGTGTGTGTGAATGAGTGAGTGTGTGTGAATGTGAGAGTGTGTGTGTGTGTGTGTGTGAGTGAGTGAATGAGAGTGTGTGTGCGTGCGTGTGAGTGTGTGTGTGTGTGTGTGTGTGAATGAGTGAGTGTGTGTGCATGTGAGACAGTGTGTGTGTGTGTGTGTGTGTGAGAGAGAGTGAATGAGAGAGTGTGTGTGCGTGTGAGAGTGTGTGTGTGTGTGTGTGTGAGTGAGTGTGTGTGCATGAACAGTGAGTGAGTGTGTGTGAGAGAGAGAGAGTGAATGAGAGTGTGTGTGTGTGTGTGTGAGAGAGTGAATGAGAGAGTGTGTGTGTGTGTGTGTGTGTGTGAATGAGAGTGTGTGTGTGTATGTGTGTGTGTGTGTGTGCGCACATCAGCGTTCGAGCGTACACACAGACCAGGTCATTTCGCTATGGAAGCATGCAGTAAACTGAACTGCTTGACGTTTCCAATTATTTTGCTTTCAAACGCACACACTGCACAGCCCCGGCCCTTGCACACGATTGGGGAGCGGGGGGGGGGGGACTGGAAACAACGCGACACCGGTGCGATTAAAACACGTCCTGTGACACCAGCTGTGCGCCACGGCCGTCGCGCGGAGACCAAACTCCTCTTCAGAACCTTCAGTCAAGTTTTCGGAAATAAATTACGCAACCAAGGAAACGGCTCAGCGTCGCGCCCCTGAAGCAGTCCTCACAATCCTCCTCCTCCTCCTCCTCCTCACAATCCTCCTCCTCCTCCTCCTCCTCCTCCTCCTCACAATCCTCCTCCTCCTCCTTTTACGAAAAAATCATTCAATTCATCAGAATAAATTCTTTTGGTTCAGTTCATCATCGGTGAAGGTCAGTTTCAGTGTGGTAAACTGACCTTTTGCGTATGGGTGCGCTGCGGCCTCCACACACAGAGGGGGCGCTGTTTCCAACAGCGCAAACAGCCAGTTACACAAATGGCCAACTCTCAGACAGGCTCAGTTTGACAGACTTAAAAAAAAAAAAAAAGGGCCTCTGTCCCCTAGCACCCGCCCCAACAGCCCTAGCCCTCGGCCTGTCCTCGTTAGGGCAACGTTCTCCCCTCGGACCCTGAGAAAGGAAATGACGCGCTCTGCCGCAGCCCGTGCGGGCCCACTTCCTGGCTGAGCGCTCGCGCCCGGGCCACAGGAGCCCCACACTGACGGGACAGCCCAGCGCCTGCACCTCAGCTCTGGAACTGCTCGGGAGGGGGCGGAGCTCAGGCTCGTCAATCACCCAGACTGGGCGGGCGCACACTGTCAACAAATACTTAGGCTAAGGAGAGGGAGAGAGAGAGAGAGAGAGAGAGAGAGAGAGGGGGGAAGGATGGAGGGAGAGAGAGAGGGGGAAGGAGGGAGGGAGGGAGAGGGAGGGAGAGAGGGAGAGACTACAGAATAACGCGCACTCTTCTGCCTAATGGTAAACGACAAATAAATAAAATGCCACCTGGCCTGCTCTACACATTAAGCCCTAAGCCCCCCCCCCTGCTCCACGGTGGCAGCTGAGATGGGGCGCGGCAGGTGTACAGGGGCGGGACCAAAGACCTTCAGGGACAGCCCCGCCCACACGGATACATTCAGGTGCGCCAGGTGCTGCTGGGCCCGGCGCCTACACCTAACCCCAACACGCATACGTGCGCTTTCACACTCCGACGCCCGTCAGCAGAACTGCGTGTGAAGACAAGGAAGCACCCCCCTCCCCCTCCCTCCCCACCCCACCCAACCCCACCCAACCCCGTTACAGCAGTGGTTGGTTCTTGAAAACTTCATTAGTTAAGAT
>CM045894.1:9455000-9460000 GCA_025169545.1 Anguilla japonica
TTCCCCTCAAGACAGGGCTCAAGTGCCTGATTCAATCTAACCGCAACGCGCTCCGGATCCTTCCTGTTCGCGTGATTCAGCGCTGAGCGGAGCTCGTCGGGTTTCCAGACCTCCAGTGCCACGCTGCCAAAAATACCCGTGCGCACACGATGTGAAATGTGCACCTGACGCAAACGCTTATGCACGCAAGCACGCATGTGCACACGCACACGCCTCACCTGATGTACACGCAAGCTGATACACAACCCCACCTGATATACACCAATCACAACCAGCTGTTACACAACCCCACCTGATATACACCAATCACAACTAGACTGTCATACAACCTCACCTGATATACACCAATCACAACTAGGCTGTCATACAACCTCACCTGATATACACCAATCACAACTAGGCTGTCATACAACCTCACCTGATATACACCAATCACAACCGAGCTGTTACACAACCCCACACAGAGTCAGACATCACTTGTCACACTTGACCTAATATCATTATTTTTCCCAACCACAGACCTGATGACTGAGCTCCTAGCTGAACTGGCCAGGCCGGCAGAGGCCAAGGTAGGCGTGGCCTGTAACCCCAGAAATGTGAGAAACAGGAAGCTGGACGCATGACAGGAAATGAAAGCAAGACTGTGATTCAGACAGGGTCCCCCATCACAAGCAGCCCCGCCCCATGTTCTAAGCCTTTGCTCTAGGCCCTGCCCCCTGTTCTAAGCCTTTGCTTTAAGCCCCGCCCCCTGTTCTAAGCCTTTGCTCTGAGCCCCGCCCCCTGTTCTAAGCCTTTGCTTTAAGCCCCGCCCCATGTTCTAAGCCTTTTCTCTGAGCCCCACCCCATGTTCTAAGCCTTTGCTCAGCAGCCCCGCCCCATGTTCTAAGCCTTTGCTTTAAGCCCCGCCCCATGTTCTAAGCCTTTGCTTTAAGCCCCGCCCCATGTTCTAAGCCTTTGCTCTGAGCCCCGCCCCCTGTTCCAAGCCTTTGCTCTGAGCCCCGCCCCCTGTTCTAAGCCTTTGCTCTAGGCCCCGCCCCATGTTCTAAGCCTTTGCTTTAAGCCCCGCCCCATGTTCTAAGCCTTTGCTTTAAGCCCCGCCCCCTGTTCTACGCCTTTGCTTTAAGCCCCGCCCCATGTTCTAAGCCTTTGCTTTAAGCCCCGCCCCATGTTCTAAGCCTTTGCTCTAAGCCCCGCCCTATGTTCTAAGCCTTTGCTTTAAGCCCCGCCCCATGTTCTAAGCCTTTGCTCTGAGCCCCGCCCCATGTTCTAAGCCCCATGAAAGAGAAAAGGAGGGAGGGGGAAAGGAAGAGAAATGCACCCCCCCCCCCCCCCCCCAACAGAGCTCAGCATTCCACAGAGTGTCCCTCTCTGACACATGGCAGCGTCCTCAGAGCACCTGGAGAGGACAGCCCTTTTAACAGCACCCCCCCCCCCCCCCCCAGGAAGAGTGCCAACGGGCCGGGGTCTGGGGGAAGACGGGAACATGCACGTATAATAACAGAGAGAAAACCCATTTCCTGTCCCACAAAAGGCAAGTTTGGGCCCGGAGGTGCCCTGAGGGGGACGGACTCCGTCCAGTCAGAGTTACGACGGGGGAAATTATAAGTGTGGGGCGGATTTGTGACAGTCAGCAGCAACCGGGTGGAAGCCAGACCACGGCTCGCTAACACCGAAACTGATAATCATAATAATAATAATATTAATTATCACATCTCCAGACATCTGAGCCACACTGGGAGGGGGGGAGGGGGGGGCATTTCTGTACCGCTTCCACAGACGCCAGGTTAGACCCCCCCCCACCCCACCCCCTTAGGTTTTTAATGATTAATGGGGGCCCACCTGTGCCATGTCAGGAGGTAAGCCGATCGCCCCCCGTCCCGATATCAACCAACACGTCCACACGGCCCCGAACACATGAAACCGCTCCGCACGCACCAGCCGCCGCTCGCCCTCCATCCTGTGCAGCAGTGCTCAGAAACACAGCGCGATCAGCCGGAAACCGAGCTTTCCACAGCACAGCACAGCACAGAGAGCCACGCGTGCCGACCGCCCAACGTTCTTCCCAGGCTCCTCAGCCTCCTTAAAGGGGAAGTGAAGCACTCACTGTAGCATGACTCTGGTTCATTCGCTTTTCACCTACTTTACAGACGAGATACGGCCCTCCTGCGTTCAAATCGGATATTGTGACCTGTACTTGCGAGAAAACGTTTGCTATTCCGCCACTGCTAGCACTAGGGAGCGGCCATCTTGGAACAAGCTTGGTCGTGACGCCACAAGAACGGTTTGTCTCAGCTCAAGCTAATGCTACTAGTAGACTACTCACAAGGAGCTCAGAGGATCGACAGGAAAAAACTAAAAGAAAAACCTGAGGAGGGTCCTTTTGTATTGGCCTGCGATGCTCAAATGAGTTTTACCACACAAACGTAAATGAGGGGTAAACTCATTCGTGAAACGCCGCTAAGGAGACCAGAAGTACTGCTCCACTGGCTGACTGCTCCGAAAAGGCAGAATTCAGCAGCCAGCTCAGCAAGTAGCTCAGCAAATCCCCAAACCAATAACATCGCACAACACGAGTAGCTTAGCACGCAGCCAAACTAACAGCATCGCAAAACACAAGCAGCAAAACCAACGGCGGTGTTAAACGCTTTTGTAAATGTTCTGGCCAACCGCACAGAACTGTGACCCTGCTCTCATCCCACACTCAACTCTTCCAAAAGAAAACATAAAGAGTTAGAGAGAGAAAAAGTGAGGGAGGAGGAAGAGGAAGGGAGGAGACAGAGGGGGATTTAGAACAAATCGGCAGGAGCTGAAAGAAGGGAAGGTAAAGGGAGAGAGAGAGGGAAGAGGCAGGGCAGAATTAGAGAAAGCAGGAACAGGGCAAGAAGGTGAGAGAGACTGACAGAGGGAGAGAGGAAAGAAAGAGAGAAGACCAACAATCAACGTCCAGGCAGCTGCGCCTCTCCAATTACCACCTTCTCCCCCACCTGCCGCACGGCGTACAGGATCACCTCGCGCTCGCCCTTCTGCCGTAACGACATCGCTGCCTGTCACTCTCCGGCTCTGCCGAATCTCCTGACAAGGGCCTCAAACGGCCTGCCCAGGCATCAGCTCAACTAGCCGCAGCATAGCCCCCTGTAAGGGCTAGTTAGCCAGCACAATCTTCCCTTACAAAATGGCAGCAGGGAGCAAATGAACCTCCCGCGTCAGCTCATTTAAAGAAACGGCTCTGCCCTCTTCGAGCCTAATCGATCGGGTGTGTTAATCAAGACGTCAGAACGGGGCAGACGTCAAAGCGGCGAAATGCGCTCGAGCTGCTCGGCGGTGGTGATGGGGCGAGCTCGTCGGCAGGAACCCGAGGCGGGACTACACACGACCTCCTCCCCCAAGAGGGACTCGCTGCACCAGCACGCCCCCTCAATATGTCGCACAGCTCTTAACAAGAATTCAGTAATTACATCAGGACTGTCTGCCCGAACCGGCGACTAGCGACAAAACGGAACACCCCCAATTTGGTGGGTCGTGGCGGAGGAGGACGGTTTCTCAATTTCACCACAGGTAACAAACCATGCCTGATGGACCTCAGAAGGTCCGCCGGGCTTAGACCCCACCCCCGCTCACCAGCCTCACCGAAGGCATCACAAAGCCCGGCAGAAACAGACAGAGCGCCCATGCAGTGACCAGCTGACCTGTTGACCTGCGGTCACCTGTTTATGGGGTGCCCTGAGAATGTGGGCTCACCTGTTTGTGGGGTCCCCTGAGAATGTGGGCTCACCTGTTTATAGGGTCCCCTGAGAATGTGGGCTCACCTGTTTGTGGGGTCCCCTGAGAATGTGGGCTCACCTGTTTGTGGGGTCCCCTGAGAATGTGGGCTCACCTGTTTGTGGGGTCCCCTGAGAATTCTGTTCTCATCTGTTTGTGGGGTCCCCTGAGAATGTGGGCTCACCTGTTTGTGGGGTCCCCTGAGAATGTGGGCTCACCTGTTTGAGGTCCCCAGAGAATGTGGGCTCACCTGTTTGTGGGGTCCCCTGAGAATGTGGGCTCACCTGTTTATGGGGTCCCCTGAGAATGTGAGCTCACCTGTTTGTGGGGTCCCCTGAGAATGTGGGCTCACCCGTTTGTGGGGTCCCCTGAGAATGTGGGCTCACCTGTTTGTGGGGTCCCCTGAGAATGTGGGCTCTGGCTCCCTCGCATGCCGTCCTCATGGCCTCCAGAGAGGGGGTCCCCAGCAGGTCGGTGATCAGATCCAGCTGCAATACACAAACACACACAGGCCCATCTGGCAACCGAGCGGAGACTGCTCATTTGGAGTGGAACTGACCAACAGACACAAGAGATGTGACAGCCCAGAACTGAACACCCATTCACTTCCAAAATGCAGAGAAAGATCTGGCAACCCAGTAGTGACCACAGATTTACAGTTCTGAGTCCACAGCCTCCACCTTCCTCAGTCTCTTTCTTTCTTACACACGCATACATACACACACACACACACATAGACACAGATACAGACACAAACACAGACACACACACACACACACACACACAGACACAGACACACACACACACAGACACACACACACTGGGCATACCTGCTGGATGGGGCTCAGGGCCTGGAAGAGGATCCTCCGGCCCAGCAGCTCGGCGAAGATGCAGCCCACGGACCAGACGTCGATGGCGTTGGAGTAATGGCGGCTGCCCATCAGGATCTCCGGGGCGCGGTAGTACTGCGTCACCACCTCCTGGGTCATGTGACGCGACTCGTCCGGCTCCTCCACTCTGGCCAGCCCGAAGTCGCAGATCTGTGGGTAGGGTGGGGGGTGGGGGCAGAGAGAGTGGAGTCAGGAACACGATACAATGCACTGCCTTTACTGTCCGTTTCTATGGAAATGCATCTGTCCAGGCCTGCCCGAAAATAAGCCAATACCACAAAGACAACTGGGAGAGACATCACACAAACTACATATACGCAATATTACACACCACATTGTAATTTTCCACCA